>JAQQZY010000007.1:27661982-27673282 GCA_030068375.1 Ostorhinchus rueppellii
TAATAATAATAATAATAATAATAATAATAATAATAATAATAATAATAATAATAATAATAATAATAATAATAATATTGATGATGATGGATTTGATTTTTATATGGCTTTTCAAGTCACCCAAAGCGCTCTACATTATTAAAGAGAAAATGTAATTTGGGAACTGACATAAAAGTAGTGCTGGCTCTTTATGGGTTAATTGACTAAATGTTTAATTGTTCTTTTCCTGATTAATTGTGGGTGTCATCAGGTCAAAGTGTTCCCATATTTCATCGTGGTATATGAAGCCTCACCATCATCGGTCACATGATCCCAGCATTGATACAAACCTGGACAGAGTCTGCTTCAATAGAGTGAAAACAGCTTCGAAGCCTCAGTGTCAGACACTCCATCTTTCAGTTTTACAGTTTTGCTGTGATCCTTTTCAGGTCATCAGTTTATTCACATACAGAAGCTGCAGCAGAACAGTTTAACAAGCAGCCCTAGAGCTTCACTTTTCAGTCTTTTAAAACTGTACCCTCTTAAAAATGTATAATCTGTTTCCTAAAAGGCATATTTAACCTAAAGACGCGAACTGAGTCGATCCAGACTGGCTCCTCCTCGACATTTTAATGAGCAGCACTGTCATTCATTTGGTGTTTCAAAGCACTTTCAGAGGCGGACTAGAAATGTGCTGAAAACCTCCTGTTAAAGTTCTGTAAATGAATCAAGTCTTTTATGCTCCTCGGCAGTTTATGTACAGATAATAATAAATATATGGATTATTGATCTGTCTCTGTCAAGCATGATTTTGAACGTCTGCACCTAAAGTCCAAAGGAACACAGTAGAAATGCCTCTGCGCTTTTACACATGCTTACTGAATAATAGTTTGGGATTTTTTTTTTTTTTTTATTATACTTGAGATTTATTACGTTTTTACTTTTTTTTCTCTAATTCAGTTAGTTTTAATTAGTGTTTAAAGAAGGTTTGCTAGTTTTTTGTATTAGTTTTTCTTGTTATTCCCCCCCCTAAATGTTTAGTTTTAGTTTCATTTTAGTATTCGTTTTAGTTTTTTCCATATATTTTTTTAATCTTCCCCGCTGTTGTATTCAAAGAAACCCCATACAGGACTCTGCTACTTTCTCCCAACTTTAGTCTCTATGTTGCCAGGTAGAGTTGGGACAAGAAGCCGACTCTAAAACAAATGACCGTAAAATCACTCGAGGGAAATAAATCGATTTCATATCAATCCGACATTGACAAAGACAAAAACAAAGGGAATTTTATCCATAATTTTTACGTTGTAGTTTGTAAGCACACAATACAGTATCAGTTATCTTTTTTCTTGTAATTATAGTTTTTTATTTATTTCAGTTAAAGAAAATGTTTTTTTCCATTCTAGTTTTCCTCATTTTGTTAGTTTTCATAACCTTGCTTAGACACGTGCTTGCTTTTGAGGCCTGTTCTGTTGCTCAATGTCTCACTTCTTTGTTTTCAGAATGGGCTTGTTAGTTTGTTCTTGATAAATTTGGGAGGAATATCTCCCACAATGGTGATGATTCCTATGCATGATGTCTAAGACTTGATATTAAACAAAGACTACAGAGCAACATATGATATCTTTCAATTTTAGTGGTGATCTTTATGTTGGATCCAACTACCTCAACTACATGGTTTACCGCAGTGGTCTTTGGAGCCCTGTTGTATGCATGGTGGACTTGGATGCTTCTGTATGCATCAGCTGAATGGAAGGGGGGGGTTCTGGAGATGCACTGACCTGTAACTCTGCTCAGTTACAACAATTGAGGGGTTTTGAGTGTCGTCATTCCACATTATCTCAAGGCTGAAAAGGACCAACATGGGAAAAAGATTAAATAGGAATGTTTCCTTTCAAAAGAGGAAGGACCACCTCCCTCAGAGAGCCTATTTTCAGCACCACATGGCTCCTCCAGCAACCCACAAGGGTGACCAAGGCTCTCACCAGCTCTGTTAATTGTCTCTAGTTGATTTGAACACCCTCCTGTAGGACTACCCAGAAGACAAAAAAAAGTGAAATAACATGAGCGTCTGAATAGATGACTAAATTTACTAGGACAGCTTTTTACTTTTATACTTGTTCTTGCCATCCAGACCATAGTATGGTCACTCTGCATTCAGATATAACACCTTCGTCAAGATAAGGAAAGGACATCTGGACACCACCACCACATGCATCAACATAATGGACCATAACATCAACTTCACAGGGGGGGTGTCTATGAAAACAACCTGCCCTTCGTGGAATACAATCTTCACGTCAACAGTGAGGGAGGATTATCCATAAATACCTACAAGAAACCAACCCACAAGGACCAGTATCTCTTTTTTAATTCTCACCACCCACTGGAATACAAATTGGGTCATCGGAACCCTCAATAGCAAAGCAAAGGAGCAAAGCAGAGGAAAAGGAAAATGGAAACACAGCAGGTCAGGGAAGCCACGGAGATCTGTGGATACCCTATCTGAGTAAGAGCCTTACTCAAGGGTACATCAGCCACCAGACCCTTGTCCAACCTTCTAGGCCATGCTGTCTGGATTGAAACTTAAACCTTTACAACAGGGGTGTCCAATCCCTGGTTCTTGAGGGCTGGTATCCTGCATGTTTTAGATGTTTCCCTCTTCCTAAACCTATCATCAAGCTCTACAGAAGCCTGATAATGACCGTCAGATGTGCTGGAAGAGGGCAAAGTCTAAAATACGCAGGATACCAGCCCTCAAGGACCAGGATCCAGGACCCCCGCTGTAGAGGTTGATAAGTCTGCTTTTCGTCACCAGCGAGCAGAACTGATGAAGCCTCTTGGATGAAATGAACTAAAAAAAAAAGCCCAGTTGAACTTTAAAACAAACCTATGGGTGAATGACGACCTGTTCAATGAGAATTTACAGAAACGTCCTTTGGTGTTCCAGTATTATTATTATTTTATTTTTTTTAACAAGTGTTCCTCCAACTACTCCCCCTACTGGTGAGAGTTTGTAATATCAATTCTACAAAGTACTCCTTCTAAAATAATGATCTTTGACCTCAAGAGGAGAATTGCTGTTTGAAAACTGAGTGCGACCACTCCACAACAAGACCTCTTCAGACCATAACAGTTTTTAAATGACAAAAGTGGGTTCTCCCCACAAATTTATACTATCCTGATGGTGGCGGCAGTGACGGTGGTAGGTGTGGGGCTTGTGCCACCTCGCAATAGATGCAACTCCAAGAGATTTCAAAGATAAAAACAACATGGCACTGGAAAATGGAGCGCACCCCTGCAAACCCGACAGATTTTGGTAGATTTTTAGCAAAATTATCGGGGGAAAAGTGGAAAAAAATTTGAAAATGAGTATAGCAGCGCTGAGCTAGCAGTACCCTGGTGCAGTACCGTACCTCCATTGTACAGTCAGTGACTTATGGCGCTTTTCCACCGCGAACCCTACACCACTCTACTCGGCACACTTCAGCTCGACAAGACTCTACCAACTTGTCGGACCAGCACGGTTGTGTTTCCACTGCCAGCTGTTACTAGTCAGGACTAGTTGAAGTGGGTGGAGCTGGCAGAGTCAACACAGCTGTGCCGTTGTTTTCTTATAAAGTGTCACGCTGCGGTCAGTAAAGTAAACAACTACGATGGAGGCACTGGATGCGGTACTGCTGCTGTTGTTTGCTGTTTATTGTTACTGAAAACGCCAAAGACAGACAGCAGGTCTGGTGATTATTTCAGATCCCCGAGCTTCGTCACGTGTGTGACATTTCCTCTGACCAATCAGTGGACAGCACTGTTCACGTGACATTTCAGTACCGGCTCGGCACGGCTAGACCCACCTCTGAAACTGGTACGAAAAATGGTAACGGGTCCTAGGTCCAACCCCCAGTGGAAAAGGGCCATGTTGGGGTAAAGCCGTTACAAAAACATGCAGTGGAAAAGGGCCATTAATGAGCAGATCTGTAAAATCAGACCACACCGGATCAAACTTCCTCTTAAAATACAACATCTTTTCTTTCTAATTAGAGTACTCTCCTGAAAGATCTTGTACTCTCCATGCTCTTTCTCTCTCTTTTGGAGTAATTCCTTTGCTGCTGTGATTATAGTATTACCATGGTAACCAGTATTAGTGCAGTGCGGCGCTGGGTGAGCAGTGTTGCCGTAGTAATGGGAGGCCTCTGACAGGAATGATGCCTTTTTTATTCCTCATCTCGGCTTCTTTCTTTCAGTCTTGTGTGGTGTTTCTTTGGGACATTATTGGCTGGTTGATGGTTCAAACAATGCTTTAGAATGATGTATTGCCCCTAAAGAAACGCAGTTTGTGTATATTTTTCTAGATACTGGATGTAGTGTTCAGTCAAGCTGTGATTTGTTTTTTTTCCCCCCTTATTTTCACAAGCTAGGTGCAATACTCCTGTGTATTGACGTCATGTATTCTCTTCACCCATTGTCTTTCCCTGCTCTACCTGCCAATTTCTAAAATTGTCTGTTTTATGAGGGAGTAAAAAACACGTCCTTCTATGTGCCAGGTACTGTAACATGATTTGTTTGGCTAATCACATTATTTTTGTTAAAAAAATATCTTTATCAGAAATCTTGGCTCCAGGAAAGAGCAAAATGCACCGGTGTTTTTACAGATGCACATCACTACACAGGAAGACACTGAGTAGCTTTTTCCCCTCAGTTCTTTCCAACCATAAAAGCATAGTCTGTCAAATCTGCTCAGATCTGAAGACTGGATGTTCCCAGCTTGGAACATGGGTGTATTATAATATTTCCCAGTCTGAGTGCACTCTAGGTGTGATAATAGCATGAGAAGTGTTACATGAGTGGATATGTTTATACTTGCAGATCTGAGGCTTTTAGTCAGGACGCTGAAAACCTAAACCTCAGATTGAAACCAGGGATTATGCAGATTTTACAGAACTGGCTCTGATGGGAGGAGGAGTTAATACTCTTCGTACATTACTTTATCATATTCCCTTACCATCCAGCTTTTTTTTCTTTTTTTGCATTAAAAAAAAATCTGTTAGTAGTGTCATCCATTTTGGTATAATGAGCAGATTTAACACCAAGTTCAAGGTAGGCACATGCACAATATGTTACCTCGCTGCATCCTGCTCCTCCTCCTCCCCTCCTCCTCTTCCCTCATGAATATTGGGGGATTAATGCATTGAGGGAGGAGGCATGGACAAAGAGAGAAAAAGAGGAAAGCGAAGGAAGAAAGGAGTGAGTGTGGGAGGGGGGGAGCTGATATCGTCAGAGGCCCGGCAGTGCGCAGGCTCTGTGTGAGCTGGGCTGGATGCCTATTGATTGGAAAACAACGGGCTGTGTGAGGACAGATAAGGGAGGCTGTGGGCTAACGGGGAAGGGAAGGGATACAGACCAAAGCTCAGGCCACGCTGCCATCTTTCTCTCCCTGATATTTTCATCCTTTCACCCTGGAATGAATGTAACTGGCTCTGCTCGACAGTGGGTTTCACAGCAGAAGGAGGCACAGATTTTCCTTGTCTGAGGAGGTGCTGCCTACACAAGCCATAACAGCAGCGGCTCATCTATTCCAGGTAATTTTATCTGTCCTAACGTACCGTATACACATTCTATCGTTTGTTACCCATGCTCCGTGCTTAGTCCTGACCTCTCTCTGGTTCTACATCATCCCTCTCCATCCTCTCCTTGTAACCATGGTTTCTCCATCTCTCCTTCCTCCATCCTCACTGCTCTTCTCTCCCTCCCCCACTCTTCTTCTTTTTTTTTTTCTCCTAGAGATGAGCTGATGACATGTACTTGCTTGATTTCCATTTCTGCCATAGCTATTTAATTACAGTAAAGTGGGACAAATTGTAATTATCTGACATATTTTTAAGATAAATGCATTACTGTACAACCCCTGCTTAGTAGTTTAGTAAGCAGCCATAAAAACAAATCATTTCATGTTGTATTCTGATGCTCATATGTGAACTTTAATAGAAACTGACATTGGTTTCATTTAGAATAAGAAAATAAGAGTTTTCACACTGGATTAAAGTAAAATCATCCAGGTATAATGAATTGAAATGCTTCAAAACTATCATCTCACCTATAAATGCATATAAGTAACATTTTAGGCACTCACAGATCACATTGCACTGGATTAATTCTGATTACCTTCATACCTGCATCCTTGTTTAGCTCAGAAACACCTGAGACCACCACTTTGAAGGTCACATTAAAAAAAAAGCTGACACACTGCATGTAGCGCCCAGTGTACAGATGTTTACCACTCATACCTGCACATGTTAGACCCTGACCTTCCATATTATACGTACAGCCCACGCCACAGATATGCATTACATCCACCCTGACCACATACATTAATGCAAGTTCAGAAGTGATGGCTTTGACTTTGTCCAAAACAAAACATTCAGCATTTTTCACATCCATTTGCTAAAATGACCTACCAGTAAATAGAACAGAACAGTGTGACGGAGAAATGCTATTAGTATAATTGAAATGTGATCTGCCAAATTTTCAACAAACAGCGCCTCAGTGCCTCAGTTTCAAAAATCCCTGTGGCAAGGTTAGCCAGCTACTAATCTTCACGTCCAGATTTCTTGTTTGACCAGACAAAATGACCCTAATTGTGTGTATTGACTGCAAATTAGTCAGCCACTGTCACTTAAAGGAGCCAAGGGGGATGAAAGTCTCTGCAATGATACATGTGACCCCCTTTTTCAGGCAGATACAGTCCAAATTACAAAGAAAACAAACTAACATATAACTGAGAGCCTCCGAGACGAGGTGATGGGGTCCTGGAAAACAATATCCGGCTGTTGTCAGAGCAGCACTTTGCTGAGTGGTGTGATGAGGAGGAAGAGGCTTGCACAAGCTTGTTTTTAAATGGACTCCTCTCTACTCACCCACTTAGACCAGGCCACAGTCCAGCAAAGCGCAAAGGCTCAAATCTGGGCCTCGCTACTGTAATTACACTGCGTCAGACAGAACAACAGAGGAACAACTTCTCTTAAGAGTCTGCAGCACTGGATCCTCTGAAAGTCGTGTTTTAGTTGTAATTTCACACACACACAAACTCATCCAAAGAAACAAGCAGTGCCATAGAAGTCGAGTAAAAACATCTACTTTTATCACTTCATTCTGAAGACTAAATGTCAGAAAGTACACCGCTCTAGAAGACAAAACCCTTGCCTCACAAATGACTTTTCTATGCAGTGAATGCTCTTATAAATGAATGTCCCAGAATCTTTGGGAAGCTCATCAGTCAATTCCCAGTGCAGGTCCTTAATTAACTGGTTTGCCAGTAAAGCCAACTGGTAGCGTTCCCCGTGGGACCTGGTCCCCTTCTGGCACATATACCTCCATCTCCTCTTTGTCCAGACAGTATGGTGCCATTCCACATGAGGTGGGACCACTTATGATTTAAGAGGTGCCTGGAAAAATCCATCTGGGAAATTGGACAAACTCCCAGATGGGGACAGAATATTCAAGAACTTATCTATGCATGGATAAATGGATAAATATTTGGCACAAATACAAAGATTAGCTTGATATTTAACTCAGTGTTTTTAATCACAATCCATAGTTTGACCTCTGATCTTGCGCAAATGGATGGATTTTTTTTCTACTTGTGCAATGAAAACACAACATTTGCATTTAAGATACCACTATTTCCACTATTCATTATAGCTGGGTTTATTGGATAATTGAATTTATAATGGGCAGCGTACACTTAAACACATTTCTGTTGATTTTATGTCATGCTTCTGTCATTTACAAGACTCTGTTTGGATTTCAGATCCCAGTGATTTAACCCGACCGGGGACAGCATGGAAGCCCCCCTCGTGTGTTTGGACGAGGAGTTTGAAGACCTCCGGCCCTGTCGGATGGACGAGCTGGACCACGAAGCCCTCAACCACTCCTCCTACTCCTCCACAAACACCACCACCATCGTCCCCCTGGCCCCCATCACCCGTGAAGACTTCTCTGAGCTGGAAAACTTCTCAGAGATGATGAGCTTCAAGTCCATGGAGGATCTGGTCAACGAGTTTGACGAGAAGCTAAACGTGTGTTTTCATAATTACAACACCAAGACCGAAGGCCTGGCACCGATACGCAACCAGTCACACAACCAGGAGGATGAGGAGAGGCTGCAGGATGAAGAGTGAGCAAATATTACACTGAATTCTAATCTTTTAACCTTTTATTTTTTTTCTGAGGGTTTGTTGCTGCCACACAATCAGATTTAACAGATTTGGATTAGTAACTACCCACTAGTGATCACAAAACACTCTGATAGGAGTCAGATTGGAGTATTTTTATATTTCATCTCAAGCTCTATTACAAAAAAATATAAAACAACTATGAATACAGAGTTAAGCATGAATCAAACATGCACGAATTATACAGTTAGAAGTATAAAACATGAAACAAATCTCATAAAAAAAGTGAAAATTTAAACAATGGATCAGCAACACAAGACTTGAATGTAACATCAACACAAGTCCAGTCGATTCAGTAGTTAAAGGTGGGGTCTGAGATGTTTTCCTGGAGCATTTTTTTACTCTATTGCTAAAAAAATCTCCTTCACACCCTGATTGCAAACAATTAATTAAATGCTCTGATACAAAAATTCAAAGTTTTAGTCACCTGTGGGACCGACAGGACTGAAAACACAACATCCAATCATTTTGAGCACCCACTCCAAATGATTGAACACTGATATGTCTATCAAAATCAACTGCCAGTTGTCCCTCCCCCCCTGCACAGTGCATTCTGGAGTCTGGAGGTGTGGCTTCAGGAGGGGAGTCTGAAGGAAGGGGTTGGGACTTTTGAATTGTGTCTTTTTAAAATGTAGCCTGCTCGAGCCGTTTTTCTAACATCTCAGACCCCACCTTTAAGAATAAAAGAAAAAGTAACAGAGTGAAATGGATTTAGTACAAAAAAAAAATCTTATTAGAGTGATTGAAAGGATTTTGATCCTGATGTTAGTTGTTTAAGCTTGAGTAGGAGTGAACAGATTTCTGCCTCCGTTACTATAAACTCGTACTATTTTTAGACGTGAGCCACCTCTGCATGATATTCTAGCAATTTAAGCACACTTTAGAGCGGACTTTTGATTAGTTAGATTAAGACACAAAAGGTAAAAAAAAAAAAAAAAAAACGTCCTAATTTTAGTCCCTATTAGGGGGGGGGTTTGAATAAAACTGGAAGCTCATATTACCCATGATGCAGCTCAGTAACATCTGTGATTAAAGCTCCCTGGATTGTAAAGGCTAATGTCCTCTATGTCAACAGTTTTGTAAGCCAGACTTTTTTCTGCGTGCGGCTCTTCTCCAGACATATGGAGGTCGTTGTGTAATTATGTCACGGTTTGGGTGTTGTTTCCTATAATGAGTAAACTGGGGCTTCATGCGTAAAATCTGGGGTGCGCCCCTTTATTCACGACTCTGCCATTTGGTTCATTCACCACACACTCGAGGCCAAAACACCAGCACTGGGAGCCAATCACATGGCACAAGACTAAAACATTTTAGCACACTGTCATTGCAGTTCACTGCCGGCGTGAACCGTAGCATCCCAGGCGACCAGTCAATCACAAGCCTGACCCCACCCTCCACGGTCCACAGCCGGGCCGCGTGCTGAATTATTCAATGTGTAGCGTTGTACGCCTCAGTTGTCTTTGGCTGTGTTGGTGTGTCTGTCTCCGACTTTGCTGCTCTACCAGCTGACTGCCAGATCCTCCTCCATTTGCTTTGCAGCCTCTGAGGTAGAAACAGACACAGTCACAGCGTGTGAACATGACTTATGCTAAAAATATCCCTGATGTAGGTGTAGAAGGAAAGAGAATTACATGATTTATCGAACTCTTTAGAATCCCTGTTCATTAAAGCAGCTTAGAATGATCATTAAAGTACACAACGCAAGGGTGTGGGTGGTGACGGTCCTACAGCCGTCCACCAGTCGTACACTAATCTGCATGGAATGATGGAGACTGGAGTCTAACGTCAGGCTCTAATTTGGCTGTGGAACATAGGAGAAAACCACTACAGCCACTGGTGAGCACATGTGATCCCACTTCTGAGGTGTCTGACTTATGAAAGGGTTTCAGTATTCCTTGTAAGTGTCGATCCAAATGCAATGAATCTGCTTCTTTAATAACAGCAGTCTCTCTGCATTTGACACTTTCTTTTTTTTTTAAACTGATTTTTTTTTTGACACTCACGTATAGACACACATCCAACATACAGTTAGGAGATGCATCTCAGGTACAGTTTCATTGGCTTCACATTATCTCATTCTTTTAATGACTATATCATTTTGAGGAGCTGTCCATATCTTATACTTAAATTACAGAGGTCTCATGATCCATTCTCCCTATGCTGTACATACAAAATTTAATAATAAAAAAAAAAAACAACAAAGAAAAACAAAACAAAGAGGGAAAGTAACTAGAATTCTGGTATTGCGTGAATTAATGATTTATATCGTTTGACTAACCAGTGTGTTTTCATCTGTGGTCTTGCTGTGATACACTTTCAAACTGCTGGAACTCCTGAACTGTTTGTACAATACCCCAAATTCAAACAGCATCACAAAGCTGAGATGGTTGAGTACTTTATGGCAGCAATGTGGGACACTACTACAAGTAGAAAGGAACTGTTTCAGAGACTTCCAGACAGGTTCGAAAAAAAAAAAAAAGCCTGGAAATAACAAAACATATGGATACTGGATGTTCAAGCAAAAAAAAAAAGTAAGTTTGAGCAGATGTAAAGTAGTTGAAAGTTTATTTTTGCTATCTCAAAAAAGTTTTGTTATGGACGTTTACAGTTGTTTCTTATAATAAATATGCTCGTTCAGTCCTTTTTTTTTGTTTTTTTTTTTTACTAAAACACACTGTTTTAAGCGTTTACATCTAATAATGATAATTAATGGTCAGATATTGAAAGTTAAGCTCTTCCTGAAAACAAAGCTGTTGTTGTTTTTTTTTTATATTTTGAACATAGACAAAGAAAGTAAAACAAAACAAGACCCACCAACCAGATATCAATAGTGATACCTAAAAGGTGGATAGGTAAACAATATAATGTACGATGTCGCAATGTAAGTTGTAATAATAAAACTAGCAAATAAATAAAGTGACACATGTTCGAAAAGGAGTAGGAAGAAGTATAATCTTATGTACTCCTACCCCCAATCTCTATTCCTCATGGTTTCTGCATAAATAATAGCAATAATAATAATAATAATAATAATAATAATAATAATAACTACTTTAATACCAATAACAACAACAATAAAATAACAATGTGACACACAAT
>JAQQZY010000007.1:27766128-27777640 GCA_030068375.1 Ostorhinchus rueppellii
TGTGATTTTAATTTGTCATCTGTATTTACTGCCCACTGATAATGGGATCACATCATAGTGTATCATAATTACATTAGTTGTGTTAACCATGGAAGCTGCAATGCGACACTACTTCCATAGGAAATTTCCATAAGAATATTCATTCATTCATTCATTCATTTATTTTCTGAACCTGTTTTACCCTCAGTGGGGTCATGGGGGTCACTTGGAGCCGATCCCAGCTACTTATGGGTGAAGGTGTCACCCATAAGTGTCCAGGGTACACCCTGGACATCAGAATGTATTAAACCTATGTTTTTACATGCTTTACTCAAGAAAATATCAATGCGCCAAATAAATACATAATACGTCTCGACTACGTTGCAAAAATATTCCCTTAAAATAGGAATATAAATGGCATACACACAGTATAACACTCTGACAGTAAAAGTAAACATAAAAACAACAATAAACACTGTTATGCATTTCCATTAGAACATGTGAGCATGCTTTTCCCCTTATTTCATTCATTCATTCTTAAAAGCATTGTTTATGACGAGCATTCTTTTTATATCCCTATGTAAACAGGTTGTATGATCTATTTAATGGAGGTGCCGTCTTCCTCATTATGTCCATAATTATATAGTATGACACTTATATAGTATGATCTTAAAGACCTATTTTTATGGTTCTCAGAGTAAATTCAAAGGCTATTATATCAGCAAAGAGAAAACTGAAGGAAAAGTGACTTTTTCTACAAAGTATATCTTTAACTGAACATAAAATAAGAATTTACATCCACTGTCACTGATCCAACTCCAAGGGTTGTGCTTGTGAATCAATGTTGTAGAAGATGACGGTGTTTCCATGGTAACTACAGTGCCTCTGAACGTCCATATGAGTCATATCTGATGACCAAGAAAAGATGACAAACTGTATTTTACCTTAATTATTGATCTATATTGATGTGATTAGTCTATCAGAAGTTATTAAACATATTAGATCAGTAGATGCCCAGAGCTGTTTATTTCTTTAAGAGTTAAAAACAATGCGTTAGCAAGGAGAATTGTCCAAATAATAAAAAAAAATGCAACTACAAAGGGCACAATTTGCAACAAAAGCTGAAATAAACACATCTTATGAAATGATAGATGATATGCAATATGTTCAGTCTTACAAAGGAACCCTTAGTAGGTCAGTTCTTTTGTCCATGTGTGAGTTTTAAAATCAGTTTGGCAGTAATAGGTATATCATTAAAGGTATATTATATGTTAGGGCTTGTATTTCTTTTGTTCGAGTCCTGTCCTTCTGTCTGCAGGTCGATATAATTGCTCTCCAAACCCACAATGTCATTTTCTGGCATTATTACAAACTTCCTGACACATTTCAAGTGTGAAAAATTCAGTTTCAGCTGGGTATTTTACAGTTTTAAATTGCACCCACATGCAGGTAATGAGCAAAGCGAGCTTAACACACGCCGCCTCCTAGATAATGATCACCGTCTCTTCTTTAAAGTAGCACAAGTAGCTTCCCCATGCAGTAATACTCCCCACTTCTCAGTTACACAGTTTCTTAGAAGCAGCTCTTGTTTGATCCACAGCTAAATACTACTGGCTTCCAGGTAAGGCCTTGCATTTTCTAAATAAAGGCTTTGTACGAGTTGCAGCTTCTCCACAACCCAGAATCCCCCAGGACAATGGACAATGGGGTCCGACTCCAGTTACCAAGCACCTGTATGCTCATGTACGGCACAGTAGAAACAGGAGACAGAAAGTCACACACTCTTTCCATGAATTCAGACCCCCGCTGCCCCCACCACACCAGCCACCGCAGTAGGGATCCAGTTGCAGGAAGGATGGGCGTGGTGCTGGCGACACACTAAATTAACAATCGCCGCTGCGCTTCTGGCTGAACTGGAGCGTAGTCTGCTTTCAGTTCAACAGAACCTTCAGAGGTCTAAGGCGATTTTCTTAATTTTCACATACTTTCTTCATTTTGCTGTTTTAAGGTAGCTGCAATAACACTACAACACAATAGCCAAGTGTTTTATATCAGAATGTTCAGGAAAATCTCATCTATTTTTGTCCTTGAGCACTGCAGAAACAGATAATTCAGCAAGTCAGATTCGTAAAAATGTTCCAAACTCTTGTGAAAACACACTTTCACTCATGTGGATGAAGTGTTTTGGTGCTAGAAATAGGTTTATCAAACTTTGAGCTCCACAAAACTAGTGGAATATATGAATAAAATACTAGAAAACATTATATAGTACAGGTTTGTTTTTTGGGGTTTTTTTTGTCGTTCTATTTTCACCAGATGTCACAGTCTCATTCATATTTTCAATTTTCTTATATAAATTATTTATTGCCCCAATATGGAAATGTGCCTTGAGCAACAGCACCACATTGAAGCTACAATAGTAAAAAACAAATAATACAACTATGATACAGAGCTGTCATCTGATCCCAACACAAACATGCACTGAATACAGATGATGGCGTAAAATCACATAAATATACACAATTATATTATTGATAGTATATATCTATAATACTTAATTGCGAAAAATGTGCACAAAGCAGAAACTATCAATTGAAAATGTAAATAAAGGTTCAAAACTGGAGAAAGATTAACCTTTTTTTGTCAAATGCACACTGTAAAAAGTAAAAAATTGAATCAACCAAAAAAAAAAAATCTTCAATACGTCACACATAAAAAAAAAAAAAAATCAGAACACAATTAAATAATATTGAATGTAATTTAATGTAATATGTCATTTAATTTGGTTCACTCAACCTCTTTTTTTTTTTAATATGTGTGACCTATTGAAGAAACATTTTTAAGTTGATATACGTTTTATTTTTTTTACAGTGCATTATTCAGAATGTAATTTTATTTACAATAAAATAAAAATGACTATAATATCATGTGTAATATTAACACAAATCAAGCTTCATTGCATGTGACTGTTAAGGGTTAACACATCCACAGAAGGTAAAGAAATATTGATCGATAACCTACTTGCTGAGCAGTTTCTCGAAGGGTCATCCTTCACATAATCTCCTGTGGAAATGTTTTTTTTTTTAATACAATAACATAAGCTGTTATTCATCACCAGACTTGTCTTTTTCTATTGAGATGTGGACAAGACAGTATTTATTTAGTTTGGTAGCGAAGTGTTATCGGTGGGATTGATCACAGCGGGATGGAATTGGTGGTGGATGGAGGGGAGAGCGACGACAGGAAGGAGGAATGTACTGGAAGGCCTTATCTGGGAGCGGCAGGCCACTGTGACGGGAAGTGGAATGTCAGGAGGGGAAAGAGGAAGTAGGCTAGGATGTAACGCACAAACACACACATAAGCAAGCAGGCGTGCTCCAAAACACACATCTGAGCACGCACGCACGCAAACGCGCAACCATTCCCGCCTAATCTGCAACGCTACAGAGACAAACCACTCCCATCTTTCTTGTGTCTCTGGGATTTCGGTTTTATTTCACTATCTCCAAGTGCTTTTTTTTTTTTTTTTTTCTCCATCTCACTCTTCCAATTTCCTTGCATCTTTATCAGCAGGTTTTAGTCTGAATAAATCAAACGTGGGAACAAACAGAAAAAATCCATTATTGCAGACGTGAAAATCAATTGAATATGAACGCTGAGAAGGTTTTATTGAATGGACTATTTTCAGTTAAATGTGTGAACAGAAGACAAAGGACGATTTCATTTTATTTGTCTTTAATATGAGGATTAAATCAAAAGTGAAGACTTGTGGATGTTTTATAGGCTGATCCTGATTCCTCTATTCTATTCTTTTACTTAAATCTTTTTTCGATATTTAATGTTTATTCATTTATGTTGTACAGTGAGAGCACAGGTTTAACCGAAGTCAAATTCCTTGTATTCTACTAAAGATACTTGGTGAATAAAGGCTATTCTGATTCTGATTCTGATGCACGCATAAACAATTGTGGCCCTCTGTGTCTTTTACTTATTTTTGTTCATTTCAGTACTTTTAGCCATTTGATTTGATTGTTCTATTTAGAGCATTGTTGTAATTCTATGCACTTATTCATTGTTTTTAGTTTTTCTTTTAATTGTTTTGCTGTTTAAATGTGCGATATAAATAAAGTGGATTGGACTGAAAAAACAAAACAAAAACAAAACAACAATTCTGTAGAACAGGGGTGTCAAACAGGTGGCCCGGGGGCCAAAACCGGCCCGCTAAAGAGTCCAGTCCGGCCCACGAGATGGATTAGTGAAATGCAAAAATTAAACTGAAGATATGAACAGTCATTGATGTTAAAATAATTTTAGTTCAGTTCAATCTAAAGTGGATCAGACCAGTAAAAATACTATCATAATAAACTATAAATAATGACAACCACACTATTTTCACTTTGTTTTGTCCATTTTTGACATTATTTGCAGGTTGTTGTGTTATTGTTTTCTTGTTCCAGCTTATTTGTGATCATATTGGGCTATAAATAAAAAATGTAAATAATCGTAATTGTACCAATATTCTGCTTGTTATTAAATGTTTTATGTATTTGTAGATCCACTGTGATCCATAAGTTATAATGAACAATTTGAAAAAAATTAAAAATAAAATATAAATTTCATTTTATTTATGTTTTTCACATGTTTTCAAAGGATAGTTTGTAGATCTCAACATTTTGATTATATAATTTTACTATTTTTGCTCTAAAACATAGAAGTTAGACTTACACATTTTGGAGTTGATATAATTTATATATTATTATGTTATTATTTTAATGATCCGGCCCACTTCAGGTCGTATTGGGCTGTATGTGGCTCCTGAACTGACATGAGTTTGACACCTCTGCTGTACAACATTATTAACTTCTGAATAAACATTGCCAGTTTTCTTTAAAATAGCTCCACACATACTTGGTCATATCTGACTAATTAAAATGTAGTTATTCATAACTTAGGTGGTCAAACTTTACCCATGAAAGAATCCATCAACAGCAGCGATGTGTAAAATGAGAGTGATGACTTGTTAAAATGACTGTTTACTTCAGCCATTCAACCATAAACCCAAATTAGCATTTCATCTGCAATTATAGTGCAAAATGGGTGCAGCTACAAGCTAATGATGCATCATTTTCTCATATGAATTCATTGACTTTTCATTCATGCCTTCACACACACATGCAGTGTAAAGGTTAATTGGACTATACTACAAGCAAATTGGTCATAATGTGCACAGAATAGGGGATATTTGTAGAAAGTCCAGAAGAGACTGAGCTAATTCAGAGTTGGTCTATCAGTTGCTGCTTGGTTGGTTTCAGATACAAGAACTGAGATGGGCTTGGTCTAATCGCTGGGTCAAATGGACGGCGCAGTGGAGCAGTGGTTAGCACTTCCACTTCTACAGGGTTACACGTGTCAGTCCAAGTTGGAGATTAATCTGCCTCTTCTCTTGCCCCCTCCCCATTAAAAAAACAAGTATATGTCCAAAGCCCAAAGTGACTCGATAGCTTTTTATGCACTACTGACCTGTTATATGATTCTTTTTAAGTGGAAGGAACCTCTGCCATCCACTTTGGTGCAATAGGAACATGGTTTACTTTTCTTTTTACAGTTGGAAAAGATTAAGTTTTCCATTCGTGGATAAATTAATTTGTTTTATCAACAATGGAATCCTTTTTTCTCGACTGTCAACAAGAGTGTCCTGCTGTTTTCTTGAGATGTGTTATTGGTGTGCATTGTATTTACTCTGAATCAGCCCTCAACATTGTAAAGAGGACTTTAGATTTAGAAGATTATTTATTTTGTTGTTGTGTTTTATTTATTTATTTTTATTAATTTTTTTTGCAGGTTAGTTGGATAACTTGTTTGTTACTATTATTATTTTTTATATTGTACCTGTGTGCTTCTTTATGTATATGTACATGTTTATGTAAATGTATCATTTAAAATAATAACTAGAAAAGCACTCGGAGAGCGCAGACCTCCGCCAAGATAGTGTTTGTATTTTTTTTTTTTTTTAAGGTAGTGTTTGTACTTTTTTGTTTTTATTTCAACATCTGAAAAAATGTATGTAAAACCCTTCTTATAAGAGGAAAAGTCACGGGTAAATGCCTATGGACCTGTGTTAGCATCAGAGATAGTGCTGATACGCTTGTGCCGCTTCTTCTCATTACTGGTGGCTGTTAAACCAGTTTAGAGATGCACATTCACTGGGTCTGACACTTTCATTTCTTCCACTCTGAAACATCTGCTGAGTAGAAACACAACACCGAGTGGTTTGGCTTCACATCAAACACTAAACCCATATTGTTTAGTGTTTTTGCTGTTTTTATTTCTCAGTACTGTTGGGGAAATCTCCTCATATGTTTTGTCTTTCTTCACTAATATCTCAGTGTAATCAAGATCTTACTGGCCAGATAACTGAGCACAACATATATTTACGCCCATATTTATAACATGATTCCATCAAATAAGGCAGCAATCACACACACACATACATGCAGAGGTGGCAAAAACAAGCTAAAACAGCCCCAAGTGTTGTTTAATATAAAAATAGAGGCCAGTAGAATTGAGTGATCTTTCCAGGAATAAGGTTCAAAACACCAGAAACCAGTTTTAATGGCAGGAATCTTTAAAACCACCGAATGGCACCTTTACATAAGTTCTGAAACAAATTTGAAAGCCTTTAAGTGTAAAAAAATTGTGTTGTTTATCGAAGCAATGCCAACTTTGTAACCCGTTGACCTCGTGACCTGTTTGTTTTGTTTTTTGTTTTTGAATCTGTAAAAAAAAAAAAAATAATAATAATAATAATAAAAAAAACATGAATTAAATAGAGTCCCCTTCCATGTAAATTATGTGATTCAAATCCAAAATATTACAAAGGGGCTTTAACTTCTTTTCTCATATTCCCAGACACTGCAGGTCAGAAAAACCTGTAAATGGGCTTTATTTATTTGATTGTACAGATTCTGACTCATATTCTATGATTTTTGATGTTATTAAAAATCTGCAAAAACCAAATGCAGTAACAGAAATGAATAAACCTTGACAGATATTGTAATGTGTTAAATGGATACGTGTGCGGTGATATTTGTTTGTGAGTGATGAGCTGTATTCTCATGGCTGTGGACCAATAATGACAAGTAAACATATCTATGTATCTGAGAGTTATTTTGGCTGAAGTTGTACATCCTTTTCTACGTCATTCAAAATGTGGGTTATTCACCCTATTCTCCGTGGTTACTGGGGCGGCGCCATCTTGTTTATTTAGCGCTAGTACTTCTGGTGGTGCAGCGGAGTCATTTGCGAGCACATATATCAAGGGTCAAAAGACGTGAGGTAAAATGACCAGTATTATTTGTACAGTCCGTGGTTGCCACAATAATTGGAAGAAGAAATATTTGTCTCTTCAACAAGCGCGTTTTACTCACAGGAAGAGAAGCGGTGAATGTTGTCGGCCGGCCTTTAATATTTATCCGCCTCCTCACAGTGAAGAAGACCAGCGTCTTTAGCTGAGGGCGCTTAACTTAAAAAAAAAAAAAAACACTGAAAAAGCCATTTGTCTGTTCGTTTCGCTTCGTTGATAGGAAACCTACAATCCAGCACCCATATCCCCAGAAATGGCTTGGCTGTGAAGCTCCGGAGCGACGTCAGCGCTGACAGCTTGTGAGGCAATCAGGTAAATTCACGTAAAGTTCACTTTGCTCTAACACCAGTTTGCTGAAGTAGATGCTAGCTACATTTGCTGCTAGCAGCTAACATTCTGTTACTGACTGCTTGTGAACACACGGTTTAAAAGATTTTAAAACGATGTCGTTTAGGAGTAAATGCTTTAACATAGTGTTAACCCTGGTTAAGCCGGAAGTTCCAACAGAAAGTGGTAGAAAAAAAAAGTAGTTAAAAGGGGCGGGGCTGAATAAGGTGAATTGATTAAATTAGTTGCATTAGCATTAGCATTAGTTGCAGTAATCCACATCTACTTGCTTCATTTTATTTACCTATTTATTGTTCCTTGCTCAGTGTACAGTTTTATTTTCCTATGTTGTGTTTTAGTTGAGTTTAAATAGTTTTAACTGTACAGTTTATTTCCTTTATTTTAGTTTAGTTTAACTTAAATGTTTACATTAGTTGTGTGAAGGGAAGAATTTCACTGCTCAGAACTGCTGTGTATATGACAATAAACTTCTTGAATCTTGAAGAATCAGCCATGTGTTTCCACTGTAACCAAACCAAACTGTTGTAATTACCTGGTCTTAGTTGTTTGTTTAATTCTGTAAAGCTCTGTGAGGTAACCTTGTTGTGATATAGGGCTCTACAAATAAACCTGAACTGAACTGAATTGAACCTCTATCTCATTAATCATTGCGCTCTGATTTTACATCCTCGTTCTATAACTCGTACTTTCCTAGACATGTTTTTTTTTTTTTTTACAGCTTCTCTAAATCCTGTCGAGGTCTGATCTATGTTGTTCAGCTGTGAAGTGCAGAGTCGTCGCGGGCTTTCACACGTAAACACACACATGCATTAGGAGGTGTGCGCCCACATCCACACACCTCGGTGACACCCCGGCGTCTGTTGGCATTTGTGCTTGTGTGCTGGGTTGTCACTTGCTGTGTGAAATAATGCATGGGCTCCTGAGCAGGGCCACTTTCCCCCCTCTCGCTCTCCTGAGTGGCCTGACAGCAGGGGCCGGCTTTGTCACAACAACCAGCTCGACTTAAAGCCCTCTTCGAAACAGGATCCACACTACTTTGGACACAGGGCTGGTTAATAATGGAACCCACTGGACCCTCTGACTCCATTTCCATGAAGGAAAAAGTCCAAAGGGGGTGGAAAAAAATAGATAGACACCAAAACAGCAATCTGTGAACACACTGCAATTTGTGCTGACGGTGCAGGAACAACAATGACGCCTGACAGCGCCATGTGATGAAAATAACAACCACCATGTATAATGCAAGACACTCTACTTCTACTGAACCGAGCACTCTGAACTCTCCGAGACGCCGCTGTCCCTTCTAAAAAGCCACCCGCCATTTGGGGCCTTTGGAGTTTCTGAACGCCCCTTCATCGCCAACAATCGTCCAACAGCGCCAGGGATCCTCTGGGACGAGGGGTTGTAATTACGCGACGGGGGAGATAGTGATAACATGCCCGAGCCTCAGAAGTGAACTGCTCGCACTTGATCTGCCTGGACGTCCCGTGGGTTTTGCCGAAATTACCCCATCATGACGCTTAACAGTTAAACAAACAAATCAGCAAAGCGAAGAAAGACAAGGGGCAGTAACAGCCAGATAGGATCCAGGGCCTTAAAAGTATGCACTTTGAATTAGGAGATCAGTTAAATCATGTTTGTGTTTCTGTGCAACAGTCAGTCATATCTGTCTTTTGGAAGATAAAGAAATGCATAACCTGCTGAAAGACGTCATGGGAGGCTCATCAGTCTGTATTTTCTGTGGCTTAACCCATAAGGACCCAGTGGTGTTTTTTTTTTGGGGGGGGGGGGGTTTTTTTTTATTTTTGGTTTATTTGGAGAAGCATCATAACAAAATCAACCCTTATGGTACATCAATTTTCATTTATCAAATATAAACAACGATGCTAAACAAGGATTTTTTGAAAATATAGAATAAATAGAGAAAACAAAGAAAAGTAATAAAATAAATAATAAAAATAAAATTCACACATTGTTTTCAAATCACATCAATTAAAGCTTTTACATAGTTTGTCCATTTTCACCAAACAGTGACAAAAGTTTCCCTTTGACCCTTAAGGCAAAAAGCCAACTCCTCCCAAATGTAAATGTCCTGAGCTCTGTCCATCCATTCATCCATCGTGGGAGTTTAAGGCTTCAACCATTTTCTTGTAATAGACCGTGAAAAGATGATAAATTGTATTTTGCCACAAGAAAAAGTTTAGTTTGAAGTCATTTTGTTGAAACTGTTGAAGGTCTTTAATAAATATGTTAAGTGCATATATATTCCCATCTATCTTTAGTCTGTTTGCTCATGCAAAATGAAATGTGATTAATATAGACTGAAAATGAATATTTAATCATGAGTAATCAAAACTAATCAACAGCAACCATGTGATTAATCTGATTACAAATTCTAATTGTTTGACAGCACTAATCAGAACAGAAAGAAGTGAAGAAAAATGGACTTTTTCAGCAAAATCTATCATTCACTCAACATAAAATCAGTGTTTCCATCCACCGTCATTTATCAAACTCCATGGGTTTTACTGGTGAATCAATATTGTAGAAGATGACGGTGTTTCCATGGTAACTACAGAGCCTCTGAACATCCAAATGGGTCATATCTGATGACCATGAAAAGATGATGAAGTGCATTTTACACCAATTACTTCCATAGGATTAGTTGAGCAACAGATATTAAACATTTTAGATTAGTTGATGGTTTTTGGATGTTTGGGTCTTTATGGGTTAAGTACAGTCAGAACCACAGCTGACATGATGTTTTCAATGAATTTGTGATTAAAATAATCTTTTCAGCAAAACTTCATCATGTGTTCATTCTTCTTTCCAGACCTCATCCTACTTTTCACTATCAATAGGAATCACCTCCCTATATTCACCATATCTCAGTCTAAAATACTTGGAAGTTATTTACTGTAATGGTCTCATTTTGGCTCGGTGCCAACCTGCTCTGACCCTCTTGACCCGGTCTTGATGCTTCAAAGTCTTGGTGTTATCTCAGTCTTGATAAACTCTGGCTTTGGAAATGACTTAATCTCTGTTCAAGCCCCGACTCCAACAGAAACACTGGTACAAAACTCCCATTTCAAGAGAAAACCCTGACAGTATTCCAGTTATAAATTAAGCAAAGATAGAAAAACATTCATCTATCATTTAACTACTGAAGTCTTTCCCTCTTCATCCACCAGCCTCAGATAAGGACATTAATCAAAGCAGTTCAGTTAACAGAACCTGTTTTCCTCAAATATGACAGTTATTGGATGTGCTAGAAAAGAATGTAATTTAAAAATACACTTTTGCAGTTAATAAAATATTCCCTGTGAGTCTAGAGCGATGATTAAAACCTTCAGTTGCACAAAACTGGCTATTTTATATCACAGAGGAGACGCAATAAATGAAATAACACAATAAATCGGCAACAGATAAATGAAAACTATGAGGCACAAAACAGCTGTAGTAAACATTGTGAAAACAGTAAAAATGAATTAAATGTTGCAAGAAAATGGAATAATATGAAATGAACCCAATGAACTTTCTCTGTTCTTGGAGATGCTCAGTAATAGGTGTGTTCCTGTAAACATATTTGACCTATTTTGATATTTTTGCAAAAGAAAATGTTTATGGAAGCACTGAAATTAGGAAAAACATAAATGGATTTAGCAGGGTTTTTTGTTCACTTTAGGATTATTTTTATGTAAATCTACATAAAGGAAATACCTTTTTTGGGAAAATTCTGACAAACATTATTATTATTATTATTATTATTATTATTATTATCATATACTGTTGCTGCTATATACTGTTATATACTGCTACTAT
>JAQQZY010000007.1:27852791-27864002 GCA_030068375.1 Ostorhinchus rueppellii
ATGAAACGGACGTTCCGAAGTGCTGCGAGCAGACATGGTCTCTGGCTGAGAGATCTCGAAGCAATCAATAAAAGGGGCCAAAGACGCAACCTCACACAAATTGTAATTCTGTTAAGTAATCCCCATTCTCACTGAATGTAACTGTAATCTGAGTACTTTGTTTGTCCTTTACTGTAATGGATTACAGTTTTATTTTGTATCCTTTTCTCGTAACGCCGTTATATGTAATGCCCAACCCTGTTACATTCTACATGAGTTTACTGAGAAGAACATACCTAGACATACAACCCCTTTGTTGTCACTTGCAAACAGTCATTATCTAGATTATAACTGTAAATTATTCATTCATACATTTTGCAAACCAATTAATACTTGAGATAGGTGGAGAAATTGGAGTCTATCCGAGCCAACTTCAGCAAATTAAATTTAATGTATTTTTTACTGGAAGTTACTTGAAACAGCACAGATGTCATTTACTGCGAATGGACTCTTGTCACTAAAATGCATAATTATAGGGCTAAACTATCATAACAGATACTAGAGAAAAGCCAAACACCTCTGTTTTCTCTATCTTTGCACCACTAGGGCAAAGTCCAGCAGGTCCCTGCTTTGACTGGCACCTGAAGAAGACCTTTTATTGGATTTTTAGTGTATAATTGGTCATTTGATGTCTCGGTTGATGGATTGTGTCATTGCTCGCTTCATCTTTTCCATGACAATGTTTGATTGGCTTTCTTCGGGGACTACAGTTCTTCTGGCTTGCTCTGCCATCTGTCCAGTGTTACAGGCTGTGGTCAGCAGGGTCCTGACCTGGCCAAAGGACCGGTAACAGCCTTTCAGGATAAAGTCTATTGTGCTGGCTGTCCAATAAAAGGTCAAAGACAGGAAAAGCCTGGACAGTCTAACCTTTACATGTCAGAACTGCAGCTGTCAATCTGTTGTCACGCCTGCTGTCAGAAAGATATGAAATGAGTCTGAAACACCTGGTGTCTTTTTATGATCTGGACGGATCGATAAGACTGTGTGATATGTCTCGGGTCAGATATAGGATTGTGTTGCCTTTAACATACAAATGTCCTGTAAAGGTCTTGTTTTTCAGTGTGGTTTGTTCCCAAAATTCATGTCTTCTTGTCAGTCAAACTTTATATTTCAGTCAGTTTTGTTTGGGCATGTTGAGCATCAGCTTGATAAGGATAAATCAGTTGTTGTTGTTGGTAGCAATGTGCATCTTCACTGTCCCAGTCATTCATTAGATCAAGCCTCATCTCGGATTTCTGATGAAATCATTCATTAATACAAGCAACTGGGTCAAACTGAACTCCCTCTGATTTAAGAAGTGCTTTTGCAAATCAGACCAGCATTTTTTTTTTTTTTTTTTATATTAACAGCAGCATCTTTTTAATACTTTTGTCTGTGAGAACCATTACATTACAAAGCGGAACATACAGTATATGGTTTTCCGGTGTATTTCACACAAGTGTTTTGTGTTACTCTATGCATCTTTGAATTGAGTCATTTACACAGTGTTTAGATTAAAGTGTCAGCGGTAACATTGTACGATTATGTACAATTAAGTTTTGTTGCTTATTATGTCTCAGTTGTATTGATCGGTTGCTGTAACAATGTAACTCTTGTTTTCTTTGCTTTAGCTCAATTTATTTCAGCATAAGGGGCTTGGGTTCTTTTTGCATCTGTTTTTGTGAAACATTTTTTAAAATAGATTCCACCCTTCTACTCGCCAATCTCGGTCATATTTGCCCTTCATACAGGGTTGCAGCACTAGATCAGATTTCTGGCCCATTTGCATCATTGAAATGATCCTATTATTCCTAAACTCAACATCAAATTTTGCACAGAACTAGAAACACAAGAAGACATGTTTTTCCACATGTAATGATGCTTATGTGGTAATTTGGCTTTTCTTTGTCTTATAAGCCTGATAAAGTTTACATTTTGTCATGCAATCGTCTTTAAAGCTGAGCTGTTTGCCTGCATTTGCATAAAGCATCTCAATACTGTTGATGATCTGTTATCATATGAATTAACACCAAACTGACATGACTCGAATCATAATTTCCCAGTTGACATGTTCTCTAATGCATTTCATCCAAATGCTCAGCACATACAAGTTTAAGACATTTGCGTGAGAAATGCTGACAATGTTGTAAAAGTGTGAGTCACTTGGATTTTCCACAGTCCCACTGAAAAGCAGTAAGGTCAAGCCTTTTGTGGCCTCATTTGTATTTTAATATTCCTGAGAGCACATCCGAACAAAATAGCGAGGATCTGTGTTAATCTATGCACCATCAAGAGAAGGCCATTATATTCTAGGGACATGTACAGACATAACTTAAAGTTAATGAGATAGGACTTTATTTGCACATGCTCAAGACATTCGCACACCTTTTTAGTGCCGCCCCTGTCTGACGCCATAATTTGGAGTTGGAGCATAGCTTTTTTGCAGTTAGAGAGTGGTTGTGATCCTAATCCCAGGCTTATCATCAGATGGATGATTTGTTTTTTCAAACTGTAATAGATTGTTGAGAGATTGGATTTGATGGAGCTGCAGGGAGGATATCATTGTGAAGTTCTGTTGTGCTGAATGCTCATTTTCGTTGTGAAGTGTTTATTTAATGGGGTTTTTGTTTGTGAGAGGGATGTTTTTGATTCTCTGTTGCTGGAAATGTGAAATTGCGTCCAGTAATTTTCCTCATCACTGACCAGAAAGACGACGGCGTGATTGAAAGATTAAATGTAGAGTTTTTTCCAAATGTTTTTCATAAGTTATAATATCGGATTTTTGATAAAGCTGGTCCAAAAATCAACCTTTATCAACCTTTGTTTTGCCGAAAGCTACAAGATTAATCTTACCTCCACATGGGTGATTGATTTATTCTTGTCTTTGTGCTCATCTTTGATTGGACCACATCTGTTATCCATGTGCCTCAGTATTAATGACAGTGCCAGAAATGCCCTCAAGTGTTTTCGTTTAAGCGTATCTGAGTGCAGTCCTACTCATGGCTTCAAACTCATTACATTGCATGTGAAGTGACACGATGATTATGAAGTTGAAGTGCTGCCCGTCAACTTAGATTTGATGGTGGTTTTACCCATCAGATGATTGGTTCAGCACCTGCAGGTCTTTTTGTATATTTCAAGGTTGTAAAAGTAATTTCACAGACACATTAGAATATAATTTGACAGAGCAGCATAGTGTCACACGAAACTCAAAACTGTAATGTATTATTTCTCAGACTATAGATGCCTGACATGACCCCATCAGTAGTTTGCAGGAATGTAATATTCATTGTGACTAAACAGACACTCATTTTATTCATGTGTCGGTTTTCTCTATCTGCTTGCATTTCAATTCTTCTCTTTAAGTGAAGTAGTAAAATAAAATGGTGAAAATGATCAATTTCTAAAAGCTGTCTCTTATGAAATAGCTTTATTTTGACTGCAGCTCATTATTTATATTGTTATATCAAGTTAATCTAGCATAATTTGTCAGTCTTATCTCGCCTTTGAACTACAGTTAATATTTCTGTCAGTACAAGATCTGAAATCTAATTTATTCTACATTAATTGGTTTCTGCATTTTAGCCATCCTAATACACACACAGTACCTGGTTTTAGTATTAGCATTAGCAGTTAGCATTTGCACATAGCACACATTAGGACAACTGACCTGCCGTGGAAGGAAGTGGAAGTGCTAACCAACACACCTCTGCACCAACCCCAAATTATTTATGGCAGTTTCTGCAATCTGAAGATGACAAATTTGAGTTTGTTACCCTTTGTTTTAATAAAAGTTAGTTACGAAATAGAAAGGTTTTTCTATTTCTCCACTATTTTAAGTAGCTAGATCTAACTGACTCTTTGATGGAAATGACTCAGGAGGAGATGCAGCTAACTTTAATTTCATTTAATCACATTTTAGACACTCTGCAAATGATTTCCATCTTTTATTTTACTAAATACCAGAAAGCTAAGTCATTTTATGCATGTCCAAGAATTCTATGTCCTCTCACTTACCTATCCCAGGGTTCTCCCCAGAAATTTATACTATCCTGGCGGTGACGGGAGGGGGGGTCAGTCTTGTGCTAAAACCTTGCAATAGATGCAACTCTGAGATTTCAAAGGAAAAACAACATGGCACTGGAAAATGGAGTGCGTCCCTGCAAACCTGATGATTTCGGTAGATTTTAGCAAAATTATTCAGGGGACAGAAAAAATTTGAAAGAGTATAGCGGCGCTGAGCTAGCAGTACCCTGGTGCAGCACCATTGTTCCATTGTCTCGGGAGAACCCTGCTATCCTAATACACAGTGAAAAACATTTAGCATTAGTACATAGCACACCTTAGGAGTAGCGAGCTGCCATTGAAGGAAGTGGAAGTGGTAACCACAACGCCACCATGCCACCCCTGAAATTATTCATGGCAGTCTCTGGGATTTAAAAGCAATAAATGTAAATGCATTACCTTTTGTTTTGATTGTTGAAAAATATATACATTTTTTTAACAAAACAATGTATTTTTTTCCCAATTGGCTATGTTTAGCTAGTAAGCTAAGAAAGGCTAGCAGTAGTTTGCAAGCTATCTATTCAGTTCAAAGTAAATACAGCTAAAAAGGTTTTAAAGCCTTTTGAGAAATCGCTATAATTGTATAATTATTACTTTTACTTATTGATTTGCTTCTATTTATTTCTATTATTTCTGTAGTAGTTTAAGGATCCACTAAACAATGATACTCCTGTGGAAATAAGCTAACTTATTTCATTTCATCAGATATTAGACACTCTACAAAAATTTTTTTCTGTAAGATGAAATAATTTCAGTCTTATTTCATGAGAAGTAATACCATTTTGAGTGACGGGAACATCTCAGGAAGTAATATTCTTCTACATCTGTTCAATAAATTAGGTTTCATACAAATCATGCAAAAAGGGCCTCTCCAGAGTTTTATTTTTCATAGATGAGGGTTGCGAGGACTGAACATTTTGGACACTAAATATGTTGTTTTTAAAATATGTACATTACTGTACACATTTCAGAAGTGCTAAAAGCTGTAAAATGTGATTATGCAGTAAAACAATAGGTCTTTGAGAATGACTGAGGATGGGCCTTAGAGGAGGCTTTTCACGTTGTCCATCAATTTCTGTCATCTCATTTTCTTCTCTCAATGCTCTGACTGGATCATTATCAGATGAGTGTGAAATGACCAGACCGTTATTCTCTGATACTAATTGCAGTAGACATGGCATTTTAACAGCACAAGCTGGGAAAAAAAGATGTGCAGTCATGGTGGATATTACCCATGCCTCCTGTGTCTCAGCAAATGTAGAAATCACCCCTAGATTTCATGAAATACCAAAGAAATCTGCCAGAATCCAAGGAATCAGTGGTTATTCTATACAAGATTTGTGAACTGTTCTAACTTTTTAACCCCTTAATAACAGGTTTTATATCAGGGCGTACAGATAAAGATGCACATCGAGTTTATTTATCCCCAGGTTGTATTTATTTTCTGCCAGTTGAAGAAAAGAAGCATTTTTACTTTAGAGTTACTTAATGTATGTAATGCATAAAACCTGGTAAATCTGCATTCAGATGATATGTAGTGATCACCGTTGAACAGTTTGTGAACTGTTGAACCCACAATGTCAATAATTTTTTAGTTATGATTATCTAATGTTACATCTCAAAGAGCTTTCCTCCATTTCGGGCCAGTTGCACGCATAATGCTGTGTCAAGCCTTATAGTGTGTCTTAGTGATAGTGTACTGCAGATGGTGTATGATGAATAAAATCACTTGCATAAAAGCATCTCATGGATCACATGCATATTTCTGCAACTGGAAATTTGCAGCAGTTGCGCTCTGGCTAAACATCAGTTTTCTGAAGTGGTGTGTAAGCATTTAACTCATAACAACTCAGTCCATCTGTTTTTCCAAATTCCTGTATAACTTCTGAGCACAAAATCCATTATGTGAAATGTGAGAGCCTTCAGTGATTATTTTTTAGATATTGTGAGAAGTGCCTTTGTTAAAATGACCTGAAAATGGAAGAAACCTGCATATTTGTCATTTTATCCTTGTACAATATGAACGACTGACTTTGAGATAAAAAAAAAAACAAAAAAATGCTGATCCTCCTCGTACTTTCTTTAGTTTCAGTTCCTGTTGCACCTTTCATTGCAGTTTTTATGTATGTAGTGTTTGTGGGTTTTGTTCTTGTACAACTTTGTGTCAAATGTATGAATTTTATTTAAATTTTTAAGTTCAGGCTAAGTTTTAGTTCATAAAAATATATAATAACCCTGACTACACGCACTTGGCTTCAGTGATTATTATTTTTTTAGATATTGTGAGAAGTGCCTTTTGTTAAAACAACCTGAAAATGGAAGAAATGAGCACATTTGACATGTTATCCTTGTACAATATGAACTATTGACTTTGAGATTTAAAAAACAGCTGATCCTACTCATACTTTTAGTTTCAGCTCCTGTTGCACTGTTCATTAGAGTTTTTATGTATGTAGCATTTGTGGGTGGTGTTCTTACCTAACGTTGCATGG
The DNA here is from genome assembly GCA_030068375.1 of Ostorhinchus rueppellii. Taxonomy (NCBI): domain Eukaryota; kingdom Metazoa; phylum Chordata; class Actinopteri; order Kurtiformes; family Apogonidae; genus Ostorhinchus; species Ostorhinchus rueppellii. The sequence goes on from JAQQZY010000007.1 coordinate 27,859,367, forward strand.
AAAATGAATGAATTTTATTGCAATTTTTATGTTCAGGCTAAGTTTTAGTTTGTAATAACCCTGACTACTAGACTTTATACCGATCATATCAGCTATATCGGATCGATATAGCCGATATTTGGCGTTTTTTTAAATGTTCGTGATCGGCCGTCATGTCATAAATCACCGATCCGATCAGTGACGCTATGTGACGGACAATAAAGTTTTTAGAATCTTCACGACAGCAACATCCATGAGCGACTCAAACATATCGGAGGTGTGGAAGTTTTTCAAAGTGAGAGAAACAGACATAGCACAAGCTGTCTGCAATATATGCAATGCTACAGTACCTCGCGGGGGAACATTGGCAAAAAATGTCAACACGACAAATTTAATCGGGCACTTGGAAAAGACACACGGAGGAGCATGTCGAGTTCAAGAAATGTAGCAAGGAGAAAAAAAAGAAAAGCAAACTCCAAAACGGATGCTAATGCAAACAACTTTAGACAGTGCTCGTCCGTATAGTCGGACATAAGTATAGAAGTACATAAACAAGTAATTTAAATATTGCTCCTCACATGATCAGTTATCGGTTTATTTAAACTCATTGATCGGTGATCGGCACAAAAATTGTGATCGTGTAAAGCCTACTGACTAAACGCGCTTGGTTTTGTGCTTGACATTCCTATTCACTCCTGTTTCCCAAATTGCTTGAGAGCAGAAACCGAGTGAAAGTGTTTAATGCTACTTTTTTAATACGGACGATGGATTCTCCCACATCCTTAAACAAAAGAACCCCCCTCCAGAGTCTCCATTGACTCCCCTGATACTAAAACTCAACCGCCCCTCTCATCCACATTGCCCCAATCAGCATTTAGCTCTTTAACTTCCTCCAGCTGGGCCCTGCTTTAACTCCCCCTTTCACACCCATACAGTGGATTCCCCTACCCTGGGTTAACCTCCCCCGAGCGACATGGGGGCCCAGGTGCCATCCCTGAACGAGACGTCGGGGTAATTTGGCTCGACGCACCCTAACACACACAACCTCCTTACATCAGGGGGCAGGGTGGGACTTTGGACATTAAACACTGTCTCATTAGGTTTATTTGGACGAGACAGAAACCTAATGAGAGGTGGTGTAATGACCAAAAACATCTGATCTCCACCCGCTTCGAACAAAACATTCAGGTAGAGCTCATGGTCAGGGCCAAAGTCATGTCACGCCTCTGTGCATCTGAAGGAAGCGGGTGGAGGTGCTGGGGTGGGTGGGGTTGGACTGAGGGAATCCAAGTTCAAGCACTTACGAAGAATACCGAGTGTTGGTGCTACATCCTTGAACGAAGCTCCTCTTTGTTTCGTGGACACTTAAAAGTTGATCCATTCATGCATTTTCTAATTTAACCTGGAAGTAACAGTTTAATTAGGACATATTTCATTTTTTTTCCTTGATTAAGTGTTAACTAGAAAATAACCAACCAGAATTTCAACGTATTCCCCAAGTTTTTGCAGATTTATTATCACATATGAAGCCAATGCAGCTGAAAGTTTTTATGCTGCCTGAAACGGTCAGCAGCTGGGTACCATTACCCAATTATATCTAAATATCAGACAGCTTTCTGAATTAGCGACATTTCTCAGCTCATTAACATCTCATGAATGTAAATTAAGAAGTAAATAACGGGTTGGCAATACAGTTTCCACCATCTCCACAAAGGAAATTCATGAATCACAGTCTAAATTTGGCTGCTTTTGTTGTGTTTGACTTTTATGACGGCAAGTTTTTACATGATGTAATTTTACGACCAACAGATGTACCTTATTTGAGGAATACTTTGAGCGTATTCTCAAATTAGACCATCTCATTAGGTATTACGACTGTCAGCAGTATGAGACGGACTGTGTTGGTTTAATGAAATTCCCCAAATGCCAGGCATCAGACAAAGACAAAGGCGAAGAGGTGACAGAAATGAATGAAGGACTGCTAATGGTCATCGCTGTCTGTCTGTAGGAACCCAATGGTGGGGGGTTGAGGGGTGGGGTGGAGGGATGTGGGCCTGAATCATGAGATGCTGAGGGCTGGAGTGATGTACTCAATGAGAGATGAATGGACCTCTTCATAGTGGAGAGGAGAGGAAGATCCACCACCCTTATCCTTATCCCCTCTAGACCCCAGGTGTCCAGCAGCTGAACCACCTGGGCCTTTTGACCCCAGACCCTGTCCACAGCTCAATATACCATTAGCTTCTGTGGCCGACCTGACCGGTGTGGACACGTCTCACTTTGGGTAGTGACATTTTACCAACTATTTTAGCTTCAGACAAAAACCACAAAACCTAGAGATTTTATTGTCTATAATGCCATAATGTGTGACATGTCTGCACTGATATTAACAACTAGAAGGTTTTGGTCACTTGGGTGCTTACATTTTCAGCAGAAATCAAGAATTCTTTTCAATGTAACGGTTCCTTTTATTTTGGTGCCGCATGCAAGAACCAGTTTTATTATTGTTTATTATTATTACCCCCACCAAGGAGGTTATGTTTTTGCTGGCGTTTGTCTGTTTGTTTGTGTGTCTGTCTGTTAGCAAGATAACTCAAAAAGTTATGAGCGGATTTTCATGAAACTTTCACAGATTGTCAGGAATGGGGTATCCTACAGATGATTAGATTTTGGTGGTGACCTGTACGTTGACCGCCATCTTGTGGATGAAAGTACAAACACTGCCTTGGCGGAGGTCTGCGATCTATGAGTGCTTCTCTAGTTATAATTATTATTATTGTTATTATTATTACCTCCGCCAAGGAGGTTATGTTTTTGCCAGGGCTTGTGGGTTTGTTTGTTTTTTAGCAACATAACTCAAAAAGTTATGGACGGATTTTGCTAAAATTTTCAGGATATGTCCGCTCTGGGTCAAGGAAGAGATGATTAAATTTTGGAGGTGATCTGGATCACCGTCTGGATCCAGGAATTTTTTAAAGGATTCTTCATCATTGCGAGATGGGGCATGACAGCACAGAGTTGCATATGAGGTCATTCAGTGCCATCTAGTGGAGGAAAGTACAAACACTACCTTGGCAGAGGCCTGCGCTCTCTTAGTTTTGGATTATAAATTTATATGCAACTTTGACAACTCCAAGTCCCTGAGTCCAGTATCATACTGTAGTTTGTATTTTCAGTGTGATCCTTTTGGCCTGAATATTATTTGACCTTGCTTTACGAACCACGATGCTCTTGTGGAACACAGATGCAGGAAAAGTCTTTAATTGGCCCAAATGGCATGGTAGAGTAACAGTTCAATGCTTCACAGACCGATAGTCCACCACCCCTGGTTCTGCTTTCACTTGCAAAGAGATTCAGTCACTGAGTAATTCACGTCATCTTGAAGAAACGAATGCCTCTGCTTTAATTACACAGATGAGCGAATAGGAAAGAGGCGTACGATATGACAAAGTTGTTATACTTTAAAAGTCAAAATCCTCATCTGTGTCAAAATAGGTAAAAATCAATTTTTTATGATATCTCATATATTCAGATTAAATCCCTTCCTAATGTGAGTAAAATGAAATGGATAAGACAGTACCATTTTTGACCTTCATGTATCACAGACCCATTCCTCCCCTCTTCACATTCACAGAAATGTCAGCGCTGATCTGATAATAAGAACGACATGGACTGTGCACCATCACATCATTCAGAGCAGAAATCAAAGAATCCTTTCATTTTAAGGTGATTTTACTTCAAGAAAGTGTTTTCAATGACAGATTTTTGTATTTACCATTAACCAGTCAGATTGGTTATTTCTACCCATGTTAAGCTGCATTTTGTAATGACAGTGCATTTTGTAATAGACGTCCAAAATGTAATAACTTATTACATAATGCGGCAAAATTTATTACAAAATGCATTTGGGGCAGTTTATTCTGAAATGTAGCAGTTTATTCTGAAATGCGGTAGTTTATTACAAAATGCAGCTTTATTACAAAATGAAATGAAAAAGTTATTACATTCTGGATGTTTATGACAAAATGCATTATTACGAAATGCTGCTCAACACCCGTGATATATTTTAATCAAAATTTTTGCTTATTTTGTAACTTATGCTGTGACATTCCCCTGTGAGGTTAAAGGTCAATAACCACATGTCACCATCTAGAAGAGTCGTGGCAGATGGGGAGCTGTGTTTTAAAGCCCATATTTCAAAAATGTCAATAATTGTAATGAGCAGAGATACTAAAACTTAAGCTTGACGCAATGTTTATGTGATGGTTAATAAGGGACAATTATGGACAGAAGTCATCAGGGCACAGATGCACCACTGTTAACTGTCTTTTACATGTACTAGTAACTAAAAATCCAGTTGTCTCATAATATTTTAACTTGTCAAACTAAGCAAATACATGTTAGGGCTGCACAATATATCACACAAATATCGTTATCGCGATAACAGTGTGCAATATTTATATCACATACGATGTGCAATAATTGATCTCATTTTATTTGTATGAACTTTCTGTTTTCCACTCCATGGGGTACCACAGTGGTTTTCTCTGTCACTCTAACATGCTAGTTTTTCTGTCAATAAAACTGAAATAATGCTACTGCTGCTGGTTGAATGACAGTTTACATGTTATTAATGTTGAAAAGATGTGAATATTTT
>JAQQZY010000007.1:27864178-27887206 GCA_030068375.1 Ostorhinchus rueppellii
GTTCTATGTGAATAAAATGAGTAAATATGTGACTGTGTTTGTGTCTGAAGGTCTGTGGTAGCAGCATCAGCAGGTTTATGGACAATTGTGGAACTGATTGTAGTAGTTCAGTATTTTGTCTTAAATTTTAAATAACTGAGTCAGCATACAAATGAAAGGCTCATTTTAACATTGAGGGTCACGTTTCTTAGGCGAAATTGGTATTTCTTTAGATGAACGAGAAATATCGCAATATTATTACCGCAATACTGTACACCCATATCACATATTGCAAGTTTTTCCAATATCGTGCAGCCCTATTGCATGTCATGTCTCCACTTTGTAACGATTAAATTACAATTTGAAAATGTGTTAATTCAGCATGCAGATATAAGGTACACTTTGCAATACCTCCGAGGCTGAATCTCCTGAACATATATGACACCTATAATCCCTTTGTTCGGCAAAAAGCCCATGACATAGCAGGATTACATCAAATGAAAGACCTGGAATATCATAACACAACCTTTTTGCTCCCCTGACAACTGCTGGGACAGCAGACATGCAAGCTGTAGATAAAACAGAAAGTGGAGATGACACATACCCCGGAATAATGAAGCAGAAAAAGGTGTGCGACTGTCAGTTTATGTGTGCATGTGTATGCATTTGTGTGTGAGTGATGAGTGGCATGTGTGCCGGTGCAGCGTCCCTGCTGTGAGCCTAATTAAAAGGCAGTGGGTGCAGAGGGGGCTGCTTTGGCGCCCAACCGAGCCTCTTTATATCCCTCCTACCCTCCTTCTCTATCCCTTCCCTTTGATTACCGTGGAGCACTAATGCCCCTGAAACGCAGCAGCACATGTGACCCTTCTGAGGCTGAGAAGGCGAAAAGAACAACCATCGAGAGCACCTTTCCCCCGGGGCATCCTCGGTGTGACAACTCTGGGATGGAAAGTCCAAATTTTGGAAGTGTTTCCCAAGTTTAATTAAAATTCTAGCAAAAAACGCTCAGAAAAAGACAATTAGTCGCTACATGGATTGTGAATGTTTGATTTGCTTATTTGTGTGAGCGTGTGTTGATTGTGATTCGATGTTGATAATATTTACATGCTCAAATTACCACTTTTAATTGACTTTACTGGAGTGGAACTTTTGGAAGTCATACATGTGTTTATGTTAGAAAATAAATCACTTTGCTGTATATAAGCTGTACATCTGCAGTCCATAGACACATACTTCTAGGCTTCCTGTTTAATGTATTTTTAGTAAGTTTGCTATGTGAAATCTGCATGCGTGTGCTTACATAAAACATACCACTTTATCTCATTGTTGCTTATGCTGCTGCTACACACACCATCACTTTTAAACTGTACTGTTGCTGCATACTGTGGAATTGTACATACTTACAGTTGAAGCTTTATATTATTCTTTTCTATTTTGTTTACACATTTTACCTTTTTATGTATTTTATTCAGATTTTATCCTTTTATTTTCTCTGATACAAAACCGAGACCTGGGCACCTATATTTCATTCTGTCATGGACCATTGATCGAATGACAATAAATCTGAGTTTGAATATATATAGCGCATTTTCTACACCTTCATGGTGCTCAAAGTGCTTTACAAGGCCTCACATCTACCCATGCACACAAATGCTCATACACCACTAGGGTGTATTTGTAAAGTAATGCTGCATTTCCACTACAAGGTACCGACTTGACTGGACTCTGTCTTTTTGCATTTCCATTACATAAAAGAACCTGGAATCTGGTAGTTCTAGTTCTTTGGTATCAAATGTGACGTGAACACTGCAGACCACTGATTGGTCAGATAGTTGTCTCTGCATCTTTGCTTCATCAATGTGTGACATGCCATTTAAAAAAAGAATAAAACATTCAGAAGTTTAGAGTAAATATACTGGTGGGTTAACCCGCACGATGGCAGCCCACCAAACCACACTGGTTGGTCGAAGAGGTTCAGACATTTCTGGTCTTGATGGTTGACAAAAAAATCCAGTGTGAGCATGACAACTCTCTGAACAGACGTCATGGAAGTTACACGCCACATCACTATGATGTCCAGGTCCTCTAAAGTTGGGAGTATCCTGTAATGGAAACAGTCTCTAGGAATAGTACCTCGTACTTGAGTTGAGTCGAGTTGAATTGAGCTGGTTCCATGTAGTGGACATTGGATTCTGACAAAGTTTTCTTCATAAAAATCTGGAGACTAGTATCATGGATGTCAAGCAGCTGATAAGTTTGTTAGCCAAGAAAAGGAAATGGCTAATATCTACAAAGAACCAGCTGCCATCACATTAGCAACTCTTACCACTAATTTCAGAGTATAAACATTTGCAGACCTTTCAAAATTGGATAAATTTGTAAATGTAAACTTTTTGGTTGGCTAGGTCACATTTCTAAACCAACTGTAGTTAATGTTTCACACTGTTGGAACTGTAGACAGTTAAAAAAAAACAAAACAGCTGAGTGTTCTCATTGATAAACAGACTAGTGTAAAATGATATCAGCATACAGACTGTTATCACAGATAACGGAGCACAGACTCAAACACAATCTTACACAAATGTTTGAAAGTAGTACTTTACAAATTACAATATTTTTTTGGCTGTTGTTGTACAATTGACGTATATCGCACGTGTACTCAGTTTTGTAAAAATGTGTGTTAACCAGCTTAGATTTCTAAACTAACAGTAGTTGAAGTTTCACTGCCGCCACTGTAGAGGAGCAGAAGAGCAGCACTGAAAAACTCAAGAGAAAATGTTGGATATATCAAATAAAAATTGTTCAGTCATGTATGTAAAAATATGTGTGCAGCCAGTAAGCATGGATGTAGATAACGGACAGTCGCTTATAAAAGGTATATCATAGACTCAACAGCACAAAACCTGCCCAAACAAAAATGTGTGAATTGTAAATTTATAGACTGCAAATTTTTTTTTTTTTTTTTTGTAGCCGCAAAATTTTTTGTAGCTAGTCATTAGTGTGCACTGAGGTCAAGCTACTATATGTATATTACAGTATGGATTAATAATAGAACAGTATGCATGTGTACTGAAGTAAAATTACCGTAACTTCTGAATGGGTCACAAATTGTAAGCAGTCCATGCACTAGAAATGTAACAACACAGTAAAAATTACAATGCCTTTAGGCAAATTCTTGCTTTTTTTATATTATACTGAAGTAGTTTGTTTTTATTTGTTAAAGAGGGAAGACTTGACTTGAGAATCATTTCTGCTTTAAAAATTAGCATTTTTATCTCGCATTGTAGAGTTTATTTTAGCACTCATGCCACGGAAGAGGGCCAAGGAGCGGTGCTGTTCTGTACTTACACTGGAATTAACAGTTTTAAGTCACATCTCATCAACATCAGAAATGCACCGAATGTCAAAATATGAACACCTTTTTACGGCGTAAACTCTGCCACATCGGCCTACTCTTTGTCAGGCTCCTCACTGAGTCGGTCTGATGAAACATCCTCAAAACGCAGCCCTTCAGGGGGCATCAGCTGCCAATAACAACCTCTGCTACTTCGTCATGCACAAAAAACATACACTTAGACACACACTGTGGCCAATTTGAGTTTATCCTTGTGCAGAGTGAGGGACATAATCCCCTGCTGTAATTGCATTCAGGAGGTTTTTGAGAGGCTTCATACACCACAGAAACCACTTTAGTGCTGAAAGATGCATCTCAGGTCTCAAGGTTGGTGCTTGACAACATATGTCTTTCCATTCTTTAATCTCCCTATTCCCATACAAGATGGTTAAAATTCATGCATCAGGGTTGGTAATTAGTCAACCCCTGTGATGCAGCTTTTGATTTGGCATCGTCTAAAATGAGCAGCTGAGTCTGGGACAAACAGTGGACATGTGAAAATGAAGATGGAGGGAGAGAGAGAATGGGGGGAAAAAAGAAAGTGAAAAACAGTCCTGTAGTGAAACGTGTCCCCTTTCCACTTTGACTTTTAATTAAAGCAGCTTTCAAAGAGGTGTAGGAATGAAATTGGAAGAGATCAAGTTTGTCCTTGGCAGGAATTAATGTCTGCAGTTTGATGGGTTTCACCCCTCTGTAACTTGGGTACACGAAAAGAAGGGTGACTTTGACAGGAATGACTTCATTTTTTGAAGAATAAGTCTCATTTGTTCATTATTTTCAGAATCACAAATCTTTATGCTGACTTATGACGTAAATATGGATCTGTATCGGGGTGGTAACTCAGTCTGCCAAATAAATGGTTGTCATTGTACAACTCTGCAAAAAATCTCAATGTTAAATCCAGGACTTTGACAGAGAGTGGAGCGAAGAATTTCAGTTTTCAGTTTGGGAAACGAAAGAACCTTGGTTAGAGTTATAAAAAAATCATTGTTTTGGTCAAATGTTGATAAATACTCCAACAGCCATAAAATGAACACAAACAGATGAAGTGTATATGTTGAAAATGTCATTACAGCGGCACTTATAAGTGGGTGGGACTATATTTGGCAGCAAGTCAATATTCATTCTTTCATCCATTTTCCAACTGCTCTGTCCTTAAGAGTAGTGGCTCTCAACTGAGTTGTGACCCAAAAGCAGAGGGGAGTAATCCCAGCTCCATAGAGTAAAAGTCCTGTCATGTATTGGTTCTACCCATTCCCTAAACACGGGTGATTCCACTAATTGTCCCATCTACCTGGTTGAAGAGTCGTGCTCATCAAAATGGTCAGTGAAGGGTTGGAGCAAATACATGGCAGGACTTTTACTCAATAGAGCTGAGATTACCCACCTCTGCCCAAAAGTAGGTTGCAAACCCATTTTCAGTGGGTTGTGGGCCCTTGTCTGGGCAAAAAAATGATATTAAGAAACCAATCTTGTTAATTGTTTGTCCTTGAGCCCTGCCCATTCATGCTTCCCAACAGTAGGTGACGGTAATGCGCTATAAGACTAATTAACACCATCCATTCACAGCATAAAAGAAAACCCAAAAGTTTCTATTCAAATCATAGCAAAACTCAGGTATGACAACGACTGCATGAGATATGCTTTTACCTTCACTGAAGACAAAAGAAGACTGCCATTGAAGACTTTACCACCAGGTCAACATTTAGTCCTCACAACCAAAAAGACCACTGACCTAAGGTATGGATCCAGAGCTGGACTGGCCAAATAAGGTACTGGTTGTTTTCCCGGTCAGACGATCAATATTAGGGTTGAATGGACATCCGTTTTTTTCTTGGGTTTTTTTGTGACTATGGAAACCCTCCTGGCCTGGGGAGACAGACATGTAATTGCCTCAGTGGTTTTACTGTTACAATGCTTTTTTAACAGAGATATTGTTCAGTAAAAGTGATCGTATTAACTCCCTGATGCCTATTGATGCAAATTCGCATCAACACCCCCTCCCCCGCTCCAAAATGCTATCTACTTGAAAGAAAAAATTCAAGTCCAATTTTTTTTTTTCCACAATTGGAAATCGATTCAGGCATTAAGGGGTTAAGGCTCAGAACACAGTAATGTCCCATCAGATAACGAACTTTGATTGTCATTCCAACATTTATTTCAATATTAAGTAGCTCCTTGTTTTGGATAATCCCTTATGATCAAACTAAAGCAAAAATGAATTAAAAGTAAAATTGTGTGTCATTTAGTAACACAAATCTGTCAAATCGTCTCTAAAATGTGCCCTTTTAGAGGTACTCTGACCCAGACGTTGAACCATTACTGTTGGACCCTTGTAAAAGTTTCTCAGACCGTGCTTGGCCATTAGCTGCTTTAAATGCATTTAATTTTTTGAATACATGTCAACAATTATTCATGTATGTAAAATCAGACCGTGTAATGAGGCTTCAGAACCCCCTCTCCCATTTGGGAAAGTGAATGAATGAATGTAAAAATGTAATTTAAATAGACAAACACCATATGGGCAAATGATGCTCACACAGAATAAAGTCGAGGGAATGGGACGTAATATTTCTTATTCTATGTATCTGTTGTTTGTCTCTGACAAAGTTTTAAAAAATGTCAGCTCAAGATCAAGAAGATCATTCAGGAACATTAGGTGGAGATGGTAGATGTGTTTTTGTTGTTGATTCTTTTATTATGATGCGAATCCTCGATGATGTACATATTTGATTGAATATAAGCAGAAGAAAAGGCTCGGCAAAAAAATATATAAAAACTTAAAAATTCCTTTCTTTTGTTTTTTCTGTTTATTGCAGTTGTTGGGCCGTGATTACTGTGCAAACCAAAATTATAGAATAGAAAAGAATAGAACGCCTTTATTGTCATTACACAGTGTCATGAAATTTCGAGCTTCCCCATAAAGTGCACACATACATTTAGAGTAAATTGAAAAGGTGTAAAAAGTTGAAGAAAGTATGTGCAATATACAATATGCAAAAACACTATATACAATATAAAAAGAACTCCTAGTTGCTATATACAGTTGTGTAGATCTTGAACGGAGAATACAAAACAAGATAAAACACAAGATAAAATCCAGTAGGCAAAAACCCTAATGACAGTAAAGTGGCTTAAGTCGCAGCATCCAGAGGTGTACTAACCATGTGTAACCATTAAAATTAAACCATTCATTCAAAAATCTACAATGACAGCGTTTTATTCTGGTAAATCTATTGAGGGTTGGGTTATCCTCAATGTAGTGACAAAAGTTTAAGCAACAAGAACTAGCATTTACTACAATAGATCAGTCAAACTTTGTTTTTTGTGAAATAACAGTTTCAGACTCCAACTAAGTACAGTCCTTCACCATCATGTCTTTTGTCTCTTCTGTCATTGCATTGCTACAACCTTTTATTAAGTCCTATGGAACTTGCTGCCCCTTTTGTTACGGTGTGAGGGACCCCATATGACGCCTGGGCATGGTCGTCCATCACCCCTGTCACGTCCCCATACCCCCCCGACCACACAACAGCCCACATCCCAGCATGCATATTCACAGGAGCTGGTGTCCCCTCTGAGGAAATAAAACCACCCCGACCAGTGTATCTTTTCCGTAGTCAATATTAAAATGGGCTAATAAAGAGGGGCAAGATTCCCCCGTGGTAATGGCTCCCCAGAGACCACTGACTAATTAAAGGGCTGCCCCTTCCAATGAACGGTAATCACTCACAGCTTTGTGTAGACAAATATGCAAGCTTTCTAAAATAAATAAACACCATTTCTCAAGCTTAAAGAATAAATGTTTTATATAAAGTGGATTTAATCTCTAACCAGAACAGTTTTGGGGTTTGTTTTTTTTTATTCTCAAAATGTAAAAGTTTCTCTTAAAATTGTAATTGAAAAGAAATGTAAACTTCTGACTTCAGGATTTGATCTCTTATGTAGGTAAAATTAAGACTTTTCCTGTTTTGCGTGGAGATCTTATTGAATGTCAACACTGTCTCAATGGGGGGCAATGCAAATAATCTGTGTTTTTATTACAAGGCGTTCTCAGAATAATCGTGATTCTCTGCCTGTTTGTGCAAGACCTGCTGTGATTATACTGATAAAAGACTTCACTTGTGTGCCGTTGTTTGTGTTGGCCTATTGTGTGTTGCTTTTAAAAAAAAAGATTAACAATGCACCAGTTCAGGGTTTGGTAAACTAATCACATCTAAGGAATGAAACCCGGTATGTAGTACGTACTGACAGATCGGCAGAATCAGGCTGCAACTCAAGAACTGATCAAGCATCAAATCTTAACAAGAGTCTCCTAATGGTCTCAATGAAAAGCTCCGACTTAATTAGATGATGTGCTTTGTGTCTGACACGCTCGGTTGTTAATATGTGCAGGGAGGTGAATAGGAATGAGGGTGGGGTCATAGCGCAGGGTCTCCGAAGCAGTAAGATCCTGTTTTCTTTGTGGACTAATGACAGTGTACCTTTATACTGTACCTGGTTAGTTGTTGACAGTATACGTCTGTGTATTATATAAGTGATGTGACGAGCCAATTCTACACATTCTGCAATGTTGTCTTTTTTCGCAACACTTTGTTCTCTGCAGCCCTTTTTAACAATTCCAGTCATGTTGCGCTTTAGACTCCTAGAACGACTGTGCTATATTTAGTTCAAGAAGTGCTCAGATCTGTTACTTTAAAAAATACATGAAAAATTCCTGTCAAAACGTACAAAAACACTATACCATGCTGACATCACTGACATCATCAGATCATTATTACTGAAGAAACGGTGTTAGAGCAGCATGTGGAGCTGGTTTGAAGCTGTTCTATGTGCAGTTTTAGATACAAGAGAACAAAATGACTATCAAATAAATGTTGCGTAATTAAGGAGAGGAAAGTTGTTATTTAGGGGAAATTGGGTGAATATGAGTCAGAAGAATTAGGTACAGAAAGGAGGAAGAACAGTGCTTAAATGAAACTCAAGAAACCAAGGATATGTTGCGTACTCACGCATGTATCACCATGTATTTCGAATAAACAATCAATGATTAAATTAATATTTCAAAGAACAAATTAAATGATGATGCTAGTTATGATAGCAATTTTAGGGATAAGGATCATAATGATAATAGTAATTGTCATACACTTCAATCCTCAAATGCACAGTCAAATTAAAAACTTCAATATTTCAAAGAATTCTATAAAGAACTGCACCGAAACCTTCACAAAAACTGTCTGCAAGGCACCTCTAATCTGTGGCTTTTGGTGAGATACTGGATGATCTGAAAATTTAACCTGAACCAAGTGAAAAGTTCAGGGGGAAAGTCATTCTGTAGTGAAACACATTTCAACTCCGACGTAGACATGAGAAAAGTGACCTTGTCAAACGGATTGGAAAAAAGTTTAAGGTGTTTTACTTTAGAAATACCTTTGGATTTTTGAAGTACCTTTGGAGACCGGTATTTTCTTCAAAGTCATTTAGTATTAAGTGAAGACTGGGAAAGTGCACAAACTTCAGTTCAATCCCAATAATGCCTGTATTCTATATAAACCTCATATATACTAATAACATGATGCAAGAACACAAATATATTTAAGTTACTGTTGAAGTTTTTGTTTAAAGTTCAGATAATGTTAAATTCTCTTTCATTACCTGAGAAAACTCTGTAAAAACGTCCCCCTTGTCTGGAATGTGCATGCAACTGAACAATAATAACAGCTGGCAGTGTTGTCCATATCTGGGTCAGTCAGAGTTAGTTTCAAAGTTTATTAGAGCAAACATCCAATAAAGGCACCTCAAAGTTGCAGTGTTAAGAAGTACGTGTGCTCCTGGTGTCGCCTGAAAACCTCCGGGTCATTGTAAACTGTCTCTGATCTCAGCAGCCTCTAAATGACGGCATCTCCATTAGTGCCACTGTCATTTCCTGAGAGGCCAACAATTAGTCCTTGCCAGCGGGCCAGCCATGCTAATGGCTTCAGTGTGAAAGATGTGAGAGTGTTGGTACCAGTGACAGAGGAAGGCCAGTGGGTGGCTGGAAGAGAGCCACACTGCTCTCTGTCCTAATTGCCATGAAAACTCCATTTGGTTGGGTTTATGGAGAGGCAGGAGACAGGGGACTACTGCCCTCTGAGAGGTTTTGTTAAGCTGGTCCTAGTTTGTCTTGCTCCAGCCCTCCTACTGGGGCCAGAGGTGGGCTCCAAAATGGACACCAGATGGAGGAAGCAAAACAGAGGCAGAGCAAGAGCGTTGGGTACAGAGCATAGTGGGCGACGATGTTAACTCCATGAGCCGCGTTGTTCAATGGGAATACACCGACTCTGGTGAACTGGACTGAAACTAGTGACAGGAGGGTTCCTCCTGAAAAGTAATAGGTGATGGGTTCTAGTTACCCAAGTAAAAATGTTTTATAGTTTTTCAAAGTAATGGAGCTTAGTGGTGGAATTGGGATATAAATCTGCAATATTGAAAGAACATGAGATTAAAGGTCTATTGAGTATCAGCCTTTTTAATTTCAGAAGGAATATGTTGTTTTATTCTCAACTCTAAAAGGCACATTAATAAGATGAGATTATTTTGTATTTGTCTTAAGTAACACTGTGCACATTTACTTCCCATAACTGTGTAAGAAAGTTACCGGTGGGAACTTGATCATGTAAGTTAACGACTTAATTCAAATCAAACGTATGCATGAAAAAATAATCTTTTTGATTCTGCTGAACTAGCTGCACCTGCTGTGTTTTTCTAACCAATTTCCTTGGGTTTGACCAGTTATGGCACAGTTAACCAAGCAAAGCCTGTGCATTTGCATCACAGAGACAGTGGTGAAAATAAATGGGTGGCAGCTAAATTGAGAGGGAAAGGTTGATAATAGGTCCATCTTGTTGTGCTGTCTGTTAATCATTATTGAAGCCCCTCTGGCTTCAATAAAAGAGAATAAAAGAATATAAAAGAACAATTTGGGCTGCACCAGCTGTGAATAACCAACCCATCACATCACACAATAGCCCAGTCACGCTTGCTATAATTCAGCTTGTGATCTCAGACACACCCCTCTCTTGCCACATCTTTGTTAAAGTCATCCGTCAGGCATATCATTTTCGTCTCCCCACCCCTCCTGGATGGCCAGATGGTTAAAATCCATAATAAAAAAGCCCTCGGACCCCCACTTCCATATCCCTCCATGCTCTGACATTACTCTCACCAAGACTCATTATTGGCCAGTGGTGGCCCCCCCTTGGCTAATTAAGCTCAGCTTTGTAGAACCGGCAAGCAATAGCTTAGCGAACTGGGGGGAGGTCCCTGCACCTGGGGAGTCTACCTGTTACAGTGCCTCATCAGCCCCATAGAGAGTAAGCAGTAAAGAGGCGAGGACCCAGCTGGCCGGCCTTCACTGGCACCGTCAGAGCAGAGGCAGGGTGGCAGCCGCTGGACCGTGCTGCAGTTGTTTTAGCTGCCTTGAGGGTATTTTTTGCCAGGATACACTTCAGTTGGTATTCATGCTAAAATATGAACCCATATATTACCACTTTCCAATGTATTTTTTGTTCTGACTTCCTAAAATTAACTCAGCAGTCTGCCAAGAATGAGATGATATCATTAACCTTCAATATCCACCACTTTAATGAAACTTTGGAGCTACAGAGAACTGTAATGTGTGCATTAGTCTCCATTAGAAAGGCGAAAGCTTCTAGTGTCTTTGTTTAGTATGCATCTAAAACATAATCTAAACTACATCGGCGCAAACTTGGCTCAAACACATCCCTGAGCATATCAACATTTACATTATTTTCTCAGATTGACTAGTGTCAACATTCTGAAACACTCGTACTCCAGCTTCAAAACATTGTGGATTCAACAATCCCATTTTTGTACATAAATACCTTAACAAAATATTCAAAAAAAGATGATTAAAAAAAAAAAAAAAAAGCACTTGGCATAGTAAGTGTCACAACGTTAATTTTTTTTTTCTTGTTTATTTGAGAATTTGATTTAATTTTTCCAGTACTATGTTCTTTTGGTGTCTTTTATTGGATGCAATTAGTGTTAAGTTAATAATGTCAGATCAGATAAGTGGATAAATTCAGTAGTTATCAGATTATGACAGCGAAATGGCTACATCTTTCCAGGTGAGTCTTGGTTAAACCACCTATTAAGCTGTGGCTGGTGCTCACCATTGATTTTATTCCCTTGAATGTGTGGCCTCTTTGAAGTCTGCTGTCCACAGCACATAGCACAGTGGGAAAGCAATCAAGCTCAAAAGTTTTCTCCTCCAGATTCTGCGGCTGACAAATAACTCATCTGTTGTAGCCCCAATCAATATGACGCAGACCTCTTCACTCCTGTACTGCAATATTTTCTCTCTCCAGCGCTGATTGGAATGAACTCCAGTGTTTCGAAGGTCCACATGCGCTGATTGTGAGAATGTGAACCAATCTAGTTCAATGGTGCAAGGTCTCTTTTCCAGTCAAGTCACATCAAAGTCTTGCTGCAGTGTGGTGCAAAGGGTCAGTCTTCGAGGAGCTCTTGAAATGGGCCGTGCTGCTCTGCAGGACTGGAGGAGTCTAACCCGAGAGAATATACATGGTCTTGGGCTTGGTAAAATACCACCTTCAATTTGGGGAGGTGGGGCTGGTTATAATACTAATGCATATTTAAATGAGTACTTTGCATTTATCTGCATTCATCTGAAAATAAAATAGCATGAAAATAAGAATAGAATAAAATTGATATTTAAAGGTGCGTGGAGGAGAATTCATGAGATGCAAATACCTGACAGGTCCATCTATTTGTTCTTAATATCCATGAGGTCATGGCTAATTGTGCCTTTGTTGTGCAATTACCCAGAGTTTACTAAGGCTTTGCATAGTCCGACTGCGGGGAGGAGGCTCGTCTTTGTTTAACTTCCTCCCTTCATGGCCTCTATGTAACTTAGGCCTCTGGAGATCCGATAATCCCCTGACTAAAAGCATATTGGCCCTGTCACTCCCAGTTATGTTGCCTGCAATATCACTGCTAAAGACGGATTCACTATCATACATCAGCATGAAAGACCGCTCTAATTCATATCTGTAATAGTTTAATAGTTTTATATATAATAAGTAGAAACCACGTGCCTTAATCGGCTCAAAGTGTGACAAGTTCAAATCAACCTTTACACTAATAACTTTCGAAAACAGTTCTTCAATGTTACAAGTCTAATTCTAAGCTAATGGTAGTTTATCAGCAGTAGAAAAGTAATAGTCGGTGTGTATAAACATCCACATCCTATCATCACTCATACCCCATCCATACGATTGAAGATATTTTGCAACGTCTTTGTGTTTTGGCTTCTTGTACAAATGTAAACGGCATCACAGGTCACAAAACTAAGAGTTTTAATCAGCTCAGTTGTGGTTTTCTAAAGTTCAGTTTGTGTTCAGGAAAATGGAGAGATAGTAACATGATGGCGTCGCTGTATTCTGTTCATGTCTATTATTTCTTTGTGTAATATTGGGTAGTTTGACCTGCAATAGATCAAGGTCAGAACGGATACCTTTGGGAAACAGATCAGACCGGCGTTATAGAAGAATCCACATCATTTAAAGAATACACTTCCACAACCAGAACCAACACTTAAGATAACGCAATTTTACAACCGAACTTGTTGCTGTTGCTTCACCTTTATGACAGATTAAAGCCTCTGAATCTGCTACATCCTCTATTATCTACGGTGTCCACAGGTTGGTCGACACTAACTGTGGTTTGTTTGACCATTTGGACCGGTTTGGAGTTTTCAAGTCGTGTGGACAAAGAAATTTCGTTAAAAAAAAAAAAAACAACAACAACAAAAACCCGAAGGTCATGTGGATTTATTTTTTTCTGTTAAGAAAATGATCAATGTTGGTTTGGACCAGAGTCCTGCATGGGTTCGGGTACCAGCAGGTGAACCGCGAAGTTTAATGAAATGGGTGACACATTTTGTGCTGTGTCGGATACAGGTTCGGGTTGGGTCGAACGCAGGAGTGCACAGGTCTAATTTGGTATTTAAGCTAGTTAAGCTACAAAACATCATATGCCAAGAAACTCTGTGTTAAGCAACGTTTTCAGTTGGCTCTGCCTTCAGCTGAAGTTGCATGTCACTGTTCGATTGTCGTGGCTATAAACATTTGCATTTAATTTTGGCTATCTGACTGATTTTCATTCTGGTTTGGTTCGGATATGAGGTTTATTTATAGCGGGTCGGTTCGGGTGTGGAATTTTATTTTAATATGTCGAAAAATGGGTCGGTGTGGGTTTAAATATGATGGGTATGGGCAGTTGCGGTTTGTTCAAATCAAAACCGTGCAGGACTCTGGTTTGGACATGGCATCAGCCTGGTTGTAAAGTACTTCCATTTAACAATCAAAAGAGATGGCATACATGAGAGGTTTATTGAGATGGGAACATGTGAACTAATAGTGGCAGCTTTTAGTTAATTTAGGATTTGCTGTCTGCTTAAGAAGAATCAAAGAATTTCAATGAGACCATGCGTGCCAAACTGAATTACATGGCATCACATTATTTTTGTGTTGTATTTTATTCTCCTGAAGTCATGACGCATGTCACAATAAGGGGTGAAATGTTTTGCCTTGGTGTTTGACTCGCGTATCCACAATGCATTGACATGTATATCAGCCTCAGTGATGGAGATGAACACCCCTAATGACTGGCAGTGTGAAGTAATAGACGCAGATGACTCGTGCCTATAAGGGGCATCGGTTCTCGAGGTTTTCCTTGTCATACGGGGGAATTCAAATGCTTTGAAGTCGGCTTTGAAGTTATGAGGCAATTGGAGGAAATGAGGAAATCGGCCGCAGGGTTTCCTGGAGAGGCAGTTTGTGCGATTTGTGATTGAACAGAGCGCCCCAGAGGGAGACCGTGGCCATTTTGCTTGGGGGGGTCTGTCCTTCTGGCCTGCACACTAAATGTATAGGACACAAGCACCAATTATGGCTCTTTGGCATATGGACAGTGGCGAGCGCCCAGCACTAATGACGGACCCTGCCAAATGTTTGCCCGTCTAGGTCAGTGGCATATGATATTTATTGCCAAAAAAAAGGAAAAAACACTCCCAATTACTGCCACCTCCTTTCCTGATGGCGGTGGCGGATGTATTGGTGGAGTAGATGAGGACAGGGGGCGGGAGTGTTGTACACCTGGAGCCTGGTTGGGACACTGAATCTGGCTTCTTGCCTGCCAGTTTTCCACCATCCAGCTGGGAAAGAGGGGTTGGGGGGGCACCCGGCTGTCTTTGCCCCAGCTATGAAGTTCCCTCGGGGGCAAACTGCAGCATTATCAGACCCCAGAAGTGCACATGACCAGACCAGAACACAGATGTTCCACCCCAGTGTCATGTGGCGTCGAGTGGCTCATCGCTACCTTTCTGACGCCCGTCTCACAGCAGGTGCTGGCAGCGATCACGTCTCGCTGTTCAGGACAAGTCAGATATTAACCACACTTCATCCCACCTGACACTCATCCAGGGGAATAGGGATCCCACCTTGTCATTATGCTGACAGGCGAAGCAGCAGACAGAACAATGAGCCGCTGCAGTCACAGTTTAGTTTTACTTGGACGTTGATGCAGAATCAGGACTCACCCAGGTCTGTGTTGTGCACCCGGTGCTGTGTAAAATGTATTCTTGAACAAGAGAAAGGCTTTACATTGCAAGATATGCACAGCGAGGAGCAGCAGCCCACTTATCTATTTTCACACTGAGAGGAAAATGAGCCTAATACATCAACATGCGCAGTTTTTGAGTTTTTTTTTTTTTGAAAGAAAGCACTTTAGATGAAATGTGGGGGAGAGAAAAAAACACAGTGAGATTCATGAAACATGCATGGAGTATGGGGTTTGTTCTAATTTGAGTTTAATAATGAATCTAAAATAGTCATAGCTTGAGCATGACATGATAGAACTCTTCATTAAAGATGCTGTTTTGAAGATTATTTCCCAAGGAATCTTAATGTCTGTGTGTGTGATCAGTAAATTAAGTTTATTCCATTAAACATTTAATCATGTTTAATTTGGATCAGAAGATGATGATAATTAAATAAACTTCCCACAAACGTATCAGGTCCAACATTCCTGCCTGAATTGTACTGTATTGGGGTCCCAGCTTCCAAAAGTAATTATTCTTGCTTTTACAGCTTTTTCACTTAATCCAATCAGAATATTTAATTTTGAGCAAAATAACTGAATATAACTGTATACTTGTACCATACTCTGTACACTGTACAATAATGTAGCATAAACACATTTTATCCAACGTCCTTTCCTATATTAGTTGCTACTGGGCTGTCATTTAGGATGGAATTAACCTTGGAACAGCATAAATGTTACTCAGAGGAAGCTATGATTAATCTACTGTGGGAATGTAAAGCAAAGGAGTTTTAGCTTACTCTTTAAAACCTGACGTGTCATCGCTGACACACTCTGTTCATATACTGTTTGGATGGTCGTAGCTCTCCTACTGCCTGTGGAACTGGAAAAATTCCAGTGGTTTATGAAACCTGAGTCATTGGACTTTATAGGCTTTATTAGTTCACTACAGTAATTTCATTTATGCCTGTGGGAATGCCTGGAGAATAAGCTGTTTTATCAGTATTATAACATGCAGTAAATTGTAAATGAATGTAAGATGTTGAAAGTTCTAAGTGCTCTGAAAAAATGGGCAAAAAGACTCATTCACAGAATATTTTCTAACCTTTTTATTGTCAAAATAAGAAAAAAAAAAAAAAAAAAAAGTCCAGACAGACCATTTTAAGCTTAGAGTTTAGAGGGTTAATGTGGGTGACTACTCAGCTCTGTTATATTTCTACATGAAATGTCTCTTGAGGTCATGGTCAGGTCCAGTATATACTTTAAAAACAGACCAAGAGGGACACTGGGAAGGCACTGTGTAATAAATGTTTAAGAAGGAAGAGTTATTTAATATGTTCTTCTTATTCACTTTGTACTCTTTCCTGTGCTTTACTGTGCTGCATATTGCCAGATACTGACACCAAGGGGAGTAATATATTTCTATTGTTTCACCTGGAAACGGTAAGAAAAATAGACTAATTAAACATTGGAAACATGCATATATGCACCTAAAAGACATTTCTGCAATAATCGTTGCTTAATCACTGGTAAGCAACCAAAGAGGAGTCATAAAAAGCCACAAGTTTTGATTTGATTTGAAGCATCATCAGTTCCATGAAACCAGTGGGGGAATGAGCTCCTAACTAGTGTCATAGTGGGACAGACATCCGTCCAACAGGATGTTGACATTAATGACCCATCTGCATCCATCCCTGCATTAACATTTGTATGAAAGGCCACACACTCTGTGTGGTAGCCTTCATCCCAGGGTTTGATGGATTTGCATGAAATCTGGTTTCATGCTTTGAGCGGAGGTCCTCATATCTGTGAGAAAACAAAGAGAAAGGTCACGATGCAGATACAACCTTCTCCGAAACTCTGGTCATGGTTCATGGTTGTGAACTTGTGAAATTTTCAACATTTAGAACAAGTGTTTTAAAATCAGAATTCTGCAAGTTCATTATCTAAGGATGATGTTTAACATTACTAATAGTATGTTTAACTCTTTATCAGGCAAGTGACTATTTTTAGTCATCTCCATATGACAGCAACAGTACCAATGAGGAGAGTGAGGCAACAATCTCAGGTCCAATGTGGTCTCCAAGGTCTGTACGGTCCACCTGTGCAAGAACAGTGAGTGGACCTGCTTTGTTCAGTACCATGAAATAATGGTACTAATGTAATGAAGTAATGGTACTAATGTACCATTATGAACCATTAGGAACCAGATATGGTAACTTCATTGACCTTGATTTTCTACATAACAGAAAAACTTTTAAAAGTTCACAAAAGTAATAAAGTTTTATTATGTCCTCCAATGACAAACTAAGGGATTTCTATGAGTGCTCTATAAAGCAGGGGTCACAAACCCTGGTTGTTGAGAGCCACTATCCTGTATATTTTAGATGTGTCCCTTTTCCAGCACACCTGATTCAAATGATGAGCCTGTCCTCAAGCTCTGCAGAAGAATGATAACTGTCAGGTGTGCTAGAAGAGGGAAACGTCTAAAGCATGCAGGATAGTGGCTCTCGAGGACCAGGATTGCTGACCCCTGCTATAAAGGGTTGGATTATACAAAATTATAGTTTAGTGCTATAACTGTGACTGGAGACACCACCATGTTTATCGAAAACACTGCATTTGTGTTTCTGTTTAAGTTTGTAAGAACAAAAACTCTTCATCTAATGGGAAAAGTGCACATTGATATCTGAGCATGACACGCTGCCACAAACCCCTGCATAAAACTTCATCAAACGGTCAGAACACCGCAATAAAATAAACGTGTTCATATTTTGAAATTATTTTTAAAATATATTGTTTGCACAGCACAAATGACAATAACTATTTACCAAAACTGTCGTGATGGCAGTATTATACAGCCAGGAGAATCATTGTTTAAAATTATGAGAGGCTTGGGAGAGAAACCAAGGAACATGCAATTATACACATATCGTATCTTTGTAGAGGCTCCTCACAGCTGCCTCATTATGGCTAGTTTATGACAGAAATAAAAAAGCAATTTGGTGTTGAGGATAATTGGAACAACATTATCACCATGTGCAATGTTATGATTTGGTTATGATTTGCTGCCTCCTGTGTTTTCCTCTATATTTTATGAGAAGGCGAGTGAATACTCATGGTTAAGAAAAGATGCAGTGCTCTTATACCCCAGGTAGTTTGTTTAAACAAACAGATCATATAGATGGTGTTATCTGCTGGCCTATCTGTAGCAATGTCATGTTTTCACTTCTGTTACCTGGGCTTTCGAAGTCAGGTGATACCAAGTAACAATTTCATATCTTTGTGGAAGAGTCTGTTAAGAGTCTGTTAAATCATTGACAGAAAATTTCAGTTCTTTGAAACTGGAGCCATTATTGGTCCTTCTGAACAACAACAAAATAAGTTATGTGTATGAGTTTCAATTTTGTGTCATATTTGATACAGCAGGCTTCAATGCTCGTATATTATTATTCTTGAACAAACAAAAACATAATATAGCACAAAAATGTCTAACAAATGGGTAATTCCGCTTCAAAATTGGCAAAGTTCTGCCTCCTTCCTCACTAATGACAGTCTTGGAGTATCACTGGAAAGGCTTCTGGTGAACAAATGCCTCCCCCCTGGTGGATTATCTGTGTATTGCATCTATTTAATTGTATACATCAGGATTTTCAAGAAAAAATCACACTGATCATGTAGAGGGATTCAAAACTCAAGGGTCAAATGTGATATATTTGGCATTGTAGGGTTAAAGGGGTTTTATGGGGTGTTGATATTCCAAACTTTGAACATCAGAGAGACATTTGGTGTCAGAACACATATATGACCAAAACCACCAATGAATCGACACAATGTATCCACAGACTATAATTTTTACACACATCTGTATTATGGTATCAACTTTTCCTCTTCAACCTAAAACTCATAGATGCTTATTTTTAACAGTCGCTCAAAACAACATTGTGTCTTGTAACCTTCATTTGCTGCATCAGCTGATAGTTTACATTGTAGCTAGGGATGAGAATTGAGAACTGGTTCCCAGTAGCTCGATTCCTTGGAATCATTTGCCTGCCTGTTTAACAAGTCTGCTTATCGAGTCTGCTTTCGGTGCGCATGCACGATGATGTCACGCGTATGCTGCATTGTTTTGGTCAGAAGGTAGCCAACATGGCGTTGAGGCAGAAACGGTCTAAACCAGGGATGTCCAGTCCTGGTCCTTGAGGGCCGGTATTCTGCATGTTTTAGACGTATCCCTCTTCCAACACACCTGATTCAAATGATAAGCCTATTATGAAGCTCTGCAGAAGCCTGATCATGAGAATCAGGTGTGCTGGAAGAAGGAAATAGCTAATACATGCAGGATACCGGCCCTCGAGGACCAGGATTGGACACCCCTGGTCTAAACAGATGACACCAGGTCCACTTGGAACACTGTCAAAGCTTCCATTTCTTCTAAAGGGTGGAATCCCTCCAATCTGCTCAAACATTTTGTCCACGCGGCATGAGTAATTTGATTCGTTACTTAGCACTTGGCTGCTTACCTGGTGGCAGGACGTCACCTGGGCCCAGTTCTGGTTCCGGTGTGGGCAACAAACATCATATCCCCTGAAATACAAGTTTCCGAAGGCAGGGGAAAGGAAATGAGGTGCACAGCAACATGAGGCGGGCTTTGTCGAAAAGGTTTGCGTGGTTGAAATGAGGAATTAGTAAAGCGTCTTTAGTTTCACTTTCACTATACATGCCCCACCCCCCAAATCAGGCTGGTCATCTGTTCTTACTATTTGCACATATTGTATACGTTATATTTTTTCTGTAGGGATGGAAATATAAAAGACCGGAAATGCAAACATACACTTTTGTACTCTTTTATTCCCTCACCCAAGGAGAACTGATAAGGAATTGGATCGATAAGCAAAATCAATAATGGAATCAGAATCATTAAATTCTGATTGATTCCAATCCGTAATTACAGCTCTGTTCAGCTTTTTTTTTTTTTTTTGAAGAGAAAACAGCCACCGTAAAACCACAAATCACCTCTGTTTTCTGTACGGTTTCTGTTGTCAATCGCTACGCTAAAGATCTGTTTGGAATCGTCCAAACAAGGTCAGAACTGTCACAGTTTAGTCTGAACCATTGATCATCAAATGGCAACTTGGCAAAGATAAAAACATCATATAATAACTTTATACCTTCATGAGCCTCAGAATCAAACTGATGTAGAAGAAATGCTGACATTTTAGCATCAAATTCCACTCTTTTCCTTTCGAGATGTGTTCAGTGGAGAAAACGAGCGTGCTTCTAACTTATCACTGAGTCACTTTCACCTCTTATAAAGTTGTTTCCTTATGGTTCTTATTCCATCCAATCACTTTCTGATGCTTTGGTCAAAGGCCCGGTGTTAGTTTTCCTCACCATCGGAGACCAGCAGAGTGACCCACTACTCCCTCTAGTGGACACATAAATCCCCCATCGGTGTAAATAAAGTTCATATCTTTACAATCCAATACATTTGCATCTTTGGCAGAACTTTAAAGCTTTTTATTTTTTATCTTGGGTTATTTATTTCTGTATTTGGAAGTTAACATCCTACATATAGCAGCTTTAAGGCGAAACCAAACTTGACTTGAGTATCTGTTTTCTCACTGTAGAATAAGAAAGAATAACATTAAAGTGTTCAATATAAACTGTACAAAACAACTGCACACTTCTAAAAGCTCACAAGCACTTGTAAGCTGCAGGGAATCCATAGATGCACAGTATGTTTTCTTCACGGTCTGTGGATTATCACTTACCTCCTGGATCTGTATGTTGTGAAATGCATGGACTTCTCTTCTAATAAATCTTTATTGAAAAATGATCCCAACAGAAACACTACATAGTGACAGGTATAAGCACAAGATTTTACTCAAACAGAATAAACAAATGAATATGTAATATTGCATATGAAGAGTGACATTGATTGCATGTAAATATGACATTAAATGAAAACACCACAGGTCTTAAATGCTTTTCTTTTATGTTTGTGAAATTTGTGCAGATATCGTAATTTAATCATTCAAGGAATTAAAATAATTCTTTAAAAATGTTCTTTTGCAGATGTGAAAAATATCAAGGCTTATTAAATAAAACATATCCCCCTCATTAAATGGTTCATTAAGAGGAACATCATTATGAAAATATTTGATGTGATTATAACTGGTTAATTCCATCTAAAGTTTTCTGTAGAAAGTGCAGTAAAAAAAAAAAAAAATCAATGTGGAATGGTCTGAGATTGAGTTTAGCAAAAAGTGCAAATACGTTTCACAAACCTCTTCTTTCTGTATATAAATATAAATTATATGTCAACATGTAAGAGTCTGCTGGTGCATTTAACAGACATTAACATGGAATAACAGAACAGTCTGGCCCCGTTTCAATACTGGATCTAGCTGTTTGAATTCTACCCATTATCAGTATCGAATTGGTGCATCCCTACACTGTACAGAGTCTTTGAATTAGTGTTTGTGTACATTTTTTTACCAAGTCTTTAGCTGGAGAAAGTCGATTTAGTTTTCTGGGTCAGTTGAAAACAAAGGGAAGTCATGTTCAAAACATGAGATTGTCAATGAATCTACTTCTCTGCAGCCCACAAAAAATCTTCCCACACAGTGAAACCCGACGTGAGCTGAGGAGAGTGTGGAGATGTTCCTCTTTTAGACTGTTAATCACCCTGCAGCCGACCTGGCTGTGGAGGTGGAGAGTCTGCTCTTGAGGAGATTGATTGAGGAATTAACTATGTGTGAGTGTGCATATGTGTGTGAGAGTTTTTGAGTACAGTGTGCCTGAAAAGGTGCAGTCATGCCATCTTAAACAGAAAGGTTTGTCTATCATTGCTGTAACAACCTCACCACTTTAAAGCACATCCATGTGAAATTGCTTGTACAAGATAACATGACTCCCACACCTATCCCCGCCTGTCAGCACCTATCGATCTTAGACAATTCGCTATCCTTTGATTCCATGCCTGTATTGTATGCCCATTAGTGCAGAATGTGTGGAAGCCACTGGCACAAGTTCCCAATGAATAGAAGACCTCTTAAAATGAGGAGGGACCGGAAAGACCTTAGGAATAGGGCACGGGACGGGGGTCGTCACGGCAACTTTGTCGCTAAGATAGCTCCCATTGTTACAGTGATAGAGCAGGAGGACAGGGTCCACATGGGGGACGGGCTTGGTTAATAGGAGTCACACTGCGGCTGTCAGTGGGGAGCCGGGGCACCACATGCGACCGATGCGCTACAAACCCATATGCATGTCAATGATGATATGTAGATACACATTACGCTCATAGCATGCTTGAGCATGATTGAAGGCATGTGGGTAAATTTCTTTTTTCCATATGCACACAGTATGAATGCACATATTTATGTGATAACACCGAGGGTGGATGGGACAACTGAAACTCATTAAGTCACAGGGTTAGCAAAAGCAGGTTGGCAAAGCCAATAAAATTATTGAATGTGTTTATTCAGTTAGATAGTCGAGAACATTTCCCGAGCGGTTAGAAATAGCATTAGAAGTTTGTGACCAGTGACTTAAACCCATGACATCAGATTATTTGAAACAATGTGCATCCTAAAGGATCCTCAGTAACTATTTACACTGTTAAAAGGATTCTATGGCCACAACAAAAACACACAAAAAAAATCTTTAATGTTCTATAAAAAAAAAACGGGGGGGGAAAAAAAGGTTTTTAGACTGAACTGAAAACCCAGAACCCCTTGGTGTCTCCAAAATAATTGTGCCTACTACTTAAGAGAACATTAAAGTTTCTGCTATTTTCCCTTTTACTGTTAAAAAACCCCAACAAAAAACAAAACAACTTCCAGTCTTGAAAACTTACCTTTTTGACTTTTATTTGATGTTCTAAACACCCTTGAGCTCCGAAATTAATCACAAATTCCCCTGTCCATCCAAAAGCGCTATTCTTTTCGAGCCTCACATTGATGCTGCGTCAAACAAGACCCAGAATTAATTCATTGCAACCATATCAAGTTATGTTCTGGCGCAAA
>JAQQZY010000007.1:27887675-27900510 GCA_030068375.1 Ostorhinchus rueppellii
GTCTCCAAAATAATTGTGCCTACTACTTAAGAGAACATTAAAGTTTCTGCTATTTTCCCTTTTACTGTTAAAAAAAACAACAAAAAACAAAACAACTTCCAGTCTTGAAAACTTACCTTTTTGACTTTTTATTTGATGTTCTAAACTCCCTTGAGCTCCGAAATTAATCACAAATTCCCCTGTCCATTCTATACGGCGCTATTCTTTTCGAGCCTCACATTGATGCTGCGTCAAACAAGACCCGGAATTAATTCATTGCAACCATATCAAGTTATGTTCTGGCGCAAAACATATACTTTTGTATACTTTGCCATGCAACAGAGACAAGTCTCTGCAATATGTGAGGCTGAGACAGAGAGTGGTGGAACATTTTTCATGAAGCCATGCAGAAAATGTCAACTTTTCCCAAAATGAGACGTTAAGAAAACAAACGGCTTATATAATTTGTAGTGACACAATGCCACAGTGGTTACCAGCACAGCAGGATCTGGCTTCTCCTGTGTTTTGTTTGTTCTGTATGTACAGTGTATGCGAGTATTTATGTATATGAGACAGCCTGTCTGTATGTGTGTGTGTGTGTTACTGGTTAAGACAGTGACAGTAAGTCTATTCTCCCCCTTTTCTCCACCACCCTGATTCTAAGCCTCTTGGGATGATTATTAATCTAATAATTAAACATTTATTGCCAACAGCACCTGCTCTCTATCTCTCCCCTGGACCCCCCCTCCCCCCCCCGGGACCCCATCACAGCGCCAGAGAGAGAAAGGAGGAGAGGAAGAGGGAGGGAGGGACACAGGAGGAGCCAGAGGGAGGGGTTGGAAAGAGGAGAGCAGCAAATCCGAAGGGGTCATCATCACATTGCTGGATTCTTTTACACCGGCGAGAGGATGTTTTGTTGTGTGGTGGCAGACAGCGTGTGAAGTTATGTGATCCCAGAACAAAAGAAACAAGGAGGACGGAACAATCCAATGCTGGGAAGGAATCACAGCAAGGGGCCCCCCAGGTCCGATCTGACATCTGGAACAGCTGACAACTGAGCTTGATTTCTTTATAGACACTTTTCGTGAAGATTGCTCAGTTTTTTCTCACATTTTAAACATTCGAGCTGAACTCTTAACAGGACATTTAACTCAGAAGGAAGCAGAGAAGATTTGTGAACAGACTTTTAAAGGACACATAGTCAGACTCAAGGGGGGGGGAAGTGCTGGTCCGTCTGTGCGGCAAGATGCTGCGTTATCTGATCAAGACCCTGCTGCAGATGAACTTGTTCACCGACACCCTCCGAAACCCATCCAACGGCACCGATCTGTTCTTCAACGTCTCGCTGCCTTCCTTCAACAGCTCCCTGCTCGACTGGGGAAACTTCACCAGCTTCAACGGTAAGAGCATTGAAATTCTCCTCCATCCAGCTGTGTTGAACCTGCCCTCTGGCTCGTCTTTGCCCTCTTTCCTTTGGCAGACCAGTGCATGAGAACGTATGCATTTTCTTTAAAAAAACACACTGAAAACACTTACAAAGGAGGTCTTTTGTGATGGTAATGTGGAGTTAAGCTGGAGAGGGAGTAGAGTGGAAGGAGTTGTCATGAGAGTAAATCTCTTGAGATGATTGAAGACTAATGAGTGTTACGGATCAGATCAGGAGCTTATTGTATTTTTTTTTCCTCATATTTGCTGCTCATGAGCCACATAGTAAGAATCTAAGAACTTATATTACTTGTTTTCTGATGTGAAATTAAAGGGTTAAGTGAATTCATCTTTGAAATGCAAATGATTAGACAAATTGTCACGTATTTAGTGTCAATCTACAACTTCTAAACTGTCCTTGAACTTATATTTGCGTCACTACAAGTCCCTCTGAGAATAGCTGACAGGAATAAGGTTAAAAAAAAAAAAAAAAAAAAAAAAGAGTCCGAGGATGATTGCAGTGCATCGAGATCACACGCTTGTCAGAGTATTTCGTGGGCTGTGAGTGAAATGTGACTGAAAGACAGTATTATCCAATAACACGGTCTGTTTTGCTGTAGCATGAGCGGCGGTCTGCTCACTCTGTTAAATGAAGCCGTCTGCTGTCAGGCACGATGGACCGGAGCTGTCACGTCTCCTTAACTTTCTCCCTTCCTCTCCATCAGCGAGAAAACTCAATCTCACAGCACTGGTGGCTGTTTGCTCCAGGTGGAATCCACCAAATCCCTGTTTTTATAGTTGCGGAAGGAATTTATCTTTTTACTGTGCCTGTGCATAGGCTGTTAAGGTGGTGTAATGAGATGTCCCTGCTGTGCTGTGCTCTAATGGCAGGAAATGTATCTACTTATAAGTAAGGGGATGTGTTTGTGCATGACTATAAGGCAGAGTTAAGTCAACAGATCACCTTGATCTCTGTTGTAATGAGCTCCCAAGCTTTGTCTACATGCCACTGCATAGTAATGAAAGACACAGACAACACTGGTCAGATATATAAAACATATGCAGGGTATATGGTTCTAGTCTGTCTCTCATTCTTGACTGCGTTTCTGTCTCTTTTATTTCCAACTCTGAGTTTCTAAAACATCCAGCTGCTTCCCAGCTTGGCTCCATCCATCGACTGATGGTCCAGAACTGGAGAGGGCACCCTCTTTGTGCTCCCTCGTGTGTGTGTGTGTGTATGTGGGTAATTGGCTTGTATTGTCACAGAGGGGTGTGAGGTTTGCCTTTTGATGAGTGGACAGGGGTGTGGAGGCTAGATTTGTTTCTGAGCCCCCTACTCCTCCCGACTCTAACCAGTTTCAAGCTGTAGTGTTGCCAGCATCAATAATGCTAAGTTTATAGTTTCTCCCTCACTGCTATCACACTCCTATTCCTTTCTGTCTTTTCACTCCCCTCTCATCCACAAACACTAATGGAGTGTAGATTGAGCACGGTGCTCACTCCTAAGATCTATAGCAGCCCCGATGAGAAAGTAAGCAGGAGAGGCGAGGAGGAACAATGAATCTATTGAGAGGAATCTGGTGCAGACAGATGCAGCCTGATAGACAGACGTGCCTTCTGTGTATCTGGCTTCATATTCTTTGGGATCTTTCCCCAGATTTCCCAGAAAATGCATCTTCTCAATGATCTCCAAGTCACATCGATGGATCCAGGGAGTCTAAATGAAGGATGAGCAGGGGGGATGGATGTAATAGTTCTGCTAATCAGTGATCAATCGGATAAAGTAAAGCAATAAACATAGCTGCTTTCTCTTTTGTAAACTACTGTGAAGGGTACGGATCGAAGCGCAGTGGTAGGAAAACACTGATATCTATGTTTTCAGCTGCTACACAGATCAATATTGGTGTTTCTGGACAAAAAGTATATCTAAGTCATACAAAAGCTCCTTTGTCATCATTGTGCAGATTTAGATTGATATCCCACTGATACTTTTGTGCCATAATAGAGATATATTTCGACAGCTATTATGTGCTGATTCATCAGTGGGGGGGCGAAGGGGGGTGCTGGCGGTCAAACTGTGGGTATTCAGCCGAGAAGCTCAATAGCAAGGCAGTGGGCGGACAGCTTGTGTGGGTCGACCTGGAGCTCAGAGGGAGCCTCAATGGAAAAATCAATGCGGCCCGATAACCAATTTAGGAAATAATGGACAATTCACTCAAACACAGCACTATAGTGGACTGTCGGGGCCTGGCAAGTTTATCTATTACTTCTTTCAGTCGCTCGCTCTCTCTCTTCCTTTATCACACCTTTTCTGTTTTCTCTAGTGACAGTTTCCTAAAGGATTTTACACTGACGCACCGAGCCTGACGCTTACTCGATTAAAGCTGGCAGTCAAGAAAGTCCCAAATTAAGGATGAATAATGGAAGCTGAGTCACAGGAGGATACAATTCTGAATAAAATTATATTTGGAGTAGAAAGAAATGCTATTGTAATTTATGAAATAGTCATTTCGGCTGGAAAGAAAGGGAGCTCAACAAAAGCTTCTATCGTGTAGATCTGCAACACAGTATTTAAGCAAACTAAATGGAACAATAACTGCCCGCTTAGATGTTACTTCTCCCCTTTTTCCATTTGGGTGCTTTGGATGCAGCTCCAGACCGTTAAAGATACATTCATAATCCATAAAAGACCGCAGCGTCTCTGCTCAGGTCAAAGGTGCTCAGACAGGCGCTCTTCAGGGAACAGATGCACTTGCCAGAAACACAGCTTTGAAGATGATGTTGGGCTTTTAGAGGCAGTTAGAAACATTTTAATAAACGTACATGGGAGTCACGCCGCAAAAAACAGCATCCACAAAGGAGCTCAACCGGTTCTGCGAGGAAGATTTAGTGCTCCGAGATGATTAAAAAAAAAAAAACAAAAAAAAAACTTTACTATGAAAATTATAGAGAGGAATTAAAAAAGGTTTCTTCTGTTATTTGTGTAAAATCCTGTGGTGCGTACCTTCTCTACACCTTCGCATTCAGACAGATGGGTTTGTGTCTTTGTGTACGACTCATAATTTATTGCTGCTAATGCGATGATTTGTCCCTTCATGGAGGTCAAGTAGGCTCCCCTTTGCTCTATTCACCATAAATCTGCCAGACTCATTAATGCTGTGTGTCTGTGTGCATATTTGCCAGCTAATTATTTCTAAATATTTTAACATGCAAATCCTGTAGAAGTATATTACCCCCCCAAGATCCATAAATGACTGAATTTTTTGCAGAAACCAGCCATCCTGCAGATTCTTTATCAGTGGAAATCAGCGTTTTGTACAGTCGGGCCTATTTAATTTGCACACTTGAGAAAACACACTGAATTCAAAGGAGGCTCTTGGAAGTCCGGAGGCAGCGTGGTGCTCTGATTCCCACCAGGAGCTCTGAAAGGAGGGTTAAACTCACTTTACCAGACACTCAGTGATGGTTAAGGCAGCTGGCTGTCAGGAGTTAATGTGCCGTCATTCTGGAGGTGTGTGTGTGTGTGATTCCAGCCACTACCCACTGAGGTCTTTTAACAAGTAATAGTAGAAGGATTAGGGATGGGCGATCAGGCCAAAAGATCATGACCAGACTGTTCCATCTGTTTTTTTTTTCAGTTTTTGAAATGTACACTGTAAACCCAGACAAGTAGAATCCACTTAAAATGAAAAAAAAAAAACAAAAAAAAACCAAAACATCTAGGTAACTCGATGCCTTAGAATTTTTAAGTAAAAAAGCATTAGTTTAATCAGTGAAGTGGACTTTGTTCAATGTACTAGAGCCCAAAATGGAATGGAGTAGAACTTTTAACTTGATATTTTACTCATTGTGTTCTGTTCTATGTGCAGGGGTTCAAGGTGGGGGTCATGTTGATGTTTATCGACGTTAAAATGTCTGTTTTACTGTGTTTATTTTATTGTTCTTAATACAACACCATGAGTCAAACCTGGAGGCAGAACAGTGCCGAATCTGTTTGCCATAACAAAAACTGTTGATCATGTTGCAGTAATGACGTATCAGCCCTTTCACAGTAAAAGTACTACATGTAACGTGAAAATCTGAGTATCCTTCTGTCCTTCTAGTACATTCTATCCTTCTGTCCTAGTACTAGAGCCCAAAATGGAATGGAGTAGAACTTTTAACTTGACATTTTACTCATTATGTTCTGTTTTCCGTGCAGGGGTTCGGGGTGGGGGTTATGTTAATGTTTGTTTATGTCTGTTTTACAATGTTTATTGGGCTTTTTATGTTTATTTTATTTTTCTTAATACAACATCATGAGTCAAACCTGGAGGCAGAACAATGCTGAATCAGTTTGGTATATAAAAAAAACAAAACAAAAAAAAAACCTGATCATGTTGAAGTAATGACACATGAGCCCTTTCAAAGTAAAAGTATTACATGTAACTTGAAAATCTCAATATCCTTCTATCCTTCTAGTACAAGAGCCCAAAATTGAATAGATTAGAACTTCAGTACTTTTTTTTGCCATATGGGTGCAAAAGTGTGTGTTTTTAATTCTCTCCATTGTGACAGGCTGACATATGATGTCATAATGCGTTTAAAATATTTTTAAACAGATCTCTGACATTCTGTGCCATTGCTTTGGTAAAAGTATCTGTATAAACTTACTGAGCACTTCCTAACAAACATCTGAACATAATCTGAACTCATTTCTGATGTGAAAACTTTACACAATCAGACGCATAAAAACACATGATACAAACTCCTACAGGTTAAAATGGACTAAATGAACATTTTCAGTTGAACAGTCACTAAAAATGTTTTTAAGGCAGTATTCATGCTGTAAACGTCATATGATACAGCTCCATCTGTTCAAGACTCGACACATTTAAAATGAAAATTAGAGGAGGGGAAAGTTCTGATTTTCCTGTTACTTATTTTTGAGTTTGATTCCAATGCTGGTCATTGCAAATGTTTCTCTGCTCGTCCACACATAACTCATGTTTTAGCCTGAAAATAAAGTTGTTTTTTTTTTGTTTGTTTAGCTTTGTAAAATTGGTTTGTGTGCATCTATGTGTTCTGGAAAAAATAGAGCTTGTTACTCAACAGCATCACACCACATTTTGTTCACGTCTGTTATTGGTTTGTGTAATGAAGCTGCACCTGAAACATCCAGGTGTATAAATCAGTGTATGACCTGCAGTAGAAGGAGGTCAGCATCGGTACCTTTGGGAGACGGACTGGACTGACATTATGGACAGATCCTCATTATGTATGGAATACACTTCCACAACCAACACTTAAGGGAACATAAGTTTACAACTGAACCTGTTGCATCTTCACCTTCATGACAGATTAAAACCTCTGTGTCTCTCACATCCAGTATTAGTCATGGTAGTGTTTACCGACCTTTTTTGAGTTGCGGCACATGTTTTATATTAGAAAAATCACAAGGCGCACCACCAAACAAAAATGTCTTTTTTGGGGGGACGGGGGGGTTGGATCAAGAAACCTGAGCGGGGTGTGTCAGTGACCCCTCAGACACTACCCCAGATTGAAGTCTGTTGTAGAATAGTATAATAATTGTGTAATCAGGGGTAACTCGTGAATCCACACAAGACTAGTGAGGGGGGGCTTTATCAACAGAACGCACCACATCAGGGCCGGTTCACTTTCACTGTTTTTTTTGGTTTTTTTTGCAAATGTTAACAGCAGACTGTTGTTGTAGAGTGGGTCATTGGTGTGTGCAGTCGTATATATCTATACCACACTGCTCGGTTACAGTACTAATGAGGTGAAATTAGATCTTTTTCCACAGCACACCTGAGGACTTCTCACGGCACACTGGTTGGGAAATACTGAGCCACGGTGTCCACAGGTTGGACAACAACAGTGATGGTTTGTCTGAGGTTTTGGACCAGTTTGGAGTTGTTCTTAACATGTGTACAAAAATATTTTATGAAACTAAGTTTGTGTGTACAGAAAGTTTTTTAACACCTTGAGAAAGAAAATATCTGTTCAGAAAAATATCCACGTTAATCTCAACCAGTCAGAGGAAGACGAGAAGAACAAGAGAGTAAGAAACAGAAAAATTAGGGCTTGCACTGCTTCCCACTAGTATACGTTTTTGCTTCTGTATTCTACATTTGCTCACTGAGGATCACTTGATAGAAGGAATCTATTATTAATGGATTTCTGGGGAGCATTTGGGAAGCAAAACATCTTTATTCATAGCACCATCCAAGCTGGGAACCACCAGTTGTCTCCCTGAGTACTCGCCTCAGCTTGACTCCACCGCTGCCCAAAGCCAACCATTAGCCAGCCAAGGCTGTGGGTTTTCACTGTCGCAGAATAGACACTTAAGATTATCTGGACAAATGCACTGGGCTGCACACTAATTCACAGTCACCAGGAATGCAGCCACAAACACCGCTTCACCTCTGGACCTCGTCTCTCCTGTCAAAACTGCAGCGTGATGCCAGATCATTAAATGTGACCTTTGTGAGTGCGCCGGTGCTGAAGCTGGCAGCGAGGCCGTGGCGGGGACTTTGTAGTGGGCTAGAAAGAGAATGCATGATGACCGGGGTGGGCTCAGTAGCGTCTGGCCAGGCAAAGTATGGTGGAGAGCAGGATGTGGAGGGATTTGAACCCCCCGCACTGGTGGCATTCAGCCAAAACAAACCTATTATTCTGGAAGCAGAGGGTCAGGACTCCATGTAAACCTGCCAGTGGAGTGGCTCATGATGCTCTCTGGACCTGTCCTGTTGCCTTGTTGATTATCAGATACTGAGATCACTATGCAGATATTTACATTTGCGTTAATAAAGAATGAGCATGCTGAGGCCAAATTTGCCACTTTCTGTTTATCCAGAGTACGTGTTGACACATGCGGCTAAAACAAAACCTTCGCAAGTTCTGATGAGGCGCTGTGAAAACATGAAACACAGAATGAAGAGGAAAATAAATTAGCAACCTCTCTGTCTGTTGCCTTCATAATGTGGTTGAAAACAGCCTGATATGGCAACTGTCATGTAAACTGTGAGCGCGGTATGGTCCAGAATACTCAAACAGGCCATTATCATCCAACATCCAACCAGTGAATGTGAAGTGTGGTTACAAATGCTTCTCTTAGTAAAACGTGGCCTTATTGGAACTGCCGCTGCGTAAACAATACGCATTATTTCTCTTGTGTTTAGATGGGACGGCGATTAAAAAAGGAAAGTAACATTTCTGGGCACATGAGTGGAAGGAGCTAATAATGTTTCGGTGGAAGTCTACACGGTGACCTGTTGCTCTTCACAGCAGAGGCAATTACGCTGAGCTAAATGAATGGATGACAGTGTAAGGAAAAGGAATGCAGATGCAATTCAACTGTTAAAGAGGTAAATCAAATCTAATCACTGTGTTTCTCTGTATTAATTAGAGCTGCAATATATGGTTTGAGCATCGTCATTGCAATGTACGTGTGCAGACCAGTCACATCGCAAATCCTGCAGTGTAGGAGGCAAATGAATGCAACATGTTCTCATCTAATTTCAACATAAGTACCTGACACACTGCGCACAACGATCCACCAATCACAGTCGTTCTTAATCAGTTTCCCGAAGCAGACCACGCCCACTGTACATGGAGGAAGTCGTTGGTAACGACACTGAAAAATGAGCAACGAACAAAAGAAAATCACCGAAAAAAATGAAGACCGGGTGCCAAAAACCAAAGCATCGTCAGTTATCTGGAATTATTTCAGCGACAAGAACACTGTAAAAAGTAAAACATTGAATCGACTCGAAATATTTTCAATAGGTCACGCATAAAAAGAAAAAATTGATTGAACCAAATTAAATTATATTGAGTGTAATTTAATGTAATTTGATTTGGTTCACTCAATTTTTTTTTTTGACCTATTGAAGAATTTACAAGTTGATTCAATGTTTTACTTTTTACAGTGAAGGATGACACTGAAACACGTTATGTATTAACAGCGTCTTGCACCTGTTGCCCCAATGAGAGGTAACACAACTAATTTGACCATTTCCATCAGCGCCGCACAGCTAGTATATCCTCCTGAGTATTTTTTCATACTGCTTTATCCATTTTTTTGTCCGTTTTTTCCAATATCTTGCACCCCTTATGTTAATTGTAGTCATGTCTTTATTAAAGCAGAGCACCACAACAATGATTGTACTCAAGTTTGTAGAAATGGTGAGTAGAGGGTTCCTGCGGGGTCTTAAAAATGTACAAATCTGCACTTAATACCTTAAAAAAAGTCTTTAAAAGGTATTCAATTTGATATGGTAGGTCTTAAGTTATGTTGCCATAAATTTGTTACCTTTACTGTGTTTAAATGTGTCTGTTAAAAGTCCAAGCTACAAAGAAAGTAACATTCCAACCCGACCATTTATATTGAAATTAGGAAACAATTATCGCTAACTTTGCAGCCCCTATGAGAATTAACTGGGAACGGTGGGAAGTAA
The DNA here is from genome assembly GCA_030068375.1 of Ostorhinchus rueppellii. Taxonomy (NCBI): domain Eukaryota; kingdom Metazoa; phylum Chordata; class Actinopteri; order Kurtiformes; family Apogonidae; genus Ostorhinchus; species Ostorhinchus rueppellii. Next base: position 27,897,539 of record JAQQZY010000007.1, read on the forward strand.
AGAGTTGGAGTAAGTAATTGGATTTTTCTAAAATCTAGGAGTCATAAATTGTTGCCAGTATGGCTGTGAAATGGTCATTAAATTCTAAGTTGCCTTAAAAAAGTCTTAAATTTAACTTGTAAAAATGTGTTGGAACCCTGCGAGTAACAAACGAATAACGCTTTAAACAGAGAAATGCAACACATTTCGAACTGAATACACGCGTCAAATGAAGCGTCCTTAGTTAAACAAAGATGACATCATGCTCTTATCTGTCACTTCCCCATCACTCTCCTCCTCTTCATCACCTGTGCTATACCTCATCTGTTGTGATCTTCGGACTCCACATCCTCCCTTTATCTTACTCCATTTCGCCCACTCCCACTATCTGTCGCATTTCAATTTTGTTTCAATTCACCTTGGTATATTGGCATCGAAGTTGCATAAACAATATTGCCTGGTGCACTGTGTGAATACATAACCAAGGGAGGGGAGGGGGGGGGAAAAAAGTGCTGGTGAAAGGCTCGTGACTTCATATCTGTATGTGTTTGTGTATGACAGAATCTTAATGAAGGATCGGAGTTGATGCGGCGTCCCCTCCCCTTCCTCTTCCACCCATTCCGTGGTCCTTCACCTTATCCTTCCATCTGTCCCTCCCATCGTTTCCATTATACAAAACCCCTCCTCAGTTTCTTCCACTGTAGAGACTGAGCAGCATCGTCGTGGGGGGGGGGGGGGTTCTGCGATTCAATGACGGCTCAGCAGTCCAGCCAGGAGCCCAATTACTGTCAGATCATCTTGACGTATTTTCAGCCACTATCAACTTGAGCCTTCTCATCGCGGTTTCCATCAGGCGCTGGCCCGCTGCATCCCTGATAAGCTTATCATCCACAATTTCACTTTAAAGCCCCAATCTGCGGCTACAGCATGGGGGCTTCTGTTGAAACACTGCCCCCCGTCCTCCAGCTTGAATTGACCGGCTTTTGCTTTTCCAAGTTGTATGTCTGGTGTTTGATCTACTTTTTGATCTTTTTTCTGGATTTAGAAAGTTAATTTTACTCGGGCAAACTGCATTGCCTTGAACATTCTTCAAGCTGCTCTGTTTCTTTTTTGCAGCAAATGATCTGTTCACATTGGGCTTTTTTTTTTTTTTTCTTTCAGTTTGTTCCATACTAACCCCCTTACGTCTGAGATAATATGCAGAATTATGTACATAACGGAGCAGGAATGGAAATTAGGTGGCATCTGTGGAACACTGAGGGGGAAGGAGGGGATGGAGACAGGGAAGGGCAGGCGATGCTACTTTGTAAGCAGGAGAGAGTTCTGCATATGCTAATAGCAGCTTGGACATCTTCCTCCATCATGGCAAGGATTTCTCCAGGTGGTGAACACAGGCAGATTGGATGGTGATGAAGATATAAGACGGTGCTTAGATTTACTCATAATGTGTAGCATAGGGGACGGAGATTAGTGTCACGGACTGCCAAAAGCTAAAATAAAAAGCTTCGATTAGGGGCGACGATAACTCCACAGAATTATAATTGTCAGTGTAGCTCGTACATTTCTTCGGCTGGGAAAAGTTGTTATAGGCCACGGAGATGAGAGCATGATAATGGAGCTTTGTTCCTGGGGTGGGCCTTTATTTAGGGGTGTTATTGCAGTGAATGAGAATGATGTCCTTTACAGAGAAGGTGTCATTCAGTCGGAAAGAAAAGCTGACAGCATCAGATTCTTAATCTCATTTTGTCCATAATAACCCCTCCACAACTTTGACAAAAAAAAAGGAAAAAAAAAAAAAAGGTGTCTGGTTTATTGAAGGTTGTGCAAAATTATCTATTATCAGTGTTATTAGATTTGGTCTTTGTACACTTTGTAAATGTGGAACCTAGTCTATTTGAGTGAAACATTAGCCAATCAAATAATTTTATCATCTCCTTGGTCATTTTCTATTATTTCTAACTTTTCTTTTTCTTGTTTATCATTCAATCATCATGCTTTATTGGAGAAAATAAGTAATAAATTGTGTTATCACTGAGAATTCGCAGTAGTTTTGGTTTTACCCAGTGTTACAGAACACCCTTGAACACCCCCTCAGGCCTCCACAATAAGGAGAGTTTATTAATTCAATTTCTAGAATTGCTTAATTCTCTACGGGTTCCAATGCAAACACAGGAAACTAGTCACTCCAATGGGCAATTTCAGAGTGACCTATTAACCCATAAAAACCCAGTGCTACATTTGTGGCAGTTCCCAAATGATTTTTTTTTCTCTACATTTAACATTTCCGAAGTGATTTGACACCATGTGTTGTAAAATAATGATTGCGTTTTTTCTGTGGAAATCATATATTCCAATATTTAATGTACTGGTCACATAGATGTTTATAAGAGGTCAGATTAACCCATAAAGACCCAAACAGCCACTGGTGACCAAAACGATCTACTCTTCTATAATGTTCAATACCGGCTGATCCAATAATCCTATTAATACATATCCATAATTTGTGGAAAAATGCAGTTTGTCATCTTTTCATGGTCATCAGATATGACCCGTTTGGACGTTCAGAGGCTCCATAGTTACCGTGGAAACACTGTCATCTTCCACAACATTGATTCACCAGTAAAACCCATGGAGTTGGATCAGTAACAGTGGACAGAGATGATGGTTTTTATGTTCAGTCATTGATATCTTTGCTGAAAATGTCACTTTTTCTTCAAGTGTTACTGCTGTAAAATACTAACCTTTGAATTTACTTCGTGTTCAACATCTACACAATCAGTAAATTAAGTATCGGAAAAATAGATGATTTACACTGAGAAGGCCAAATTATAGCAGATAATCCATTCATTCATTTTCTATATCCGCTTTATCCTCACTAGGGTCACGGGGGTCGCATGGAGCCTATCCCAGCTACTTGGGTACACCCTGGACAAGTCGCCAGTTCATCACAGGGCTGACATATAGAGACAGACAATCACTCTCACATTCACACC
>JAQQZY010000007.1:27902238-27912503 GCA_030068375.1 Ostorhinchus rueppellii
CACCTATGGGCAATTTAGATTAGCCGATTAACCTATCAGTGCATGTCTTTGGATTGTGGGAGGAAACCGGAGTACGCGGAGAGAACCCACGCTGACACGGGGAGAACATGCAAACTCCACACAGAAAGGTCCCACCACTGACCTTCTTGCTGTGAGGCACAAGTGCTAACCACTGCACCACTGTGTCGCCCATAGAGGATAATATTACAATAAATGGTGATAAAGGTTAAATAGAGAGAAAAATCTATGTGGAAACTGGTACACAAGTAGCACTGGGTCTTTATAGGTTAAAGTTATTGTGGTTATTATATCAAAAACAGAGAAAACTGTAGAGAAAGTATCTATCAGTAAAGTCTATCATGAACTGAACATAAACCCAGTGTTTCCACCTTCTGTCATTCATCAAACTCCATGAGTTTTACAGATGAATCAATTTTGGAGAAGATGTTGTAGTATTGCCCTGCGATGAACTGGCGACTTGTCCAGGGTGTACCCTGCCTTCGCCCTAAGTAGCTGGGATAGGCTCCATGCGACCCCCGTGACCCTAATGAGGATTAAGTGGGTAAAGAAGATGAATGAATGAATGAATGTTGTAGTATTGTTGTAGAATATTTCCATGTTCACTACGGAGCCTCTGAACATCCAAATAGGTCATATCTGATGACCAAGAAAAGATAACAAACTGTATTTTACACCTATTATTTACATGCATTGGTAGGATTAGTGGATCCACAGGTGTTGAAAAGTTTAGATCAGTAGATGAATTTGGTCGGTGGTGGATGTTTGGGTCTTTATGGGTTAAACTATTAGGTGCATTTGGACTGTAGACAGAAACCAGAGGAGTTGATGAGAACTCACAACCGAGGAAATCGTGCAAAATATACATAAAAAGGCCCCAAAGCAGGACGTCTTTTTACAGAAGCAACAATACAAACCAGTGCAACCCAGTGCCATCTAAGGAAATACAGTAAAAATATATATAATTGATATATAAGTGAAATTATCAAAAATTGTGTCGCATGTTATTGTTGTTGTTATTGTTATTAAATTAGCTATTATTATTATGACCCTAGTGTGGATAAAGTGGGTATAGAAAATGAATGAATGAGTATATAAGTTTATACTTCTTCCTATGCCTTTTCGAGCATGTCATTTTATTTGCTAGTTGTACTATTACAACTTGCATTGTTACATTGTTTACCTATCAACCTTTAAGTATCATTATTGATATCAGGTTGGTGGGTTTTGTTTTGTTTTACTTTGTCTGCATGTTCAAAATAAAATATGGGGGGGGGATTCCAATTATAAAGAAGAACGAAGGTCCCCGTCCAGACTTGGTAGGTAAGATCCTTCCATGTAGTGAGTGATATGCTTCAGTTCTGTAAACCTTTAACTGAAGCAGTGAAGAGCTTCTCATTCTTTTTTAAAACAACAATCAGTTTGTAGAGAGCATAAAGTCTGGACTGTTTCAGTGGAAAAAGGTCATGTGGGTCTGATGAGTCCAGATTGACCCTGATTACCCATCATACCCAGTGCCTACAGTACAGGCCTGTGTGGGCAGTGCTATGATCTGGGGTTGCTTCAGGTGGGTCAGGTCTAGGTTCACAACAATGTGTGAATAAAATGATGGAAATAAGTGTCGTAGCGTGTAAATTTACTAAAACTATACCAGAGTGAATGCATGTTATCAAAGCTAAAGGCAGTCCAGAGATTAGAGGGGGGCGGCTTGTGTGTAAGACGCCTAGTTATGCGTTATACACTGGGGCGCTGTTAGCAATAGTGGGCCCCATGAAAGCTAAGCTATGTGGGCATTTTGTAAAATTCAGGGAGGGTATGTACGTGTTGGTGTGAAGTGAAACTCAAACTTAACATACTTTCAACATTTGATTCCCTGCTTCTATGCCTCTATTATCCAGCGGACCTTACATGAAATTTTTCCAGCTTCTACCCTGTATCCACTGGGCCCCCAACAAATACTAGGCCCCGTGAATTTGTCATGTTTACCCCCCCCCCCTTTTCAGCGCCCCAGGTTATACATATTGGAGAGGAGTTAGATGAGGCACAGACAAGGCGTTCTTATATTGGATCCAAAATCTATTGCTCCAAATAACTCCTCAGTTATTTGGAATAACATTGATAGAAAGATGAAGTCTTCGTTTCAATATGTGCTCCTTTAGCATGCACATGTTTGCAGAAGAAGCTAAAAACAAACTAGACAAAACTGTGGAAAAAAAATGCTCTGCTGCCTTTGTTTGCAGGCTAACAAGCTAATTACTGTAGCTAGTCGACTACAGTACATTTAACTGCTAGAACACAAGCAAGGGCAGTCGATATTTGTCAGTTTAGCCACTAATGTGCAGTTTGTCTTCTTTAACGCCACTGCTAATGTGTGTCAAGGTTTTACTAGTTCTCTCCAGTGATGAGAGGGTGTTGCTTCCATTGGGCCTCAGTGCCTGTTACAGTACATCGAACATAAAACGAGTTTTAACAGGTTTCGTGTTGTTTGAACCATCTTTAAAAAGTATTCTCATTGAACAGATCTAAGAGAAGATAACTGAGAGCTTGTATATGGTGTCCTGTTTCAAAATTTAAGATATTGAATTCTTCAATCCCTTGTGTTTCCTGCATATAAAAAGATATTTGTTTACCTCTGCTCAGATCCCTTAATAGGATAATGGCATTAACATTGTTTAAGTCAATCAAATGAATCAATTTAACCACATCTCTTTCCACACAGTAAACACACAAGGTTTTGCTTTCTTTTCCCAATCAATGCTCCATAAATTATCTCCCTTCTCAACAACTCCCGCTGCAGTGTATTAAAGCGTCCGCCTGCACCGTTAATCGGGGAACTCGTGAACAAGGGGGAGGTCGATCAGAATGAGGGGTTAAGTGTGCTGACAACTCGGGGGTCGCCAGCAGAGGCGCTGACCTTTAACCCACGTACAACACCCCCGCAACCTTACAACATCTTAACTGAGACAGCTTCCTGAGTATATTGAACATGATGACATGGCCCCTTTTGTTGCCCCCATCTGCCCCCGGTTCATTGTTATTCCAATCGGTGTGATTAGTGACGAACGGCGCACAACTGTCCACTCAGGCACATTATTGAATTAAACGTGGATTCTTTGCCTGATTAGAAGATTTTGCTTGAAGTGAAGCGCTCGGTATGAAATCTACGTTAGTCCAAGTAAAACATTGCTTGTATGAAGTCAGGTGTTGCATCATGATTATGACTAAAAGCTAAATTCTGTCCAAGTATAAATGGCTGCTTTCAGTGAGTGAATGAAGGTGTTTAGGGTTTGTTTTCTTTTTTGTTATTGATTTTAGGATCACACTACATAGAAGCCACATGGTGCTAAAATGATGCATTAAACAGGTATATGTCTTAACTGGTAAACTCATAGAATGGATTTGATAAAGAATTAAGGATGTGCAATTTACTTGATTTTATTACTTTCAAAACTAGGACAAATGGACTGAAAAACAGCTTTTTTTCCAACTGCTTTAAGAGCCCTAAGTAACCAGCTGTCTAACGTGCAACATACTGATGCAACTACCTCTGTGCAATATTTCATTCTACAGTTTCCACTGTATGTACACACTAGCACTTTATGTAGATCACTTTAAAAATCTGTGTTTTTGACTGTGCCCATTTAAATCCATCGCGTTATTGCAGTTTTTATATATTCTTCTTCTTTTGTCTTTTGCACTGTGGGCCTGCACCTTACCTTTTCGTTGCAATGCAAAGTGAAAGTGAATCTTTATACACATTTTAAAAATAAATAAATATAAAAGCTATGTCTGATCTCAGTGCATGTTTGTTATATAAAAGGCTCCAAAATTTAGTTTTTCTCTCATTAATTTATTTTATTTTCTGCAGTGTAGCTAACTATTCCTGAAACTGTAGGGCTCAGGTGTCAAACATGTGGACCGTGGACCTATGTGTTTCTTCCATTTCTTGTTCATTTTAATGCCTGGTACAACTAAAGGTATATTTAATTGGACAAATGTAATGATGACAATAAAAATATCTCATAATAGTTTAATTTCATAGCTGATATGTATCCATTTTCCATGTTTTCTTGATAAAAACCAAAATCAGTTCAGTTCTATCAATATCTATGGCATTGTACTGACGACAAAAACAGTGCTTTTAGGCATTCCATGTTTTCTTTTCTGTCTGTTTTAGTCACATCATGCACACATGATCAAATGACTTTTGATGGTCTAATCATTTTGTATTAACAAGGATATCAAGAGTGTCAAAATCTGTTTAGTTCAGGTTCCACATTCAGTCGAATTCAAGCAAAAGTGGATCAGATCAGTAAAATACAAACATAATCATTTATTAATAATGACAACCCCTAAGCTTTCCCTTAATTTTCGTGTAAAAAATGCCAATTTACATGAAAATGTTTATATTTACAAACTATCCTTTTACAAAAATGTGAATAACCAGAACAAGTATGGACAACTTAAAATATCCACAGAAAAAGAGGTGCAATTTTAACCATATTCTACCTTTTACTAAATGTTTTGTGCTTTTGTAGATCTGATCTGTAATACACATGTATAAATGATAAGTTGAGGTGTAATAGTGTTAAATTTGCACTTACTTTTAAAAAGAAAATCCAGTTTTTTCAGGTTCTTCACATCTTTTTAGATTGGATAATTTGTAACTGAAAACATTTTCATGTATTAATGTTATTTTGTACACTGAAATACACAGAAGAACTTGGAGTAATCATTATTTGTAGGTTATTATGTTATTTTACTGGTTCAGCCCACTTGCGATCAGATTGGGCTGTGTGAAAGAAAATGAGTCTGACACCCCTGCTGTGGGGAGAAAGAAAAAAAAAAAAACAGCAGTTTGTTATTTTTCCTGGTTGCTTTAATCCAGTTGTTAAATCTAAATTCATGGAGTCATAAAAGTAATTCCTGGATCCAAATAATCATTAAAATTACAATTTCCATTTGTACTTTTCCATTTCTACGATCAGATCACCTTAAAGTAACAAAAATAATACTTGTCTTCATCCCAAATACATACATGTGCCGACTGTCAAACATGTCATTTTTAATGTAGAAAATGCCCACAGGTGAAATCACATAAGCCATCAGTATAAGTATGACAAATATCCCCCTCTTTGTTTTCCTCTCTGAGTCTGAAATACACATAACTGTCGCCAAAATCCATTTCGCGTCACAATCCTAGTGCCAATTATTTTCTGAATCCACTGGTGGGAAAGTAACGCGCAATGACAACCCTGCAGTGTCAACACAATTGGTTATGCATGCTTATGAATACTGAAAACACAGAGGAGATCATAGAGGCTTTGTCTCAGATATGCATTCCTTCTGTTACTCTGAATATTTTTAGAAACACAGGCAAACATGTGCAGACGTACGTGTTCTGCGCAAAGTGTTCAATGAGCAATTAAAATATAAAATAAGCGTCTCGCTCTGGATCTTTTCAAGTTCTACTCTCCATTTTCATACAGTACTTTAGACAGTGAGGGATGGATTATTATATTGTTTGCTGCTTTTCTTCCTTTTCTCCTTCATATTTCTAATCAGCATAACATCTCCATGGGAAATTAGATGCTTAATTTCAGCGGGACTATTCTTTAATGTCTGTTCAATAAAAAGAAACCTTAAAAACAAGATGACGCCAACATGGATGAATGCAAAACAATGATATTTAGTATGCTTGAGCAATACCTCATCCACGGTTTGAATCATTCATTATGATTTGATGCATGATCTCAATTTATGCACCAGTGTATCCGTCATGCCACATGCCGATATTGATTTATTAGCGCAGACTGTAAGTACATGCATGTGCGTCGGCGTATGAGTTCGTCAAGAGGATGTCGTCCGTGGGCTGTAGCTGCGACAATCACAAGGTAATTACCAAGTAGGCGCTAATTAATCAATACATGACCTACCCTGGCTTCTATTTACCATTTACATCCTCACACATGCACATGAAACAAACAAAAAAAAAAAGCCCAGAGAATTGACTCGATAAACCAAAAAAACCCCACACTCCTCTTCTCCCTGTTCATTTACCCTGCTTCATCTGTCTCCACATCCCTACCAGAGAGAAGAAGTTAAGTTTTAATTGCCATGATATAAGCGTAATTATCTGCTTAGAGTAATGTTTGCAGAATATTTTAATTTTGACATTTATGATGATGTCGACCGCACACGCTGAAGTCATATTCATTCAATCAAAATGCAGCGTGCAAGTCAGATTTTGGGTGAAGGCTAATTAAAGAGACTAAGAGTAAATGCCACTTTGATTATATTTTATCTAATTGACATGCATGGGAAAAATAAACAGACTTTGACTTTATGGTAAATTGGAATAGAACTGTTAACTTTAAAGTGTAGGGTTTTAACTTGGTGCAGAACAGATACAGGAGGTAAAGCAGTAACAGCAGGTTCAGGTGGGAACTTCTGTTCCCTACAGTGTTGAATGTGGAAGATGTGGATTTGTCCAAACCACCGGTCTGGTCTGTCTGATGTAAGTATCGGCGCTGACCTCCATCTACTGTAGGTCATCCACTGATGTATACATCTGGATTTGATGTTTCAGGTGCAGTTTCATTACACGAACACATCATAGACATGAGAAAAATCTGGTGTGACACCAATGTTTTCTGTTCTGTTCTATACTAGCCTGTCCTGTTCTATAATGTCCTGTTCTATTCGATTATATTCTGTTCTGTTCTATTCTATTCTATACTGTCCGACTGTATATTGTCATGTCCTGTTGTGTTGTTTTGTCCTGTTCTATAATGTTCTGATCTGTCCTGTCTCATTCTGTCCTGTTCGCAAATGTCCTGTCTAGTTTTATTTTATTCTATTGTGTTCTGTTCTATATTGTCCTTTCCAGTTCTATTGTATTGTGGTCTAGTCTAGTCCTGTCTAGTCTAGACTAGTCTAGTCTGGTCTAGCCTAATGTGGTCTGGTCTGGTCTAATCTAGTGTGGTCTGGTCTGGTCTAATCTAGTGTGGTCTGGTCTGGTCTAGTCTAGTGTGGTCTGGTCTGGTCTAGTCTAGTGTGGTCTGGTCTGGTCGAGCCTAATGTGGTCTGGTCTAGTCTAGTGTGGTCTGGACTGGTCTAGTCTGGTCTGGTCTAGTCTAGTGTGGTCTAGTCTAGTCTGGTCTAGCCTAATGTGGACTGGTCTGGTCTAATCTAGTGTGGTCTGGTCTGGTCTAGCCTAATGTGGTCTGGTCTAGTCTAGTCTCGTGTGGTCTGGTCTACTCTGGTCTGGTCTACTCTAATGTGGTCTGGTCTGGTCTAGTCTGGTCTTTTCTAGTCTGGTCTGGTCTTTTCTAGTCTAGTGTGGTCTTTTCTAGTCTGGTCTGGTCTGTTCTGGTCTGGTCTTATCATAATTATAACTTTAAACTCTTCAATCACTGTCAAATGAATTCCTGTGGTTTTGCATTGATCTGATCTGAGACATAAAGCAGACAGACAGATGGACAGACAGACAGACGGACGGATGAGTGTATTTTCGGATGGATTTATTGCCGTCGTTCACATTTGCACCCGAGCCTCCCAGTATGACCAGTCCTCCAGCATGAGCCGACCAGGAAGCAGCAGATGGCGGCGTCTTTCTCATTCACTTTTCCAGGTGACTCAAACCTGCAGCCGCCCTGTTGCTTTGAGTCACATGACTGATTAGGATGCTGTTAGCTTCGACTGAGGTCACTTAAAATTCTGGATTGCCTCGGTCTGTTGTCATCAAAGTGGGAAACAGTCGCTGCTTTTCGCTGAATAAAACATATTCCTTTTAATGAGACCACAGAAGCATAAATTGGCTAAATTGTTTGAAGCTTTACCTGAGTCTGTAAAACCAGACCTGCAGAAGGACCATGGTGGGGATCAGATATGAGAGCAGCTTTTTATTTGTGAACTACATCTGCAACGTTCCACTGACTGACTGTTATGTGTCCTGAGGAACAGAACACATAACCTTTTATTACATACCTTTAGTTTGTACAGAATTTCTATTCTATTCTATTCTATTCTATTCTGTCAATTTGACTGTATTTCTATTTCAATCTATAGTGTTGGTTTGACGGTTATTCTATTCAATTCTATTTAATTCTGTTCTACAGTATTAATTTGACTGTTTCTATTTTATTCTATTCTATAGCATTACTTCGACACTATTTCTATTCTATTTAATAGTATTAGTATGACTTTCTGTTCTATTGTATGGTGTTTAACTGTTATTCTGTTTAACTCTATTTTATTCTAATACGTAGTACAGTGGTACCTCTACTTACGAAATTTCCAGGTTACGAAAATCGTTTACGGTAAAATTTTGACTCTAGTAATGAAAGAAATTTCAAGTTCCAAAAGGCCAATGGCCATGGCCGGCTTGGTGTATGCTTGTCTCGCGCTAGAGTGAATAGTGAAGCAGGAAGTGCGGACACGTTTTCATCAGCTTTCGTTGACTTTTATTCACTATGGGCCCCAAGAAAGTGACAGAGAAAAGTGGAGAAGAAGAGACTTGTTTTGTCCATACAGAGAGATAATAAGAGATAATTGAAAAGTACAAAAAAGGGATGCGTTTGGGTGATCTCGCAAAATTTGGGGGGGCTTGGAACAGATTAGGGCATTTACATGGAAAACATGTCTCTACTAACGAAATTATCTACTTACGAAACTACTTCCAGAACGGATTAATTTCGTAAGTAGAGGTACCACTGTACTAGTTTGACTTTCTAGTCTATTCTTTAGTATTAGTTTGATTGTATTTATATTCTATGCTAATTGTATCTAGTTAATTGTATTCTATTCTATAGGATTAGTATGACTGTATTTCTATGTTATTCTATTATTTTCTGTTCTGTATCTGGTTCTTCATCGTTAATTTGCTCCTAATTCAAAGCTTTGACTTTGACTTCTTAGACATTTTCTTCCTCGATGTTGTTCTTGTTCTTTACTCGAACCTGTTCCTTTGATTGGAGTTATAATTACAAGTTATTCTTAGAAATAAAATTCAGATGTAAAACGTTGAATTTCGCAGTAGCTTTTAGAGTCAAAGACAGTGAGTTGGTGATTAAAATCTAGATGCACTGTTTTTGTTTTCACCACCGGACACACAAAAAAAAAAACGGAGTTTGATGATGAAATGGCATCGGTTCCTCTACATGGGTGAGATTTTTTCTTTCAGATCAGCTATTGACAACACAAACTGCACAGAAAATGTAGATGACTTATGGTTTTACTGTCAGTTTTCTGTCATAAACGGAGCTAAGCTAACAGAGCTATAATGTAAACTATCAGCTGGTGCAGCTTGTGAAGTTTTTAAGACACTGTTTTTGAGCAACGGTCAAAATAAGCATCTGTGAGTTTTGGCTTGAAGAAGAAAACTTGATGATGCCATAATACAGATGCCTGTAAGAATGAGCTTTATACTTTATTTTAGTGAGTGATACAGTCCAGTGTTGAATCGTTGGTGTCAGGTTTCCCCCTGCTGGTGAGAGTTTGGAATATCAGTGCTATGTAGAACCACTAACAGTAAATATTAACCCTTTAAACCCAAAGTCTAAAATGGTCCACCTGGAGTTTTTTCTTATATTGACCATAAAACATATGCTCATAGTGAGTCCATTTGTCCTTTTTTCCTAGTGGACTTTTTTTCCTCCAGATTTTTCCAAATTTAGCAACCATTTACAATTTACTGCATGTGATAGTCTTCTTCTTCTTCTGCTGCTCCTCCTTCTTCTGCTGCTCCTCCTTCTTCTGCTGCTTCTTCTTCTTCTGCTCCTCCTCCTTCTGCTCCTCTTTCTTCTTCTTCTTCTTCTTCTTCTTTTTCTTCTTCTTCTTCTTCTGCTCCTCCATCTTCTTCTTCTGCTCCTCCATCTTCTTCTTCTTCTGCTCCTCCTTCTTCTGCTCCTCCTCCTTCTTCTTCTGCTCCTCCATCTTCTTCTTCTGCTCCTCCATCTTCTTCTTCTTCTGCTCCTCCTTCTTCTACTCCTCCTCCTCCGGGCTTTTCCCTTCTGGGGTCTCCACAGCGAATCAGTCCCCTCGATCTAACCCTGTCTTCTACATCCTCTTCTCTCACACCAGCTACCTTCATGTCCTCTTTCACTCTATCCATAAACCTCTTTGGTCTTCCTCTAGGCCTCCTGCCTGGCAGTTCCATCCTTCTGTCAGTAGATTCACTCTCTCTCCTCTGGACATGTCTGAACCATCTCAGCCTGGCCTCTCTGACTTTATCTCCAAAACCTCTA
>JAQQZY010000007.1:28031215-28044324 GCA_030068375.1 Ostorhinchus rueppellii
AGTAAAATAAATAAATACTACCCAACAACGATGTCAATAATCCATAAAGAAAGTATTACATTAAACTATAATGGTTTTGTAATATTTATAGCGCTATTAACAAAGAAAATACTTACATTTGAGCTCGCTTTTTTGTCGCTATCTTTTCCGAAGATGTCTTGGCGAAAGTACGCGTTGCATTCTGGGTATCCCTTACTCGCAAGGGTGGTGCTGGAAAATCTCAGTATTGAGGGTGATTCAGCCCTTAAACTTGTCCCTCAAATTGGCGTTCTTAGAATTGGGACAGCAGTTGCCCTTCGCGGGAGCGCGCATTTTTGAGACTGAGGGTTAAGATTGAGGATTAAGGGGGAAATTGGGATTCGGCCTAAGATATGGAAGCAAGGCTTTTTGCAGCTAGTGGCTATCATCAGTATTACACCTATTTCTCCATTGGTTTAATTATGTAACTGATGCCTCTGCACTAATTAGTAGGCAGGACTGAATGAAAGCTAATATTATCAAGCGTAGTCAAACTAAACTGTGATAACAGGCTGGGTAACTAAATAACCTTCTTAAAACAAGTAGAGTAGAACAGCAGAACTGTATTTCTCCTCAAAAATCACCCACAAAGCCTTCTATTATCCTTAAAATTGAATTAACGGGGGATTAATTTTCCAAAGCACCACCAGTGTATTTATTAGCAGCTCCAAATGAACCAAATGGGACCAGAATGACTCCTAGAAAAAAAGGCATTGACGTAATATTCAGTCAGTCAGAGCAGGAGCCAGCATCTCACAGCTGCAAAATCCACACTGGGTTCAATCTGAAGATGTGGTTGTCGCCCCTTGGAAGCAAAAGAAAAAAAGAAATAGAAAAATCAATACACCTTCACCGCAGCCACATTGTAGAAATTCGGAGGTTAATTTATGTCCTCCCTATTCGTCTACTGTTTATGTCAGCTGTCAAGGTAGGTTTACTTAGTTATAGCCGTCTCCTGCTGACTTGACATTGATCACCGTCCCTCTAGGCGCAGGTATCTCTATCTTAGAGGTAACTAAGCCTTGTGGAATGCTCTGTGCCCGACTCCCTGACCCCTGTGAGTGTTTGGACGTGGCTCTCACCTATCATCTCACATTTTCCCCTTGAGGTAGTGAGGCTTAACCCTGACAGTTTGTGAAGAGGGTTGAGGTGGAAAGGAAAGGAAAGCCAGCGCCACTTTTCTCTGGACTCTTTACATTGCTCACCCGAAAAGGGAGGGGAGTCATGAAGGAGAGCGCCGAGAGGCATGGAATCGAGCTTGCTGTAAAAAGAGAAAGCTCCTTAAGGGACCTTTAGGGGTTATTCAAATTGGCACTGTAGAGAAACCTCGATAATGTCGGAACATTGAGAAAGATAGTGGGGTTTTTTGGCATTGTTTGTTGGACTTTTGTTATTGCGAGAGTGCACGGAGCTCAAGGTTTTCCAGGTTTCAGCTAATTAGTTAACAAAGTCTCTCTTCATTACTGTGCAATTTCCTACCATAAAAAGTGGAGAGAAAGTGCGTTGCAATTAGCAGAGACAAAAGCAAATCAGGGCAGAACAAAGTATCCATAATTGATTGTTGTTCAGGGTTGTTGCTTCATTTTTCAGTGAATGCTTTCAGAACACATGTTGTGTTGACTATCCTGCAGGCATGAAAACCCTCATCCGTAATCACATTAAGGTGTATCGACATTTGCCAGTTAAATTTCCAGGTTTTTGTGTAGGAATCAATAGGATGTGACCCAAAATATAGCAAGAGAATAGTGTAAGGTAATGTATGACTCTGTACTTGTTAAGTCATACTGATAAGTGTGACTTTAAGGATGTGGTTTATAAGGAGACAGAACAATGTATAAAGCAGCTGTCAAACAAAACTGAATAACTCCTCCCCTACAATATAAAAGCCATTATCTCTAATGTCTTTGAACTCTTGTACTGAGAACTAAGGTGGAACTCTCATGTGTCAAATTTGTGGCTGCCAGCCAACCAAGCGGAAGAGGAATCAAACACCGAACCATTGCTACTTTCAGTTGCCAAGATATTTCCAACATCTGCACCACTGACTTTTCAACCGGAAATGGCTGATATAGATGTCACATACTTCTCCTTTTTTTAATGCGCTTTTGGATTTTGTTCTTGAATGCAGAACAGTGAGAAAGGTGTCCTTAAAAATGTCAAGAGAAGAAGAATAACAGGCTGAAAATCAATCTTGTTGTGTTTCTCTCTTGTCAATGTATGTCTACACTGTATGTCTACACTTGTAAAAGGAGTTGCTTAAAGGAGAAATGGGTTCTCTCCAATGCCTATTAGAAATAAGTCACGGCAACACGCACTTTAGAAGCCAGAATGTACCAACATATAACAGTCTGTAGATCCGATTAATAACAAAACTTGCATTTCTTGTGTGGGTGCCACATCAAAAACTACCCACGAAATTCAGATTTTTTGGAATTCAGATGTTTAATAAATGTTTTTATAATATTCAGACAAAGCATTTCCCCACATCACTTTCTTTCATACATATTTTTGCATCACATGTGATAATTGGGTGTTTTTCTAAAGCACCTTATGTTCCCGCAGTATCAAATTTGATACACACATTTTTTTTAACACAATTTAACTGTACTATAAAGAATCGATTATCAAGTAACT
Organism: Ostorhinchus rueppellii; assembly: GCA_030068375.1. Lineage (NCBI taxonomy): Eukaryota > Metazoa > Chordata > Actinopteri > Kurtiformes > Apogonidae > Ostorhinchus > Ostorhinchus rueppellii. The sequence continues at coordinate 28,033,868 of JAQQZY010000007.1, forward strand.
ATACATTGTTTCAGTATATGAAGTACCTGTTTAAAAAAAATAAAATAAAAATGAATAACAATAGAAGTCTACTTCATAACGTATGTTTTTGAAAATTACCAAAGACTTCCCGGCAAAAAGTGTATATATGATTTAATAATAGTGGCCATGTTGAAAAAGGTGGGAAAAAAAAAAAAAAAGCGACTTCCACTGGCTGCAGTGTGATGATAATCCACCAGGGACAAAAAACACGAATCAGGTCAAATACAACAGGTTTTTAAGTAAAGTACTGATCTTATTGATAAGATAGGGGTCTTAGAACCTGGTGTAGCAGATATGATACAAATAGTTTTATAGGGTTAACAAAGTCATTTGCATGAATTCCACAGTATTAAACAAGTTAATTGCAGTTAAAGTTCTACATAGTTTGCATTTTAAGTTTCTTTGCTTTCAGAAGTTCAGTGTTTATATGAGATTTGGAGGACTGAATATAAACTACAACATTTCCAAAAAAGGCAAAATGTACAAATAAAGAATTCAGCTGAATAAATGTACCACAGGCATCACCAACATAACAAACAAGTTCAATGCATCTTGGTTTAAATTATATAATTACCCAAGGAAATGTTTAAAGAAGGAGAGCTCAGACCAGCATGTTCTGCAGCTGCTAAAACTACAGTCTGCACTCAGAGTGGCTTTAAGTGCACCACGCTTTACTCCAGATTAGAGATATACTTCATTAATTTTATCTTCCTTTATGCCACTATGGCCTGTGTTACATATATGCGTGGCTAAAAGCTTCATTTAAATCAGAAGAGCCACTGATAAAATATGTGAAAGTCCCATTTTCCAGACAGTGACTGCTATATTGTAAGTAAAGAGTGTATCTCACTATTTATTGCCTCCTCCTATTAAAATGAGAACATCTCTGCTGTGAGTGTTACTTTGCTTTATTAGATCCATTTTCAATACTTACAAATGAGCTGGCTGCATATATTCATAGTGTAATTACTTTTTCTTTCCAATTTGCCAGACACAACAGCTCTGTGCTGGAAATATAATGGGCTATTTTGCATCAAATGCAACTAAAGTAATAACAGAATATTAGCTTACCTCTCAGCAGGAGTCTGATGAGATGGGGTCAAACTCAATGCAGGAGACAAAGCTTCTAGCATTTTGTGTCCCTGTCTCTTTTAACAATCAATATGTGAAACGCAGCATTGTCTGATCTGCGTATGTGTGTGATAATTGCTCCCTGGAAGCGGACATGATGAAACAACAGTATGAAATAGCAAATTATATCACGCTGAAATCTCCCTTCAGATTTCAGTCTCTGTTCTTTTTTTTTTTAATTTCACGTGGCTTTCTCATCATACCCTGACAAAAACCATCTGAAGGAGAATGAGTAGAGGGGAAAACAGGTCTCGCGTATCCTGAAAAGAACGCAATTTTTTTATTCCTGAGGTGAATAATGTTTTTGCGTGTTGCATATTCATGATAATGAAGCCAGAAAATCATGCATGTCAGCTGATCTCTGCTTTTTCTTTGCTCCTTTCTAGCCACATACCACGTATTCTTGCTCAAAATAAGGCACCTAGGGCACAGCAACTAACCGCTAGGCTTGAATGGCTCCTGTCACACACCATAATAGCTTGTATGAAAGGCCAGGCCTGCCTGTTAACGCCAGGTGAGAGCAGGAATGGAGTTGGAGGAGCTTGTCTGGAGCAGAGACAATTTTGTTCAGGCAGCTTTGTCAGTATGTGAGTTGGTGGGGAGGGCCATAATTGCTGCTGCCTCCCCCCTCCTCCTCCTCCTGCTTCTCCTCAGAACCCTAGCACACACTGGGAGAATTGGAAGAGTCATTTCATCTCTGAGGAAACCGAACGGATGGAGGCTCGGTGGGGTGGGAAAGCAGCGAAGGCTAAATTACAGAGCAGCGCTGTGTGGCAGCCGCTTGTGTACTCTGACCCTCAGTCTGTCCAACACTTGGAACCTGGAGAGGAGGCTAGTTTGAAGAAGATGCACATCTATGGCCAGAATCTGCAGGGGGGTGGAGACAATAACATAGCATTCCGAATAGTCTCATGCGATCAAGAGCAACAATCATGCAATAAATAAAACCTTCATCGTCATGATATCGTCTAGTGGCCTGGATGTGTCGAAGAACAGGCACAATTTTGCTGCAATTTCATGTTCCAAGTGTTTTTTAAGAGGTTTTGTAGACCACAATGTTCACTGGACATTTATTGTTAGAGACAGCATTATCCTTGTTGTTGCTTTTTTCCGTTCAGGTGTAGCGGCGTTGTAGAATGACATTTGCAAAAAAGGACACTGCTCATAAATTACCGGTGGAATCCATCCCACTATCTGTCAGTTATGTGTGATATCAGGCTCTAAAGCTGAGGAGGTCCTCAAATTGAAATGCAAATTAGTTTTTTTTTATCATTGCATTCCAAACAACAGCACTTTAAACTACTTTTCACAAGGGGGGAAAAAAAAAATCCTTAATAAGTGCTGAACAAGACCAAGCAAACTGCAAACAATTCTAAAATTAATATTAAGGTTGAAAATAGATGACAAATTAAAAATATATATTGATGCCTTAATCCATCCATAATCCATCTGCAGGTCTAATTTGGTCAAGGTGACTGCAAGGTTGTGGTCAAAATTTGAAGGAAAAATATCCCAAAAGGCACCAAATAACAATTATCTGGTCAAATTAGAGCAGTGTTCACCAGCTACAACACAGATGGTGCTGTGAGCTTCATTTCTCCGAGTTCATATTCAGGTTTTGGATAAAGCAGGATCAAGTGCGCAGCTGTAATGCTTCAAAAATAAACCAGACAATACAGAAAAGATTAGACACAGATTTTAGAGTCTTATTTAGTTTTCTACAGATGTTAAAATGCAGATGAATAGACTATTATACCTGTTAATTTCTACAACTGTGGATATGTGTAATTACAACATTTCATTTATATTTATTAGTATACACGAAAATAACCAAAATGTATTTTTCCTGTCCACAGTGGTTTAGAAAAAATATCCTTACTTGGTTTAATAAATATATGAACCCAGAAAGACCTAGTGTTACTATTTAACTTTTCTTAAGTGATTTATCCCTCATTTATTATAAAATTTCCCCCCAGTAAATCATGTATTTTCCTCTGTTTAATGTCCTATATTTAATTTAGATGTTCATGAAAACTCGATAAATTCAAAGGTAAGAAGATCATAACTCATGAACACTTGATCTGTGACATGTAACAACGTCTTTACGCAGACACACAAGCATTTGACCTATATTAAAACAGAGAAAACTGGAGAAAAAGTGACTTTTCTTTAAGCAAATCTATCATTAACTGAACATAAATGAAGTGTGTCCATCCACTGTCACTGATCCAACTCCATGGATTTTACTGGTGAATCAATGTTGTAGAAGATGAGTGTTTCCATGGTAACTCTGAAGCCTCTGAACGTCCAAATGGGTCATATCTGATGACAATGAAAAGACAACAAACTGCATTTTACACCAATTATTTACGTGTATTGATAGAATGAATGAATCAACAGGTATTAAACCAGTAGGTGCTTTTGGTTAAAGGTGGATATTTGGGGTTTTTTTATGGGCTAAGAGTCAGTTTTTATCATATTTTATGTCTACTTTTTTTGTATTAACCCTCAAAGACCTACTGATATAAAACATATAATAACTGTTGCTCTGTTGATTCTATCCATGCATGTAAATATTTGAGGTAAAAGGCAGTTCATTAGTTTTTCACGGTGATCAGATATGACCCATTTGGATATTCAGAGGCTTTGTAGCGAACGTGGAAACGCACCATCTTCTGCATCATTGATTTATCAGTAAAACCCATGTGGTCTGACTAATGACAATGGTTGTTGACACTTGTTTTAACATTCAGTTAATGATGCATTTTGGCAAAAAAAAACAAAACCAAAAAAACACTTTTTCCTTCATTTTTCATGGTTCTGATTCAATAACCTTTGAATTCACTCTGCGCTCTTATGAACATCTACATTATCAGTGAATTAAACAGGAAGAAGAGTTTCACAGAAAAAAATGCCCAGGGTAATATTTTCATAAAGGTTAAATAGGTTAAACCGATTCCTTGCAGTTGAAAAGCGCTTAAAGCTTTTACAACACTTTGACCATGTTCCGATTAGTTGAAATGCACATAAGAATAATAGGCTTCTTGGTGCAGAATCCTTGAAATGACTATATATGTCTGTGGTTTGCAGAGGTGCGTAATAGGATCATTTTTCTAGCTGCTGGGAGCTCATGTCCACCTGCTGTGCACCACTGGTCCAGAAATTAGCATCCGAGCATAAAAACCATGTAAAGCACATGACATCTATTTTAAGACAATTACTATAACCCACGAGTGAGATTTGATCTCCTCACTATGGTTTAATATGCTTGGATGTACCGTACGACGTGCCAGTGAAAGCACATTAAGAGTTCCTCCGTGTCCTCATCCTCTTTTTAAAGCAACAGACAGCCAAGCCATAAAACCCTAAATAGTGTCGAAACAACTAAAATAGGCATTTTATTGCCCGGTTCAGCCCACTTTCATACCCGACCTGTGATATTGGCGGGGCGCTGTCTTCAGAGAGTCATCGCCAGAGCCAACGGTGTGCATGCCAAAGCTAATCCCGGCTCATTACAAAATACAATCAGTACATGAAACCAGTTGAATGGTTAAAGCCCAGTAGATAGACAAGAGGTTAATGTCTCCTGTGACGCCCCAATCTGCCCTTCTCATCATGACGTGTGGTGGCAAATAGACAGGGACGCCCCAGCCCACTCTGTCTTCATACACCCATATCAATTCCTCAATTTGCAGAGCGAGCGTAGGGGGGAACAGAGGGTGCGTCTCGCTTCACAGCCCCAAAATTAATAGGGGGCCCCTCATTATGGAGAAACAGCAAAGACAAAGAGGTCTCAGAGAGGAAGGGTGGCTAGAGAGGTGGATCTTTCTATAATGAGATGAAGGAAAGCAGGAGAGAGGAGATGATATATGTATGGTTGAAAAAAGAGCTCCAGCCTGAGCGCCGTCCACTTGTGTTTGGCTTGTGTTTTCTTGAACTCAGACTGCAGGATCCAATCCAAGCTGGGAAACAGCCCGCGAGAGAAACAGGAAATTAGTTGCCCTCTTAATAGCAGCCCCGCTTTACCTTCTCCCCCTTTTATTTTCGGCCTTTTATTCCCCCTCTCTCCATCCCTCAGGGAGGTTGGGTAACAGCCAGTCTCATTGAAAGGCAGATCAATAAAGAGATATATTGTCATCTCAGAGCGCCACCCTCTTAATCAATTAATCTATAATAGAATCCTTTCAGTGGAGCATCTTAAAGGGGCCGTCCTCCCATTACCAGCTATGGGTCATAGAAAGGTGCAGACATATAGGACTCTCATTACGAGTAATGGGGGGAAAAAACTGGCATCGTTTCAAGAGCCTGGCTGTAGATACAGGTGATATGCATTTAATGGCATTTCAAGGAAACACAGCTTATATTTTCACCAAAAATGGGCCAAACCTACCAAGATTACAAGCTAATGAGTTATTGTTCATGCTCTGCTGCAACATCAGATACAGGATACAAGTGCACAAGGCTGCCTGTGACTCCGAAGCCATACAGGCTGCTTGTTGCACAGTATGCTATTGATGCTATCTTAGTACAATGTTATTTTCTGCTTCAAGCTTTTGCAATATGGTAGCGGCTATATCCACATAATAAACATTCCATCACGGTCAGCCATGCGGGTGTTGTCGAAGTACTAAAAACAAGAACATTCGCTGTCGAGCCAGCAGTGTTACAGGGTAAACTTGAGGTCGGTGCTTCCAAACTGCCATCTTTTATTGTGATGGTGCCATATTTGCACGTTTTATTGTGCACCCAAATCGAATGAATTCACCAAAAGCTAATCTTTAACATCAACAGCTGTGGGCGTACATATCCCTCAACTTTATCAGCTCTAATTGTAAGTGTGCAAAATTGCCTCTTGAATACTCCCAGCTATATCAGAGCTGCAATCACTGTTGCTTGTACATGGTTTGTGGTGATGTATTTCCAGAATGGAAATGTGTCTCCTGGAAGATGTTGGTTCAAATGTGTAGTAGGCAGAACAGTATATAATTTCATATGGATTTCTAAGGACAAAAGAGTCCTGTCTGCCTTCTTGCAGTGAACATAACTGCCACTGTTTTGTCTAATCTGTGTCTATTTTATTGCAACTTTTGCTTCTATAGGCGCAGCCCCATCCACATTCCTTCAGTCTAGGCAGTACTTAAAACTTGTTGTCAAATATCAAACTAAGACCACACCAAGTAGAAGCAATTATTGTCGTTGTCTGTGCTTGGACGGTCAGTGCGTGTCCTCTGGGAGGGCACAGATGCACCACTAATCACAGAGGCTGGTTTTTATAATCCACAAAAGAAATAAAGTCTGAACAACTGAACTGTGTCCTTTTTCATTTAATGAATACCTCCAAGGTCACGTATTATTTCAGCCACCGAGGTGAATCATATCTATAGGTGTCCCTGGACCGGAAATATTGTTATTTGACAGTCCATGAATCACAGCGCTACAGGTTTGACCTACACATGGTTCACATCGCTGCATTAAACGGATGTTTTTTGTGTTCAAATCTAGTAAATGTGCAAGTTTTTTCTTCAAAATACTCTTTACACTGCTGAGTGTTGGGTATGCACTGGCCTTCACCCGTAAAGACCCAGTACTACTTTTGTGGCACTTCCCAAATGAATTGTCCTTTCTATTTTAGCCTTTCTTAAGTGACACATCAATGGTAAAATGGTAAATGGACTGAACTTATACAGCGCATTTTATACACCTTCATGGTGCCCAAAGTCATTTATTGTACTATTATCTTTATTTTGCATTTTTTCCAGTGAAACTCTGGTGTTTTCCTGTATTTAATTCACTGATTGTGTTGATGTTCAACAAAGTTCAGACTAAAGTGGAGGGTTATTATAACCGAAACAGAGAAAACTGAAGAAAAAGTGACTTTTGCAGTAAAATCTATCATTAACTGAACGTAAGAAGCATCTTCGTCCACCGTCGTTGATCCAACTCTGTGGGTTTTACTGGTGAATCAATGTTGTAGAAGATGACAGTGTTTCCATGGTAACTACAGAGCCTCTGAACGTCCAAATGGGTCATATCTGATGACCATGAAAACATGACAAACTGTATTTTACACCAGTTATTTACATGCAGTGATAGGATCAGTGGATCAATAGGTATTAAACAGTTTAAATCAGTAGATGCTTTTGGTCGATGGCGGCTGTTTGGGTCTTTCTGCATTAAAATCGCTGTCTGCCTCAAGCAGAATAATATGAAACGGTCATTTTTCCAAACTGAGCGATATGTTGTCTTATCTTTTGTAAAAATTTTCAGAGCTTGCACACAACATCAGATGTAAGAAGTCCAAATATCATCACAAGCCGTTCATTTAGTCTCCTTCAGCGAGTCGGGCTGTATGTCTAAAGGAAAAAGTCAACATTTAACATCAGTCTCTTTTCTGTGAGAAGTCATTTAATCATCTTCAAACACTGTGGAATAATGGAATTGCTTGTTGTGACAGCAAGGCCTCAAAAAAAAAACAAAAAAAGCCGCCTAAAGGTCCACTATACATCATAGTCTCAATTCACTTAAAGTCATTAGTTTATTTATGAAGCCAAACCCACTTGGTAAGTGCATTACAACACGAACAGGGTTTTTTTAATTGAATGTGTGTCTAACTTTGCTAATTTCATGTTCAATTTAAGATGTTGCGATACATCTGCTGTAATTAATAATGTTAGAGTAGTTTGTGATCGTTTCTGCATCAACATGATCTCCTGTTACTCTGTGAAGCTACCACTGATGTGAAAATAGTGATGCCAGGTTTATTATTTGCAAGTTTTAGGAATTTCGCTCATATACCAGTGTGTAACAAATGAACGCTGAGTGGAAGAAATGAAAACTCACTGACCGCTCAAACCTTTCCGATTAATTGGATTCTTTCGATCATAGAGGATGGCTTTTCATAGTGCTGCCAGGAAATGTTTTTAACTCTGACATTTCCCAAAAGCCAACTCTGAAAGCCTGTACAATAGATCCAAATGAATTGCAAAAATCACCTCATAAAAACCAGGCCTTTGTGTGTGAGAGGGTCTAATTCTATGACGTATAGCTCAGCTGCAAGTGTGCTGCACAGCGCCACGTCGCACTGATGGGCTGTCATTGTAATTCAGTACCTAATGTGGATAATTAGTCTAAATTCATGGAGTGCTTGATTCCACTGACAGCTACGCCAAATGTTTGACGAAGGCACCAAAGTAGCAGCATCAGTCACAGGCGAACGGAAATGCATTTAGTGGAGGGCCTCATCATGTTTTATTCAATCACAGAGCGATGCTCAATTAATCAGTTTCTGCAATTAAATTAAACATGTACATGCATAAAACATGAAAGAAATATCAGGGGTGTTTAGGGCTGCTTGGTTTTCAGGGTTTCTGTTAACCCAAAATGAGAGTATTTATTGCACAACAGGGTCTGTTACTTTTGTGATTGGGAAATTATTTCTTTTTCTGTCTCATGCTGAAAACAAGGTGGCGGCATAAGTTAAATCTCATCTTAGTATGCACTGCTCGATGCATACCACCATGCAATGCATTCCTATAAATGTCAAGAGCTCTGTGTTTACTAGGTCTGTCTGACCCCTAATATTTATTCAGCTCAACAGCACTCTACCCAATCATTCCTTATTGCTCCATTGCAGAATTGTGGTTCTTGGTATGTCAGGTTTCATTGGCTGCAGGTTGCCATATCTCCTGGCACAAGTAATATTGCTTTTCGCTTTCCATCAAGTGCAGGGGAAGCCTATGCTCAGATAAATAGTGACATTTTGCAGTGGTGAGCGTGGTTTGTTTGTATCTGTTTGTGCCTGAGTCCTCCATTGCCTGATTTGTATACATAGCACCACGGTCGGCACGATCAAAGGTCTTTCACATGTAAGACAAATTTGCATTTGGATTCATACTGCTGCCAAAATAAGTCATGGCTCCGTGGTGAGATACAGGTTAGAAGATAAATGTTGGCATTTGCAACACACTGAATATTGCGACTTCAATGAGAAAAGGTTGTTTATAAATGGATTTAATCCTGGTAGAATCTCATGGATTAAGAAGAGACTTGAACGCTGTTACTCACCTTTAACATCTTAACCCGTAAAGACCCAAACATCCACTGTCGACCAAAACCATCCACTGATAGAAACTGTTTAATACCTATTGATCCACTAGTCCTATCAATACACTGAAATAATTGGTGTAAAATGTAGTTTAACATCAGATATGACCCACATGGACATCAGAGGCTCCGTAGTTACCATGGAAACATCATCATCTTCTCCAACAACGATTCACCAGTGAAGCCCATGGAGTTGGATCAATGATAATAAATGGAAACACTTGGTGTATGTTGACTTAATGATAGATTTGAATGAAAAAGTCACATTTTCTTCAGTTTTCTGTGTTTCTGATATAATAAGCTTCAGCTTTAATTTGAGCTTCTATGAACAGCTACATGATCAGTAAATCACACTCAGGAAAATACTTGATTTTTTGCTTAAAAATGCAAAACATAGAGCATAATGTGGCAATAAATCACTTACAAAAGTTAAATGTAGATAAAAGGTTATTTTAGAATTGCCACAAAAGTAGTAATGGGTCCTTATGGGTTAAAGTGTGTTCGACTGCAGAACAGGATAATCCAATGAAAACATTTACTTTCACACTCCAGATGCACCAGTTACCTGCGTTAACCATTGATGATTTTATTGCGTCATCCATGTTGTTATAAGACGTTACTTGTTAAAGATAAAACAAGAAATAGAAAAGTAAACCTAAACTGTGATACATTTAATTCAAAGCTGAAAAAGTAATGCATCTACTTAACTATATTAAGTATATAACTATATTAAACATCCAAGTAAATGATTTTTTTTTTCTTTTCTTAAGCCTGTTTACTGAGGCTCAACATTTGTTTGACTTAATAATATACTAATTAAAAAGTAATGAAAACAAATGAATAAATACTCAGTGCATTTTAATCTGTCCACCTTTGGTTTATTATCATGTAAATGCTGACTGAATAAATACAGAGCAAGTCCAGGATTGGTGGGGAAAAAAACAAAACAAAAAAAAAAAAAAAACAACGTTGGACCCATGTGAAAAAGAGGTAAAAGTTTATTATAAATGTGACTTTTAAGGCAAACATGAAGTAAACATCTGGAAAAATACTCAATAAATATACACTTTGCAAATTTAATAAGGAAATAAGCTGTATTTGAAAGAATAGCAATAAAAAAAAAAAAAAAAAACAATTAGGGACTCTGGAAAATACTCGAAAGCCTCCTAATGTGTGTCATTTTAAAGAGCTGCAGTTCTGAA
>JAQQZY010000007.1:28044424-28068606 GCA_030068375.1 Ostorhinchus rueppellii
AAAAAAACAATTAGGGACTCTGGAAAATACTCGAAAGCCTCCTAATGTGTGTCATTTTAAAGAGCTGCAGTTCTGAATTCACAGGTGATCTAATAAGTATTTTAAAAGCTATACATATAGTTTTATATCCAGTCTGTGACACACACATATAGTGCATTGTTTTTAACCTACTGCCCCTTTAAGAGAGCAGTACTGGGACGGTGAAGTTAGAGGAAATGAACGGTCGCTAAACCGGAAGTGTGTGTCTTTTGCCTTCAAAATATAACTCGTGTCGTAAAAACAGTCAACAGTCACACTGAGACGAACAATAACTGAATATTGAAGACACAGAATCAGTCTGGGCCAAAGGGTTTAGCAGTGACATACATTACCTCTTTGCATAAATGTGATTTATTTATTATTTTGAAAACGGTCATAATTGAACTATAACTTACCTCACAAACATGAGGGGGAAAAATCTAAACCGAAGCAGAAGATCTGTGTCACTGTCATGACCATATTATGATGAAATAAGGTTATTATTTGGTATGTATACTTAATAATAAAAAAGAGAGCTGCCCGTATCTTGTTATTGCAGCAAATGCTTTTCATGAAACTTAAAGTGACCTGACAACCCTAATGTATACAATCCAATCCACTTTATTTAAACAAGAATGTTTCCAAAGTGCTGCACACCATAAAAACAATAAAACAATTAAAAGAAATACTAAAAACAATAAACAAATATATAGAACTACAACATTGCTATAAATAGAACAATATCAAACAATAGTCAAAAGTACTAAAATCATTAAAACTAAATAAATAAAAGACACAGAGGACCACACAAGCCACAAAATAAAAGTGGGTCTGTGTATGAAATGTATGTTTGCATTTATTTATTTGATAAACAAGGTGTCTAGATCATAAATCCAATCATACCTGAGGTGTCACATTTGTTTATTTTTATTTTTTGCTATTTCTACTTCCTTACATTTGAGTCTTTTGGATACCTACAAATGCAGCTACTCATCAATAATAATAATAATAATAATAATAATAATAATAATAATAATAATAATAATAATAATAATAATAATAAAAATCATAATAATCATAATAATGATAATAAAACCACAATGAAATCATACATTTTGTATTCACCCACATAGATACAGTGAATTATGCAGAACAAACCCTGGTCTGCTTTTAACCTGTTGCAAAGCATCATATGTTTATAGTTAATTTGACAGATTATTGTGTTATTGTTGGTGGCAGCAATGTATAAAATATCAAGAAAAAATTGAAATAGCTTAGGATGTAAATGTAAAGCATCTAATAGGGAAAAATAAAATAAATGTTTCTGGAGGAGGTCTTAATGGCACAGTTGGGTTTTAACTCTTTACTGGAGTCATTGTGACGCTTGAATGAGCCATAGTTTTATTCTGAAGTGTCAACCGGAAGCCCTTCATGGGACTGTGGGTGTGTATGCTGGTCCGTGTTGTGGCTCCGGGGCCGTGTGGGTGCGATGAGGCTGTAGTAATTCATTGGTAGTATCGGAGCAGAGGAGCGGATTCATCCTGACGCACAAAAAGGAGGAGTGGAGCGCAGTGCGTAACAGCAAAAACAACCAAGTTTCCTCTCACTTGGTTCACTTTGGGACTAATCCACAGTCAGGAGAATCCGCTTTGAGTATTTCTTTTTGTTTCCTGTGTGAAATTTCTGTTTAAGTACTAATCAATAAAAAAATAAAAAAAATTTAAAAAAGCCGGGACCGGCTGAGCGGACGCTGCCTGACCCTCACAGCCGCTTCTTCGCTCATCACCTGCGGCTCGCTTTTTACGCACGTCCCGCAGGATTAGACTCGGTGGAAAAGTTACTGCGTGGGATGTTTGACCGTGGGTTTGGAGTGTGCAGCCGCTGAAAATGCTGTCTGTGGAGTTGGATGCTGTTCGTGGAGCTCTCATCCCATAGGCTGCTCGCTGGACCGTGCGTCTCTGTTTGGATATATCGGCGCTGCTGGACAGCCTCGTGTGACAAACTGATTTAACAATAAAAACAAACTGTGACCAACCTCATCTACCTATGAAAGATCTGACTATATGATGGAGCACCGTCCGACTGTGGCTGTCCTGCTGGTTTTATTTGTGCTCAGAACTTTGGCATATGGTAAGTTTGATCTGGCATGGCTGCTTTGGATGATGTTTGCACAGATGGAGCCTATATGCTTCATATCAGTGACCACCAAACTAGGTCTCTCAAACTCCCAGGGGTTCTAAAAGTCATTTCCCTCACATTTCACTCATTTATTGCTCCATTTTTTTGCACACCTCTTCTTTATCTACATTCTGCTAACAGCACAGTCTCAATATAGGGTTCCTCTAGCCATCACACATGCAACAACTCTTAAATTAATGCGCAAAATCTGAGTAATCCTCCTGAATGATGTCATTTAAAAGGCTACTTAAACCAGCAGACAACAGAGCAGCCCATATGCAGCTTCACTGCGTGTCTTGCCCAAGGGACCGGGGCTTCACACCAGCATCTGCTCCCCACAGAAATCTGACTTTGTTGTGATTCTAGCCCGCTCATTTATCTCTATTATTAGGCCCATTAGTGATATATATCCTCTGCAGAGTGCAATTGCAAAGCATAAACAGCGGATGGAGTTCAGTTTCTGTTACATTTCCGCAGTTTAAGTGGTGCTGGGTTGGGGGTTTGATTCCCACATTGCTTAAAAATGCATGCATTGTCTGTGCTGTAATGCATTTTGAATAAAAGCCTCCAGCACATGCAGTGTGTCACACAGTTGTGCCATTACAGTCTGATTGCACTCTGGTGTTGCATTGTGTGGTTTTGGGCTTGTGTGATTTTTTTTTGTTTGTTTGTTTGTTGTTGCACTTGATGGATAAAATGTATTCTGCAGAGCATACAGAGCATTATTTTGTTGCGTTTAGCTTCCATAAAATCCATATATTTACATAACCAAAGCATCAATGTGGCTTTTCAATGGTATTATAATCAGAGGTGTGGGCTTTTTGGCTCAAGGTCTTATGTTTTTTTTTTGGTAATATTTATACTGATATTGAGGAGATGCATGTATTATGGAGTGTTTATGGATGCAGCCTCTAAATAAATCACTGCTGATTTATTTAAGAAGCTATGCACGGTAATATAAGAAATAATAATCATAGTGCTGTGGAATCATTGACAGTAAATCTTTATCACAAGACCAGTGATTCATGGCTCCAGCAAACGCACTCATGCAGTTTCTTTAATTTTGTGTTGAACTGTGTGTAGAGAAAGCCATCACCACAGACACTTCAAACGCAGAGTATGACTCCTGCTTTATAGACTGAGTCACCGCTGCGATGATGAAAACATGCTTCTATCAGGCTGGATCCACACATCAGCCATCAGTCACGGATTTATAGGAGGTAAATGGATACCAGTAGGCCACAGGTTCTCTGTCAACATACCTATGCCTTTGTGTTTCACACAGAAACATCCCCGCCTGTGATGTACAAAGGCAACTTTTTTTCGACGCGAGTGGGATGTTATAGTTTGTGACAGCGTGGTGTCTTTGGGCCCTGCCCTACTGCTGAGACTGTCTTTTACAAGGCTGTAAACATTGGCTACGAACCCAGAGCATATGAACTCAGCATCTGTGAAAGTGCTCCTTCAGTGACTCCAGATGCTCCTCTGGGACTACAAAGGCCGGATTAAAACTACTTATTTTCACTTTAGCAAAGCACACAGTGACTTTAAAAAGAGTTTGTATTGTTTTAGCCACAAGGTTTATTTTTTTCTTCTTCATTTGTTGAAGTTCATACTTTTGACAGAGGTGTCAGAATCAGCTGTATTGGCTAAGTTTGTGCACACGAACAAGGAAGGTGACTCCGGCTTAACCTAAGCTCTCATGTATGATAGAATAAATATAAAATTAACAAATAAAGAATAAGGCTTTTTTTTTTTTCGCCGCAAAACTATGAAAAGGCAGTAGTGTGATCCAGGATAGCTGCAAGTACAGAAGCAGAAAACATGATTAGACCATCAAAAGTCATCAAAAACAGTGGTTATCCAATCCAGTACTAACTCCTAAGAGTATCATGTGACTAAAACAGACAGAAAAGAAAACATGGAATGAATAAAAGCACTATTTTTGTCCGTACAATGCCACAGATATTGATGTAAGAACTGAAGTGATTTTGTTTTTTTATCACGAAAACATAGAAAATGGATAGATATCAGCTCTGAAATGAAACTATTATGAGCTATTTTTGTTGTTATCATTATATTTGCCTCAAACAAATGTACCTTTAGTTGTACCGGGCATTAAAATGAACAAGAAGTTGAAGAAAAAAGGGTGGTCTAATTATTTTTTTCCAAAACTGTATACATGAGGTATCTGGAAGACCGAACTGCAGATCTGCACAAGCACTGATGGGTTTGAGGTGTACACATAAAGACAATTAACGAGACTAGAGTGTCATAATCCCAGTTGCCTTTCTCCGCTTTCCTTTTCACATCTGAAGGGCCCCTTTCCGTGGAGCCAGAGTCACGTTTCAGTGGTCTGGTCCTCAGACTGTTTGGTCAGTAAGGTGACACTGGAGTCTTCACTCTTATTGCCAGTCATCTCTGTCACCATCAGTCAACACATCGCTCTCTCCAACGACCGTCGGCAGGGCCATGTGTTTGCCATGCACTTTATTGAAGTGAGTGGAAGGCGAGGCTTGCAAACAGCTGCCTTGTTGTCTCCTCAATGTCTCCAAACAGGCCAGAAACCAGATCAAATAGCCCGCGCCAAAACCTGGATACCCACACTGTAATTCCAGTCTGAGCTTACAACTCCATTTCCTGCTGGGAGGGAAGTGCGGTGGGGTGTAAGTCGGCTGAAATAGCACAATTACCAAACTGTCTCACTGTTCAAAGTCTTTTCTTTGGTTACTTGTGGTCATGCCATTTCTCATGAGGCGTTCAGTTGATGCCGTCATCCTTTAATGAGCTACGGTGGAGTGGGTTTTATCACTTTACAGGATTGGTCATGGACAATTTGACAGGAATCTGTGTCTTACAATTGGCTTTATTGTATATACTAATTAAATATTAGCCTGTTAATGGATCTATTCACTCAGATTACAGGAAACTGACTGCGTCATTGGCTTGGATACAAATCGGTCCCACAGAATCAGACTTGTAGAGGTAAATATGTGTTATTTTTCACTCCTTCTGTAGAAAATAGTTCCGGTGAAGGCGCAAGTTTTGTAGGTTATCCACAGAAATTGGGACATTGTTTCTGGAAGGAGATTAGAGTTATCTGAGAAAAGCAAATGAAAATGTTTTCGCTCCTTCGGGTGAACTGACCCTTCAATATTTGTGCCCAGATTTTATAACCCATAGAGTTCAGTCTTACTCAAGCCCTAAATATGAACCGATTATTCGCACGACAAAGGGGTAATCTAGTTTAGAAAATGTAATGTAACAATAACAAGCACATGATAATATACCACATACCATAGTTGGGCTTCAAAGCTGTGTCTTTACCACATTGTTGATGTGACAGAGCTGCTACCGCTTCTACAAGGATGACTCATAGCAGCACAGTAGGGCATCATACAGTTGCTCAGGTTTTTGCTATTGGCATATTGACAACATGCCTCCTTTTTCAGCAGAGAAAAAAGGAGACAGAGGAAGCTTTGTAGTCACTTTGGAGAACAAACCAGCTCGCGTCCTCCACCTGCCTACCCATCTGTTCTTTACACATCAATTAGGGTCGTCAATACCTCGGCGGGCTTCGCTGTGTTTCATTAAAATTATCTATAAGGCAAAGAAATCATCAAATTATAAGTGAATTCCTAATTTACACTGACAGAAATGGCACTTAAAGGGGTGAGCAATGGGCCTAAACATCCTCTTCCTGTCATCATAGAGGCAGCAATCATGGGCTGAAATTGTTGTTTGAAGCTCAGTCGCCTATTTCCGGCATCTTTTTTTCTTTTGTCATGGCTACCCTTTTTGCTAAATTTAGCAATAGCGGTAATAAGTAATCAGAAAAAGTGGCGGCTGAGTTCCTGCTTGTCATAGAACAGTCATGCATTTGATGGGAGAATTTCACAGCCCTGAAGATTCATTACATAAACAGTTGACGACGCCTCTTGATGAATTATTAAGTTATTTGTGCATTCAGCTGCGGGAAATTAAAAAAATATGCCCTGTCACTTTTACTTTTCTCAATGTAACTGTGCGATGTTTTCACAGCCATGTACAAAACTAAACTCTGTTCTCATGCTCTAAATGGTAATGGTTAATAATATTAACTAGTCTGCACATTCTTACCACTAAGGGCCACAAAAAAAAAAAAAAAACACACCACGGGGCACCAGGGACTCCTACATCGGGGCGTCAAAGAAAAACGGGACTAAACCGAGCAGGAACTCTATTTAGCAGCGGGTGCTGACAGGACAAGTCAGCTATCCCCTCTCCTTAAAGGTCTCAAGTGTGACCGCCTGAGGGGCCCGGCACAATACCGCTCAAGCTCCCACCTCGGGCTGTAGACAGATGGATGGCCCCCAACATTAGTTCCAGTGGTTTTAGGAACGTTGACCTCTTTTTTTTGCTGGTCATAATACTGAAATAGACAGACAGAGTGAGGCAAACCACGAGTCGCTGCTGTCTGAGCTGTAAAATGCACAGCAGTTCTTTTCTCTTGTGGGTGTTTTTTTGCATTTTAAATGAAAAACTCATATATGCCCTACAGCTGATGCACGGGTTCCAAATTCGTTATTGCTTTGTTTTTCATGTGCAGGATTTTACTGTGCTGTCATTGGCGGAAGATTAAAGTAAGTGAATATTAAAAAAAAAAAAAAAAAAGAAAGAAATCAAAGATGTGATGTGCATAAATTCAGTCGGTGTCAAAATGTCCCCATCAAACATTCTTGCAGCCTTGACGACAGCAACTGCCAACTTCACATCCAGAGAAGCGTTTCCCCTTCCCCGTATCCTCTTTCCCCTCAAAAAATTGGGACGCATCCGAAATGTCGGCAGAATGCTTTCAAAGAGGCCTTTGTATGCGACTCTGTGTTTCTGAATGAAAGGGAAAAATGACTGCGAATGTGTTTGTTGTGATACAGATATGATCACTCACACATTTGCGTCAAATGATTCTGTACATTAAGCTACAGATCAAGGCATGTGCGCTCTTGTGAAAGTAATTAAGCATCATCAAGTATTTCAGTTGGGCTCAAACCAAAATTTGGGTTTGTCAGAGACATTAAAAGGCAATCCATGTGCTGTCAGGCCCAGATGTCTAACCAGGTGGGCTTTCCATACAGGTGTTGTACAGTATCAACGCAATCCATAAGATAGACGAGGCCTACATACTTGCTGCAGATCAGTATCAATAGAGAGTAGGATTTACTACTCCCTATTACCATTTAGTTCCATGTCAACTTTTAATTAGTGGTAATTAACAGGAAATCAATGAATATTTGACAACTCTAGGACTTCCTGTGCAGTAAAGCTAAAGTAATATAGGTCAACAACTGGCATGCACAAGTACAGTAATGATTTTCCAGCAGTGTTTTTACCAAAACACCCCCTCCTTTTTGTCTCTTCAGTGTCTGACCACCCGTCTAACAAGGCTGCATGGTTTTCATTAAGCTTCACCACTGAGACACTCAGTCACATCGTCGTGTTTACCCGCTGTTTTATTGTCTGCAAACTTTTCCGGTTTGCATGACAAGATTCTTTTGAGTCAAAAGCAAAGCCCACGGGTACAGCCGGAGCTGTCACCACCTTGACTTTGCTGGTGTATTGGATGCATCCATGAGAGCCTGGCACTTGAAAGCTCAGTGTGGGAAAGAGCGTACTGATAATGGATCATTTTCAGCAGCCGTGTATCAAGGTGACGCTGTGTTGGAGGGATTTTGACAGCCGCTGTCGATGATTTAATGGCCGGCTTCAGAACTGGCAGTGACAGCTCTTTTTGAAAAGTGGCAGTCGCTAGATACCTGTTATTTTTGAGATGGGAGTTTTGATACACAAATAGTGACTAGGGGATATAAGGCGGGAAGAGTGGCCTTTGCTATTTGTTCTCTGAAGGAGCCTTGTTCGATAACTGATGCCTGCGCTTGATGCTCCAAAAGGAAACGCTCATTAAAAGAATGTAACTGGGGTGACGAGGCAATTAGACATCCTCCTCTACTTGTTATCTCTTAAGTGTAACTCGCTGCCAAAATCAAACACCGTGGTGGCATTCAGAGTATGATAGGCAGCCGGATCTGAAAACATCTCTCTTGGCCCTTTTACTCCTCCCTTATATCCGTTTCTGCAGTTTCTTAATTATATGTCAGGACCCGTGCTCCTTGAAATCTTTTCAACAGTAAATGAAGGGGTTCATTTATCCACTTCTTCCATTGAGGGCGATGCTATCACACTGTTAAATAAAGGTTTTGTCATTACTACAATTACACATTCTGACAATTTTGTATATGATTAGAACTCATTCATTTTACCTTATCATAGGCCATTCTCTTTACTCTGTCAGCACTGTATCATCAGGGAAAGGAAACTTTATATTTATTATGAGTGCTGTGCTGAATCATTCAGCCAAGTTGAAGTGACTATGCAGCTTGTCAATGGGATGAATAGTTTCTGGTGTCTTAAAGTGCCCTGTCATTAATTACTCTGAATCCTAAAGCCTAAATTATAGGTCTCCTCATTTAGATTATTAAGAGCTGGAATGGAAAGGGAGTTTAAAATCCAGATCACGTTGCTACCACTTTAATCTAATTATCTGTCAGTCAGTGCAGATATGCAAAACATCCCCCGTGGTTATACATGTGAAGTGATTTTACTTCTGGGTAAATGGTTTTAGTTCAGGAAGTTTCTGTCGCGACCCTTCCCTCGCTTAAAGTGACATGCCTGAGGTATGTGGTCAGACAGATGTCGGTAGATAGCAGCCTTAGTGCAGATCTAATAGGAGCCTGTTAATCCTGAAATATGTTGCTGTGGGACAGGAAACCCCTGGCGTTTCCCCCCAGCTGTGTTCAGCCCACCCGCAACCATGTGGCATGACCCGTCCTGGAGCCCCTCGAGGATTTCCTCGCTGATAGGAGTGGGCGAGGAAACATGCAGTAATGAATTGTTAATTAATAGAAAGAAATGGTCCAGTCTTCAAGACCATGATGCCGGTGCTTCAGTATTAAGTACCATTACTTTAACTTTAAAACCTCCTCCTGGTGTTTTCACTTTTGATTTTTTTCATTCGGATGAAACGGAGCACGGGTCATCTGCAATTTGTCAGTTATAACTGAATCTGTTTTCCCGTGTATGTCCTGTTTAATGTAATCTTGGTCGTAAGCTAATTTCGTTGCTCTGAAATTTGTGCAATGATATTAAAGTCCTATTCTATTCTATTCTATTCTAAAACCTACATACATGGTGCTACTAATGTGAATACACTTTCCATACAGGATTTCACTACTGCATTGATACTTAAATGATCTAAACTCTCCTTCTTTCCACAAAAACTTTCGAGGATTAAAGAGTTTCAATTGAAGTTACTCTTCTTTTATGAATCACCTCAGCCTATATGTAGTATCTACTGCCGCTTGCTTCCCTCTTATATTTTCCCCTCAATTTCCACTTGTCTCTTCCTGCTCTCATCAAACAGAACACTTTCGGCAAAATAGAGTGAAGAGGCAGTCTATTCACCACATACAGTACAGTTTCTGCTCCCCATGCTTTCAAATCCCCGTCCAAAATCCCCTCTGTGTAGTCAGTGGAGAAAATCGATGCTTGTTAATGGTGGCCTACTGGAACTCAAACTGACAACTCTTGGCAGAATTCGCAATAATTTGAAGATTGTTGGACTGGTTGTAAGCCTTGAGGGCTGTGAATTCTTTGGTAAGTTGCATTTGAAGTTCCCTAATTGTTAATTTTAGAAGTCTCCACATGATCGACATTTGATGTTTTGCAGAAGCCAGTACTTGTGTTTCTGTGGAAGTGTATTCCAATGTCAGAGTAAATAAACATAATATTTATGCAAAAGGACTGTTTGTCGCCCTCCCAGAGGCTAAATCAAAGCCTAATCACATCCCAAGCCCCTCAGCCATGTTGCACCATAAGGAACTTTTGCGTAAAAATGGTCTTTGAGGCTTGACTGTCTGTTCCTGTTGGACCAGAAAAGACACAACTGTTTTCTCTCTATCTAAAACAAGCTGCTTCTGCCTTGACAAGCTGCCCAAACATCTAGCCAGAACTCATTTCTGCTGCTTCGCAAGAGGGAAGAGGCCAGGCTCACAGGGAGCATGAAACAGAGTTGTTTGTGGAAAGGGCATTTTTTTGGAACTGCCGGGAGATGCTGGATCTTTTTGCTCCCAATTTCCATGATCCCTGGTTTTCAAAGAAAAACGCCGAAAGAAGCGGCTTTAGCCCCTACACACATAGCCGCAAGAGAGTCATGATAAAAACACCCAATTTCCTTTTGGAAACGTTGACCCTGCCCATTTAGATGCTTAGCACTGACACAGGCTCAATTAAAGAGGTTGTCTCTTTATGGCCAGCACTTTGTATTCTCATGCAAGTGCCTCATTTTGTTGTCCCCACAGGGTCAAAGAGTGGGAGGCTGCAGAGAAAGCACTCTAGCCTTCCTCCTTCACCACTGCCAATTTAACTTTGAATGCACATTTGCAAATCAATTCCCCGGCTTTGGTGCGAATCGAAAGCTTCAGTATAGGAGGCAACAAAGCCATAAAACAACAAATTCCCTTCGAAGGAAGGCCAAAGAATTGCAGATGAGGGAGGGATACATATAGGAAAAATGCCGAATTCCCTTTGATCACCATCTGAAGCCCTTCCCCCTCACTTCTCTCCACTGTCCTCGCCATATAAAGCTTCTTCAATAGCAGTCGCATTTACTTTCATGGCATCTATACTGAAATTCCAGCTTAGAAAGATTTGTCATAATATTAACAGAGCGGTCTTTTTAAGTAGAATTGGGTGGAGAGGGTGGTTATTTGGAGTGCTGGTGGAGGGTTAGCTCATCTTAGCCTTAATTTTAGTTGCTAAGCCTTAGCATGGTTTAATCTTTCTTTTTTACCACAGAATGCTAGGGATGGCAGACTCTTGTTACAGAACTGTATTCTGATTTATTTTCAGGTCCTTCATGGTGAAATGAAAGACATTTCTCACCCTGTCTGTGTGGAAGACTTGATAGAGCTGAAGTGCCACACGTGTTTTATGTCCTTTTCCCTGCAGAGCTGTCTGTAGTGAACTGAGTATCTGTAATGCTACGCGTCATGACATATACATTCACTGAACCGGAGGGGGCACGAGGGTGGGGGAACAGGCTGGAGTTGTAGCAGTGAAACAGTTGGCAAGTAGGTGTAAGTATTTATATTGACCTCGTGATTGAGCCTTGTACAAATATCAGGTGGTACGAGTACCCTTCATAGTTTTATTATGTGAGTCAGACCATCATTGTAGGATTATACTATCTGTGTTTGGAAAATAGTGTCTGAGTTGGTGGAGTGAAAGCATTTTCAGGCAGAGAAAGGTCTGTCGCCTATAAAGCAAATAGCCTGTCAAGTAAAATGACTTTTCATAGCTTTTTGTGCTCTAAATCTGCACATCTGGGAGATAACATTCTCTGCTATCTTACTTTTTACCGCTGCTTTATATTTTAGGTCTAAGTTTTACAAATGACCTGTCAAAGCGTTTTGTCTCCAGCAGCTCACGTCTAATCATACATGTGAGGGAAGATGACAGTCAACTCATCTGACCTGCGAGAGGCATTTAAGATAGTCAAAGCCTAACCTCATTATCAATTATAAAAGGGGAAAGCTGCAGATTTAGCAGGATACAAGTTTTTGTAAGTGCTAGTTTAACATTTGGAATGTTTTACTTTGCATTTTTCAGTGAGTAATCTTTGTACTTTCCTTAGCATAATCAAATAGCTTATCTGAAATAGAAATATTTCCCAGAATAATGGCAGTATTTTTCACCAAATTGCCTTTCACTTGAGCAAAGCTATTATTAAGTTAAAAAAGTTGCTTTATGCGAGCGAGGTGAGAGTCCATTAACCAGTACCTAGTGAAAATAGTGAAATTGAACATTTGTATAAGTACTTGGGTGTTATAATGGATTGCAAAGTTCAAAGCAGATTGAGTATATGTGTTATGAATTAGCTGAAGAATATTTTAACCTGTCCACACTAAAGTAGATATTTAGCAAAATGGGTATTTTTTTTCCATCTCATTTGACCATTTCGTCCCCATATCACATGGTTTTAAAAATTGGGATTTTAAAAAACACTTTCCAAACTTGGTGGCGTCGCATCTAATTTTACTCATGTCTATAGTGTCTTTATCTAATGAAGCTGCACCTGAAACATCAAATCCAGGTGGACTAGTTCTATTTGCAGATGCATACCATGTAAAGAAAACCCTTTGAAGATCCTAGTGCTAAAAGTACTGAAGTCAAATTTTTTGGACAATTCAAGCCAAGGATATAAATATGTTGTACTTGTTTAGCTAAGTCCAGCCTATAAATATTTCAACAAACTTTATTTGTAACTTCAGTACTTTTAGCACCAGGGTCTTCACTTCCGCAAGCACAACCAACACTGGTTGACGCCTGAATTTATTTCCAATTATGAAAATAAATTCAGGCGTCAACGAGTTAAAGCCAGCACGGTCAATTCAATTCATTCATTTGGAGCGGAAGTGGTTTGATGCAAATTCGCGACAATCAGCGTCAAGAGGTTAAGGTGACACACATTTAGAACTGAACTTGTTGCTTCACCTTCATGACAGATTGAAACCTCTGTGTCTGCTCTGCTACATCCAGGACTGTCCATGGTGTCCACCAGTCAGACAACAACTTTGGTTTCTCTTTGGACCAGTTTGGAGTTGTTTTGTGTTGTTGTACGGGCAGAATTTATTTTCAAAATAGAGAAAAAAAATCATCTGTGTTAGTGTAAACAGGGCATTAGCTTTTGGCTTAAACAGAACAATCATATTAGCTTTGGAGAACTCCAGTGTAGAAAGTATTATTAGATATCGCATGGCACTGTTGGTTCGATTCCAACACCAGTCGATGGTGGGACCTTTCTGTGTGGAGTTTGCATGTTCTCCCCGTGTCTGCATGGGTTCTCTCCGGGTACTCCTTCCACATTCCAAACACATGCACTGGTACTGTAGGTTAATTGCTTAATCTAAATTGCCCATACTGTAGGTGTGACTGTGAGAGTGACTGTCTATATGTCAGCCCTGCGATGAATTGGTGACTTGTCCAGGGTGTACCCCGCCTTTACCTTTAAGTAGCTGGGATAGGCTCCATGCGACCCCCATGACCCTAGTGAGGATAAAGTGGGTTCAGAAAATGGATGGATGGATGGCTGGCACTGTTTATCACCCTCACAGTAGAGCTAAACAATAAGGTTGAATCTATGCTAAGAATCCATGCTACACCATGAGAATGAACTGTTACCCTCAGGTAAACATTTCAAAGCCAGTAAACACAAATGGTTTTGGTTTTCCTTTCCTTTCACTTTGTCTTCTTTTGGGTGTTAGGTATCAATATGTTTCTAGTCTATTGTTTAGTCTTTAACCCTCCTGTTGTTCTCATATTTTGTATCCACCCCGTGACCTCCAGGTCAATATGACCCATCTTCATTAAATCCCCAATATAAGCAGCTTAATTGAATGTGAAACACCAAATCTTATTTTGTTTGAAGAAACCACAAATCCACAAAGGGCCAATATTGTTCCATTTGGGTCAGATCAAAGGCAGTGCAGTCTGTGAGAACACCACCTGTCTGTGTTGTTTACGTCTGATACTGATTGATCTGAGACAAAACCAAAACATTCTCACATGTAACTAACCCTGTGACTGGGAATTTTTTTTGACACAGTGGTGGGTCATTTTGACCCAAGGACAACAAGAGGGTTAACCTGTTCTTTTCCACATAATTTGTATTAATTTTCTCCTATTTACCATTCCAAGTGCCAAACTGAAGAACCATAAGACCCTAATTTAATCAGTGACACCTCATTTGAAACGTAATAATGTACTTCTTTTCTTAAGTGGCAAAAATTTAATGAAACACCAGGTATAGCTGAAAGATGTTTTTGTTATTTTTTACTCATTTTTGAATTGGAATATAATTGATGTGTAATTAATGACAGTAGGATGTCCCATTAACTTCAATCACCATTCATGTGATTCTTTGACTAATGTGTTTTGGTGCTCAGGAATATTGCAAAATTAACTAAGCGACTCAACTGCAGAGAATTCCTGTGGTATAGCATGCATATATTGAGAAAAGTTTTATTTCAGAAACTTTAATGTATTAAGTACAAAATGGCAGCCGGATCATGGGAATGGAGAGGCTAATGTCCTTGTCTGCTGACGTTGGGATCAGATTATAGTGTTGCATTGTAATTATATTATCTTAACCAGGGGTCTTTTTGCATTAGCATCATTTTGTTCAGGACTCCTCTTGCTAATAAAGGATTGAGCCTCGTTCTTGCAACATTTAACTCCAGAGCAGAGGAACTGATTTTGTAAGAGTCACTGAGTGTTGGTCTGTTGTTCTTGCCTTTACAGAGGAAGTAAATCTGCTTAGGGATGAAAGCCCACTTTTGTTTGTGGTGAAATAAGGCTTGGGTGGTGGTTGATGGAGGGGTGGGGGCCGGGGATCTACTGTAGATCTTTGGCAGTGCTTCTCCATTCTTGTTTTATATCAGCAGGACACACCGAGCCACTTGTTCTCGCAATAGATGAGGAAAAGTTCAGCCTCAGCACTTTGCCATCCTCCATTACAGAGAGGACATTGCAGCAGGAGTTTGTGCACCCCGTGGCTGTTTTTTTTTTTTTTTTTCCCACCCATTTTTCTCATTTGTTCTTGTGCACTTTTGCCTGGCACACTTATTTTTCTGTCACCCTTTCAGGCTTTTTCTGCTCCCTTTTTGTTCCGAGTTAAAATGACTTTGAAGTTGTTGGACAGTAATTCACTGCGGATGAATTTGTCCTGATGGTTAAACACAATCCACATACAGAGTACACCTCACCATCTGTCAGTTTGGACTCACCAGGTATGCAGGGAAAAAGCTCCTGCTGAGTAGAATAATTAAAATAAACACTGCTGCTTTTCTATAACACACAGTATATAATTACACCACAAGTGGAGTTTAAGTGGTTTGATCAAGATATCTGCACATATAGTTTTATACTGGGAGATTTCTCACACAGCACAGCTAAACATTAAACATGTTTACCATCAGGGTGAACAGATCAATAGTTTTTTTTCCACCTGCATGAATCTCCTCCTGTATGCACAGACATGTTTTTAACACAGCGAGTATAATGAACTACTTTAAAGTCAAGTGATAGCTTCAAGGTTTTCATTTTTATTTAGATTTTCAGTATAGTTTTTGATTCTTGCATATCTTTAATTGGTTTCACAAGTGCATGTAGTTTTTTATTGTATCCCCATTTAAATTAATTGACTAGTTTTATTATTTATTTTACACTTTATAGTAAGGAAAGCCTTTTATAGAAGCAGATAGAGGCATCAACCATGATTGGCCGAAACCGCTGTGCAAAGCAACACAGCGAAATGAGATGGAAAACATTGCTCATTGTAGCTTTTGTTTCACATTTGTGAGTCATATTTGTTGACTTTTCATTTCCGTTTCACTGCTAGTCTTAGTTTCTGATGTCACAACCAAAAGCATCTACTGATCTAAAATGTTTATTCATTATTACACCACTAATCCTATCAATGCATGGAAATAATAGAGGTAAAATATAATTTGTCATCTTTTCATAGCTGGGGCACCATTAAGGGGGGGTTAAACATGACAAATTCATGGGGCCCAGCATTTGTAGGGGGCCCATAGAGGATTAGAGGGGGCCCAGTGGATACAGGATAGAAATTGTGACAATTTTGTGCAAGATCTGCTGTGTAATAGAGGTGTAGAAATCAGGAGTCAGATGCTGAAAGAATGTAAAGTTTCATTTCTTACCCGAGCAAGCTAACTTAGTTATGGATTGCATCATTACTCCGACAGATCAAG
Source organism: Ostorhinchus rueppellii (assembly GCA_030068375.1). NCBI lineage: Eukaryota > Metazoa > Chordata > Actinopteri > Kurtiformes > Apogonidae > Ostorhinchus > Ostorhinchus rueppellii. The sequence continues at coordinate 28,060,486 of JAQQZY010000007.1, forward strand.
AAGAAGGTTCCACAATGTTTACCTTTCATGGGGCCCAGAATTGGTTGCGACGCCTCAGTTTCATGGTCATCAGATATGACAACATGATATCATAACTGCATTTTAGACATATTTTATCGAATCTTTTAATTACTTTATTACTAGCCTTGGATTTTAGTAGATTTTAACATATATTCATTATTTATTAGTTATTTATTGTGATGGCTAATATGGGTCCTCGGTATCTACACTGTAAAAAGCAAAACATTCAATGACCTTAAAAAGTTTTCTTCAATAGGTCACATAAAAAAATGAGTTGAGTGAACCAAATTAAATCACATTAAACGTAATGTAATGAAGTTCATTCAGTGTTTTACTTTTTACAGTGTAGTTTCATTCTTTTTCTGGGATTGAATGACAATAAACTTCCTTGAAAGTAAATATATAATAAGTAAGTAAATATATAAAAGTAAAGTAAGTAGTAAGTAAATAATAAATATTTTAATTGGCATGTTACCTGTACACGATATAAGCTTTCTACATCTATGTTCATGCTGTTACTATCCCCCTGTCCAACCTGAATTCATGCATCAAATACCACGCATTAGGGTTAAGGTTAGGGTTATGTGACCCAGAGATCTTGGCATAAATTGACACGTGATCAAATGCAGTTGAATAACACACAAAAGGTCGGAAATGCATAGGTATAGCACTCCAAATCCTATAAGAACTGGGGTGACATGCAAAGCCATTCCTTTAGGTCAATCTGACATATGACCCATTTGCATGTTTAGAGGCTCCAAAGTGAACGTGGAAACACTGTCATCTTCTGCAGCATTGATTCACCAGTAAAACCCATGAGTTTGACAAGTAACAGTTGTTTTTTTTAATGTTCATTTAATCAAAAAAGTCACTTTTACTTCAGTTTTCTCTGTTTTGATATAATAACCTTTGTATTTACCATGAGCTTTTATGAAGCTCTACATGATCAGCCGATTGAACATAGGAAAATAGCTGATTTTCACTGAAAAATGCAAAATAAGGAGCACTTAGGAAAAGGTCACATGTAGGGGAAAAATCATCTGTTTGTCTTTAAGGATGAACTATAGCAACCCTGTTTATAAAAGTATGAGTTGCCGTTTTTTAAACAACAATATAATAATAATAATAATAATGATAGATCGCAGTGGCAAAATCCAATAACCAAATAGATTTTTGAGACCCAAATAAACACACTCAAACAAAATCACAATCAAAAATATGAGAATAGACGTAAAAGTAACTAATAATAATCTAATCTAATAAGAGTGGGTTTTATTATTTGAATTATCCATTATTTCCCATTAAAAGTCTATCTGCACTGATTAATCAGACAAACTAACAGATCAGTCTATCTCTATTTAAAAGGAAGATAGAATTAATATGTGATCCAGCTACATCTAATTATGTTCACTGCTCATGTTCTAGTGCTGTAGCTGTTTTCTAAAGATCTACACATAGAACTGATGTACCAGTAGGGTGCAAAAGTCTTATTCTACCTTTATCTTTGTTGCATTTGCAGGGTTGAAATGAACACATATTTCTCTTTCTCTTTTCTTCAGATCCAACAAGAAAATACAGGCGGTATGTGCACAAAGACACACATAATAACCTGAGCTAGACGTCTTGTCAAGGTTAAAGTCACTATTTAGTGTGACCTTTGACCCGATGACAAGAAACAGCACAACTATTTAGAAACATCCAACAAAGCGGAATGAAATATCAGAAAATTAACATCATAAATCTCACATTGTCTGAACAAAACTGTTAGACATGTTGGTCACACTAAACTACTCCAACTTTGGTTTATCGAAGCTGTTTTTTTCTCTGAAACTTTTGTTTTTGCTGCTGTACATACTTCATATACATCCAGATTGGACCTTAATACAGAGACTGAACTGAACTTAAGTAAACAAGCAAACATAATGTTGGACTAGGACTTCTGCACAACACTGTATAGTTGTGTTGTACTCAAGAGAAATGATGAGATTGTTGTTTAATTTAGTATTTTTGTAGTGAAAGCTTACACTGACTAGACTAATGTTTGATTTCTCAGAGTGACATGGACTTTCTTGACGGCTGTAGCATGACATCATTTTCATTTTGTGTTTAGAGGCATGTGTTGTCCTTATTGCCCCACCCCCACTGTACATTCATTTTATTAATACAGATGCAGTGTGAAAACAGTGTTCCTACCTCTGATGGCTGACAGCTATAGGATGGACACTTAAATCCATCCAGAAGACTCTTGCTCCTTGTTGTTCCTCGTTTCCCTCCTATTCAACATGCATGTCAAACAGACCCCAGGCCGGACTCCTACAACATAACATCCCTGCGGTTTCATTAGCTCGCATGTTGCTTTGAGAGTTGCTGCCATCCCGTTGCAGTACACCGCAGGCAGACGCTAATAGGTCCTTAGAGGGTCCGAGCTTTCCTATTAGACACTCTTCTCAAGACAAGCGGTGATGTTTTCAGAGCTGCAGCTGTCCATTTAACTTGATTTGACTGCATCTTTCCCAGCCTTACCCTTATCTGCTACATACATTTGCCCTTAGTTTGGGATAGACATCTAGGGAATTAAACTTGGCGTATGCATTCTAATAAAATATTCATAGTTCTGCTGTCAGTGTTGTATTTGACAGCATGGAGCTGTGGACATGGTGTCATTGGAAAATGTCTTGTCCAATAGTGACACTTTAGCTTTGATTTCAATCCAGTCACTTCGATACCAATTTATGATTTTAGCAAAAAGACTCTTACACAATAAAGGGTCACCACTTTGGTTTTGCTTTGCATCACAGCTCAATAATACCATAGTAGTAGTTAAATAAAGAAGCAGTGATCCATGTAATTATCATTGTGGTAACTTTAACCCTAACTAATGTGAATTATAATGGTAATTACCATATTTTGATACCAAAATATCCTTATGTTATAAATGTTTCTTTTTTTTCTTTTTTTTGAGATAATAACCTGGCATATCATTAGTACAGTTTTAACTTGAAATGTTGGAAATATGACCAAAGTTGAATTTGAGCTTAATAATAATGGAATTGCCATGTAATTGGTTATATTACAGTAGTTATTACATGGATATTATTGGATTAATGCTGATTTATCCCCATTGTGGTTCCATGTTATTACTAAGCTGTAATGTACATTGCTTTATGCCCCCATAGATAAAATTTACACCACAATTTTGGATCATTTAAATTTACTCCTTGTGTGTTTTTTGGGGTTTATATTATTGTATGGTATGAAAACACGGGCAACTATATAGTTATAAAAAATGTTAAAGAAAATAAATAAATAAATTGAATATAAAATTTTAGAAAAGTGAAACAAGTATATAGCCAAAAGTAGAATAAAATTAGACAGAATATTATGAAACACAATAGTAACAATGAGGCTGAACCAATCATATCTCAGATAAATGTGTTAGCCCTGCACCTGTTTCATGTCTAACGATAGAGCAGTGATGATTAAACCCTTAAATGTGTCACCAATGACTTAATAACTTCCAAATGTAAGAAATCTAAGAAACTGGTGGATGTATTTCACTAATTGAGATTAATTTCAACTTATTTTGAGTCTTTCTGGACATAAACGGAAAATTAGCGAGCTGATCATTGTGTTGCTAACGGTTAGCAAAGCTAGCTCTGTGAATATGTGTGCAACCATGTGCTACTGGTTTAGTTAAAAGTTATAAGATAAGAACAAATAGTTTTATTATTAGTCATTTTGAGTGTCAAATATGTCATTATTAGGCCATTAATGATTTGTGTATCATGTTTAGCAGCAGTTTACATGCTAACGGCTAATGCTAACAGCTAGATAAGAGGAATAAACTGTGAACATGGCTGCACACATATGTTACCATCATACAGCATGTGTTTTATGGAGTTTTGAAGTGTTTTGTTGCAGCAGCTTGTCATTTTATCATCCAAAGAAGTTTTGCAACATAAAAAAAAATAAACTATTTATCACAAACCTATCTTGAAATCGTCAGTTTACATTACGCTGGGGATATCAAATGTCACAATTGATAAATTTATTAGATTGATGATGATAAAATGGACAGAAATTTGTTGTCAGGGGTATCATCGTTTTATCATTTTGGTGCCGTCCCATCCCTGCGTGTGTCCATAAACACCACATTTCTGTTTATGGTGTAGTGCTTCCGTGTAAATTCACATGTTAACAGGGCAGACAATCTCTTTGTAAAAACCACTAGCGAGGCATTGTTTCATCGTCTCGGAACTGCCCGAGATGATAGCCATATCATCTTTAAAAGCTAATGTTCAGTGGTTTCCACTCGGTCGTCCTCTTGATGATATTTAGCTCAGCCTTACACAGTGGTCCTTCCCTTTAAAAGCTTTTCCTTTACATTTCCACATGGCTTGCTCCATCAGCTCAGACTGTAAAATTTATGAGTCAGCTCTTAAAGGCTCTGTCCTGCTGGGCTCTCACCACATACTCCCCCCCCCCCAACTCACCCATCCTTCCCTCCATCCAGACAGTTCAGCTATGATACGTACAGTACACTACCTAAAAGCTATTAAAGGAACGATCTCTATCTGCCTTGAGGGACAAGCATGAGGTAAAGTGATGAGTGTTTGCAGTGTCTGTGCAGAATAGTGTCATAATATTGTAAAGTGCATTATTCCAATCATAGAAGCCGTTTTATATTTCAGAGGGAAGACACATGACAAGTGTTTAGCACATTAATAAACCCTTTTCTACAGCAACAGGTGATCATTTGTGAAAAACCGTGTGTAGTGTGAGGTGTTATAGCAGGTTTATGATGAATGTAGAAGAACAACTAAAAGATACGAGTACACAGACAATATATTAGAAGTTGATGCATGTGGATTCTTAAAGATTGGCATAATAAGAAGAATTTAGAGCAAGAAAAAGCTGATATCAATAGCCTTCCTCTTAGTGCAAAACTGTTGAATTAAACATGAAGTCAAAAGTAAAAGTAGGTGAAAAATACCTGAATAAATCCCTTTTAATTACTGAACATTAAACTGAATGTGTGTTCTAGTTGAAAGCCTGTAATTCCATTTGAGAAGCCTGATTTGAGCTTATTGAATATCTGCTGTTGGTAAAAAGTTGCATTGGTACCGATCAGTCCATCTGTGTCGACTTTACATTAATTATTTTTTAATCATTCCTGAATTTTAATTATTCTACAAATCGTTGTTATACAGAAGCACATTTGTCTTAAAATAAAAAAGGCATCTGTTCTGCACCTGCCAGTGCTACATAAGCCAGGCTTGGCAAACCATTAGTGAGCACATTATGTACCCCCAGCTAAATTTGACACTTTGCAGCTTTTTGTTTGATTCCGAAGCCAAGAGATTCATGCAATCCTAAAGCTAAAGCAACATCCTGTATGCTATTTGGAGTTTAAGAATGAATAGGTGTATGACTATAGCTGTAATGTCTTCTCGCTATGAAAAGCAGTGAAACAGAATCTTGATAAAATGTAAAAAGCGTATTTGATCACATTTTTGTGTGCTTTTAGGGCTTGGAAGTAAATGTGAGCCTTAGCTGGGTGCATTGAAATGCTGCCCAGCTGCTATTAGATTCTAACTAGAAGGAACTTCAAAGCCTCAATACCATTTCCTCTTCTTCAGAGCTTCCTATTCCTCCATCCTTGTGAATGTAATTGCATTGAGCGCAGGCCCATCAGGCACTACTCTATATTCCCATCAGCGAGGAGCGCTTTCGTGAAGTTTTTAATCCCCCTTAAACCTTACAGAGGATTCGTCACTTTAGGGGCTGGAATTTGGGCTGCCTTTCTTATCAGACATTATCAAGAGAGTCCGAACCTTTGAGCTCCTTCTCATTCATGCACCTGTGGGGAGAAAAGGAGTTTTACGACCCCCTTTCTTATGCTGGGCCTGCTTCCCTCTGTCTGTACATACCTTCACTGTCAGCTCATTGTTGCCTATCTCTCCTGGAAGTGAGATCTTATCTTAACAACCTTCTTACCTTTTTACTCACACCTTTCAAGTTGTCATCTTCCTTAAAGGGTTGTATTTAAATAAACCCACTTTTATTAGCCTGTGGTTCATTTATTTGTGTATTTGGACCCTAACAGTTCAAAAAGTTTGAAGTTGAACCCTTCAGGTGCTGCAAAACTATCTTTATATTCATTTTGGCAGACATCGAGAGGATTTCTACAACCTGTTTTAATTTATTCTTAATTTGTTACATTTATCTCTACGTCCCGAGGTTCAGATATTTTGCCTCAATATGTTCAGTTTAATATCTAAAATACTTTGCATACACTTAGAGCCTAAATTCTTTGTTATTATTTTAGGAATTTCAGATCATGTAAAAAAAAAAAAAAAATCAGCAGTTTTTCCTTTTTTTATAGTCTTGTTATTACAAAGAAGTTACTTCTCATGCATTGAAAAAGGGAATGATGTTAACGAGTGACCTCACTAACACACTCCACATAGATAGAATTAGATATAGTTTTATGGATAAACGCTGTAAAAAGTAAAACACTGGATCAACTTAATTTTTTTTCTCACACAAAAAACAGGAGTTGAGTGAACCAAATTAAATTACGTTCAATGTAATGGAATGTAATTCAGTTTGATTCACTCCACAATTTATTTTTATTTATTTTTTATGTGTGACCTATTGAAGAAAAAAAATTAAGTTGATTCAGTGTTTTACTTTTTACAGTGAACTCATATTCTTTGAAAACACACAAATAAATTTTCACCTTATTCTAGCAAAGTAGTGAATAGATGGAAGGGTATGGGTGAGTAGTGGAGGGTGGGAGGGACATCTATGTTTATGTATCTTTTTTTTCTTTCCTCATTTGTGTTTTGTATCTCATGTTTATATGTGTTCTTTATTGTTATATGTTCAAAGAAAACAATAAGAGTACACTATGACCTAACTGCACATGTAGCTGTATGGATGTAAAAACCCCGCACACGATGAGTATTCAGTTAACCTATAACTGTGTGACAATGTGCTCTGATAAAAACATTTCAAATGAATTTGTTATATTTACAAGTAGTTGCATCACAACATTTGCACATATAAGGTCAAGACGTCTGATGAACATTTCTTCAGTACAACATAAATGTTTGTCAGCAGCAGCAGTTGTCATAAAAACTGAAAATATGTCCAAACTTTGAGCCGATGACCTTAAATGTTCAGTTGTTGGTTCTATTAACGAACACAAGTGGCTGAACGGGACATAAAGCACAGTCATCAACCTGGAGGGGGTGGGGTTATGTGCATTTAAAGGGCCAGCACTCTGACGTTTCTGGTGTCATTCCTCAGAAATAGGGTTGAAGATGGACCTGTGGAGTTAAATGAATGAAGAATTCAGACCCAAGCAGAGCATTTACAGTTTATGTAGACCACAGGGAAATGTTTGAAAATGTATAATTCCGTTTAAAAAAAAAGCAAAATATCACTCCTCCAAGTTTGTTGAAGAATATGTGTTCACGCTGCAGGAAAAGTATCCCAAACCTGATGTTTTCACTCATATGTGACTCAGACTGTATATATTTGGTCATTATGTCAGACACAGAACTGATCTTTTACAATGTGATCACAGTCTGAACAGTGAGATCAGAATTTATGCCAGTTTTTTTTTTTTTTTTTTTACCACTCTGCATTGGAGACAGGTACTGAATTCATATAAAATAGTTCAACTGAGCTAAATATGTACAGCAGTAAAATGCAACAGTTGTTTTAGGGTTTTAAAAGTAACCCAAAATGATCACATTTAACTAAGAAAGCAATAATATACCAGCCAGTATTGGTATTGGAACATCATTTCCCAGATGACAGTGATTTTTTTTTTTTTTTCTTAAAAGGGGACTAAATATCAACAAAATCTAAGTATTAATGGCCCAGAATGTTGCAGTCAGTGCATCCCTGTATATAACTGATATGATAATAGTTAGATAGTTGGTAGTACTTACATACTTTTACATGAGGTTTTTAATTGACTGTGTTTACGTTGCTTAACAAATGTATTAATCCACCTGTCATGAAAACAAGAAAACATAAATAACTTCATAGTTGATCAAAAACTTGTTTCAAATTAACAATTTCATT
>JAQQZY010000007.1:28070185-28080221 GCA_030068375.1 Ostorhinchus rueppellii
TTTATTTATTTATTTTAATTTTTTTAACAGTTGGATTAGAATAGATAGATACTTTATTAATCTCCAAAGAGAAATTCACAGTTCCAGCAGCATGGAAGGTAAAGAAAAACACAAGGCCATGCAAGTTACTTACAGGATAAAAGTAAAAACATAAACATCTGACCGTTCACAGTTGAACAATGGCTTTAGGCCTGCTACAAAAGTAAAATACACATGTTCACAATAGCTGTTCTTTTCTATATGTTGCTTATGTTTTTAGACAAAGCCACAGACCCCCGGCTCAGGTTGTGCCCAAAGCGCCTTGTGTACTGCAAAACTTGACAACAATAGACAAAAAAAAAAAAAAAAGCCTTTTTTCAAGTTCTGTGCTCAGAAACCGAAACTCAGCAGCAAAACTTCTCAGCTCTCACATAATATAATCATGGCTGTGACTGTGTTTTATGTTTTATTCCATGTGTGGTTAATCTTTTCTTAAAGAAAAGAAGTCGACCCACTGGAGCAGGGTCTCAGCGCCGAAACAAAGCCTCAACTTTTTCGTTATGTAGTAACTAAAAAACGCAGAACAGAGCAGTTCTTTTAAGTGTTTTGTGTCGTCTTGTGTGAAGGCAGTTTCCTACTGTGAAGGTTGCATAATGTACCTCTCCATGGCGTGGCTAAAGCAAGCCGTATACCCTGACAGTGAAAAATTGTTTAGTTTAAAAACAGCGTAGCTTGACAAAAGTAGAAGTACGGCGTTGCAAAGTGTCGAATGCTGCAACAAAAACAGGCTATTCGGAAATACACGAAGACGCACCTAGTGTTGTCATCGTTTCATAGACTCTCCAGGGGCAAATTTCACTTGTGCCTCATGGTGCTTGAGTTTATGTTATTGCTATTCATACATAATTGTACCGCCAACACGCTGTCATTCAAAGTGAAGGAAGAAGAGGGAAGATAGAGGGTAGAAGGGAGGGGGTAAAAGCAATTTCAAAGCTCGGCAAAAACCTGTGGGAATTACTTCGCCTCCATCTCTGTCTGCTTCGGTCTCTGTCTTCATTTATTTCTTTCAATCAGACCTTTAAAATAAAGAGGTTGAAGCTCTACAGGCATACTGAGAGCACGGAAAAACATTGTCCAACACAGTTAATTTATTTGTGTAATTAATTTACTCAACCTTGAACCATGGAGTGCTATGCATAAAAATTAAAGAGATGGAGGAAAAGAACAGTTTTGAAAATGTCTGCAAGAGCCTGCTTTTTCCAATTGACCACACATACGGTGATTATTCCAAATTCCCTTTCAAAATAGAACACAATATGCTCACATACTTAGGAATTAAAGTTACCCACAAGATGGAGAATTTGGTGAAACATAACTTTAAGCCATTACTAGAACAAACAAAACAAGATCTTGGGAAATGGTCGACATTACCGATTTCATTGGGAGGTCGCATTAATATAGTTAAAATGACAGTTCTACCGAGATTTCTTTATGTGTTTCAGATGATCCCCATATTTATCCCTCTGAAAACATTTAAACAGACTAATATCTTCATTTTATATGGAACAATTCTAATCCCAGGATGAAAAAAATGTACCTGGAGGTTCCTAAAGACGCTGGTGGGTTAGGATTCCCCAGTTTTCTTTGGTATTATTGGGCAGCTAACACAGTAAAACTTACACATATAAAAATAAACAGGGTCCAGACTGGGTTCACATGGAACTAGTACCAACACTCTACCAACACTCGCATCATCGTTACCACACAACTGTAGAAGACAGATCACAAAACCGGTTGTTATTGCCTCACTTCTGATATGGTTACAGTTTAGGAAACATTTTGATTTAAGGCAGTATAGCAGGTATTTCCCAGGAGCAAATAACCATTTCTTTACTCCATCTGGGCTTCACAATGCATTCCAATATTGGCATAGAAATGGGTTGATTTTTTTTTTTTTTTTTTTTTTTTTGCAATTTGTCCTCTGATAACATGTTTAATTAATTTGAAACACTTGAAAATAACCACAATATACCCAGATCACATTATTTTAGGTTTTTTTTTGTGATTCGTAGCTTTACCAGGGAAAGGTTTCCCTCATTGCCTTTCACGCCACCAAAGAATCACTTAGATGCAATTTTAGAACCGGATCCATATGAGAAAAAAACAGGTATCTGTGATTTACAATTTTATAAGGGGCTTGAAACCAATGTCATGGGATAAAACGAAAATGGCAGCGGACAGGGACCTGGGGGTTGAGTTTTCTGAAGATATGTGGCGATGTAGCCTAGCTCGTATTCATACCTCATCATTATGTATACGCCGTAGTTTAATTCAATTTAAGGTACTCCATCGCCTGTACTATTCAAGGGATAAACTGTCTAAACCATTTCCTACTGTAGATCCTGGCTGTCCAAGGTGCAGCTATGCAACCGCCACAGTCGGGCATATGTTCTGGTCATGCATTTCTCTTAACGACTATTGAAGACAGATATTTGTTGTATTTTCCAAAATCTGTGGGCAGACTATAGCACCTGACTATCACATAGCCATTTTTGGTGTACCACCCCCAGGCTGCAAAATCTCAAATCTACAAAAAAAAAAAATGCTTTGGTATTTGCCTCCCTGCTTGCACGCAGACTCATACTTTTTAACTGGAAATCAAACTCAACCCTGTCATTTCTGCAGTGGTTGAGGGATGTACTATCTTTTCTACCTCTAGAAAAACTGAGATACAAGATATGTAGGGCCCTCGAAAACTTCACAGTGACATGGAGCCCCTTTAGAGAATTTATAGAAAGTTTTTGCTTCTAATGATGGATCTTGGCGCTGGCTGTATTAGATAGTCGCAACTGCACGGGTCATGCTCGAGTCGCTGGTTCACCCAGCATATGACGAACGGTCCGTCCTGTTTAACTATGCCTGACCATTTTTTTGTATTTGCTTCTGTATTTTTCTGTTTTAGTTTTTGTTTGTGAGCCTTGGGGGGATGAGGGTGGGGCTACTTTAATTTCTTAAGTGTATATGTCTGTATGTTACATGTTTGTTGATAAAATCTGGAAAATAAAGTGTAAAAAAAGAAAATGTCTGCAAAACCGCTTTGGAGCTTCATGGGGGGAAAATATGGCAATATGGCAAGTGGCTATTTGTTTTTTCTGTTGGAGTATTTCAATAGCAGACAACCTCGTTTCCTCATGAACGTCTGATAAGCACCGTTCTGCCACATTTGCCTCCCCTCCACCGCAGGAGAATTTGGTTTAGGTTTGATAGATATAGAATTTAGAGCATGTAATTTCACACGTCCGCCTGATTTATACTTTGAATTCAACTGTCGAGCAATTACATTACATGCTCATTTCACACCGCCATGTTGTTGGTGATAAAATTGCGCGTGTTTGTTCCGTGCACCCGACTCGAGAGGTTCTGAGCGAGGGCAACTGAGGAGGATTTTAAGAAGTTGTGCCACCCACTCCTCTTGTGTGCTGGGGCCAGAATGTAAAAGAAAAAGCTGGATTGTGTGCTGTTTCTATTCTAATCCTTACTCTTCCTACACAAGTGCAGCCACTCTGTGTTTACATGTCATCTGGAATCTCCGGTCTAAATGCATCTCATTGCCACAGTTGGCTTTGTTTTAACGCTGCCTGAATGAATATGTTGCTTCATTTAGCATTAATTAACAAACTTGCTTTTTTTCAACACTCTCACTAACAAAGCCTGTTAATTCTGTATCCTGGCTTGTGTTGTGAAACATTAAATTACTGCAGTTTACAGAGTTGTCTATAATTATACCACCTTCACTTAGCAAAGGAGTTAGCTTCAACAAAGTTTCAGATTCCTAAATTCCTTCCTAATCTTGTCTAATTTTTTCTTTTCACCAGGTTCCCGACCCAGATTAGAGGATGCACCCCCTCGGATCGTGGAGCACCCGTCCGATCTGATCGTGTCGAAGGGCGAGCCGGCCACCCTCAATTGCAAAGCGGAGGGAAGGCCGACCCCGATGGTGGAATGGTACAAGGACGGTGAGCGCGTGGAGACGGATCGAGAAGATCCTCGGTCCCACCGGATGCTCTTACCCACCGGCTCCCTCTTCTTTCTGCGAATCGTACACGGGAGGAGGAGCAAACCAGATGAAGGGGTCTATGTGTGTGTGGCTCGTAACTACCTGGGCGAGGCCGTCAGTCGCAATGCGTCGCTGGAGGTGGCAAGTAAGTGGCTGAAAAGTGCTGCTGTTTGGGGTTGATAGTGGAGTGTGTGAGTGAACACTGTGCACCGGTATTGGACAGTTTTTCCATGAGAAATGACACTGCAAGGACATGCAAAATGGAATTATAATCTTGTTTCCATGGCGATAATTTAATAGTGATGAAGTCTGCGACCATACATCCAGTCTTGGAAGTAAGTTTTCCAATATAAGAGGTTACAGATCACCAGTTAGCTTGTCAAATGTGCAATAAGAAATGCAATTCTTAATGCAGTCGAGCTGAAAATCCTCAAAAGAACAATCACAAAAACAAATGACAAGTTTGTAGATGATAAAAAAAAAAACACTGCAGTGAAAGGAGACTGAGAGGGAAGCATTTATTTGATTGGTAGGTGAGAGGAAAAGCAAATTAACCAAGAGAACTACAACTCTACACTTGATGATGTTGGATTCCAATTTATCTGAAAGCTAATTATTGTCCAGAAATTTAATAAAATTTCTGCACAGTGAAAAGCTGCAAAGCATCATAAAGAGTGCTATATTTTGCATTTTAGCTATTTACAGAGGGGAAAAAAATGGATGTACCTCCTGTGAATTAAGAAAAAGTACATTTTAATTTAATAGCATAGCATCTATTTTTCCACAAATTGTACCAAGAGGCTTTATATGCAACATAAAGCAGGGATAAGAAATAAAAGTCTTACTGCAGTAAAGCTGAAAATCCTAAAAAGCACTATCACAAAAACAAATCATGACTTTGTAGATTACAAACAACAAATTCTGCAGTGAAAGGAGACCTCAAGCATGGAAGATTTATATTGTTTAGAGCAATGGTGAGCATTTATTTGATTGGTAGGTAGGTATTAAGCAAGAGAAATGATCCTTGTAAGCTATTCTACACTTGTTTCCAATTCATCTGAAAGCTTTGCAGACCTGTATTGTTCAGACATGTACCAAAATAAGGCATTCCTGCATGGTGAAAAGTAGTAAAGAGTCATAAATAATATTATCAGTTTACATAAAAAATGGATGTAACCGGTCTGAAATAAAGTAAAAGTATGTTATAATTTAATAACATAACGTCTGTTTTTCCACAATTAGGACTAAGAGGCTTGATATATGAGCTGAAGTCTAGCAATGAGAACTCAGGACATGTTGGAATATCAAGTGTCAAACATCATGTTGTGTATTACAGAGTTCAGGTAATAAAATGAATTACACCACAGATAGGTTTCATAGGTAATGGCATTAGCTTCGTCTAACAGACTAGAGACGTGCACAGGCAGCTTCGACAGACTCTCTGTTGTCTTATCATCGCCATCACTTGGCTGAGTTAGTCCGAGACGCCACCCCTGACCTTGGTGTCAGATCTCCTGGCAGTTTGCACCCCGATGCCCGTCACCCCCGCGCCGATCATCACCATCCTGGCCAGCCTCCGACCCCGCATCGCCTATCTTCTGCTGCTCCAGAGAGCCCGGCCCCTGTCGTGTTGTGACCGGGCCCTCTGCGACCGGGCCTCTTAATGTAGATGGATGACAGCAAGCTCCAGCAGAAAAAAAGATAACAGTTGTCGCCACTGGACAGGAAGGCACAAAGTGTTTTTTTGTGTGGAGGCAGGGACGAAAGGCCAGTGGAAGTTGGCAGCTACTCACTAGCAGATGTTAGGCATTTTGAAATACAGCAAACTCCTGTCGCATGGGTTTCCAAACGACACCTCCTTTTACTCCACAGCTTTAATGAAATGCGGATGAGCCCAATTAAAGTTTTGCTGTTTTTGCCATACCTATAACTTGTGCTGACAGCAGCTTCGGCTCATTTAAAAGCTTTTTGCATGAATAGAAATGCATTAGAGATGCTCCTGTGGGTGTTCCTTAATATGTCACCCTATAAGGAAAATGTGATTTTAATACGAACCGCAGATCAGATGCCGTGAGACAATTAATATCAGCGAAACGAATGTACCATGGATCAGTTTTGACCACAATGTAAATACAAAATCTGCCTTTCCCTAAGTTATTCTAGCTTATCTACTAATGGAGATAAAAACAACTAAAGGCAACAGCTGCCATCGGCTTTTACAGAAAGAGCCAGCGGAGATTTAAAATTTCCTCTAATCTCTTCACTCTGGCCTCTTCTAATATCGTCCAACCCTTTAAAAACTGAAACATCCCAGGAATTCCTCATCGTGTTAACACAAACCAGCTGCAAGCGGTAAAACAAACTCCTCTCCCAGTGAAAAACTGTGAAAGTTGAGACTCCTGTCAAACACCTTACGCTCGAATATCTTTTTTTTGCCCCTCCTGAGCGGCTCTGGCTCCTAACTTAATAATCAGGCTGAAATTCCCCCGACTCCTTCTGCGGAAAAACAGTCCATGAATCATTCTCTATCCTCTTTAAACAGCTGGGATCTGCGCAGTGTGTCCGTCACCTTACCTGAAAGCCTTCCTCCAACAGCATGAAGAATTACCTTTCACCTCGCTCCAGCTCTGTTTGGGTATCAACATCAGAAGCCGCAGGGTATTTGTGATATAAGCCGTGTGGAAACTAAGCATGGAGAATAGGTGGAGGTGTTGTGAATCACTTTTCACAGAGCTGGATATGAGGAAGAGAACACAACAGATACTGGTGCTGGAAATGTCTCACTCCCCATGAATAATCCCTAATGTTTATCTCAACGCTTTCGTAGCTTTGTACTAGTTTTAAGCTCTTTTTTAGAATCCCAAATAAGCCTTTTTGCCTTTTCCTAATTCATGACATTCAGATTGGGTTTTCTTCCCCAAACCAAGGACATGTTATCGTCAATATTACCAGCACCCCTGGGATATTGTATTCCTGGCAGCTGCTGAAGATAACAAGGGAATCTAAGCTCCCTCGTACGCCAGCATCGACATGATCTCATACACAGCTCTGTGAGGTTGCACGGGGTCATGTTTGCTGTCCGTGGGGCTGTTCTCTTCTATGAGACTCTTGTCCGTGATAATGCTGCCTTATATTTCACCAAGCAGCTGATCAGCCCATATATTTTGCTGTATGTCCGGCTTTCTGCTGCTTTCCCTGCTGGTGCAGCGGTCCTTTGGGAGGTGACATTCTCTGCAGCTGTGTGCTCACACAAATGACAAAGTGCACAGCAGTCTCTTTCTCAGATAAGAATCCTTAATCCGTGGTGGTAAAAAAGTGCAAGTATGTCTTTTGCCTGTGTGTGCTTGTGTGCACTCCTGCATGCGCACCCGCACAAACCTGCCTAATACACTTTTTGGAGCTTTGCCTCCAGAAAGAGAGGTTATATAGAACAAACAGCAGCGAGTGCCAGAGCCAGTCCGATGCCAGCCCCCACTGCATGGCGCCAATGGGGCCGGAGATAAGGCCACAGGCACATAAGCCTGCCCGGAGCTGCCAAGGGGCTCAGCATGGCACCAGAGGAGGCGCAAGATGGCACTTTATGGCATGGTGTCACTTTGCTCCCTAGCCTGTGACTTGGAAGCACTGGGGGCAAACTGAGAGAGAGATGCATTGTGTATTGGCGTGTATATTTTGGTATCGGGGTGAGAGCCAGAGCAGTGGGAAGTGTGGAAGGTTCAGGAGTTTTAACCCCTCACAATCCATCTGCTGCAGGTGGAGAGGCGAGGCAGGGCGGTGAAAGCCACTGAGCTGCAGTCTGGGTAAACTGGCGAAATGTGTCGACAAAAACACCTGACTGAGAGTTTGCCTGAAAGTGCTTTAATTTTGGAGTGTTTTATGCCGAACTCTTAAGTAGTCTTTGTGCACGAACAAGACTAGCCAGAGGCGAAGTTGTTTAGCTAGCGTGTAAGTAAAAACAGCTTGTGTAGAAGTCATGAGTATTCAAAGTGGCGGCTGAGTTCTCATCGTCTTAGCTCTAGTTTGGATGTTGGCAATTTTTCAGCTTTTAAGCAATGCTCCATCCTAAATCTATCCATTTAACATCAAACATCCTGCTCAGCCTGAAAAGTTTAGCTGCGAGATGTTTGTGCGTGTTCTTTACTGACAGAGAACATCTGCTGTAGTCGGCTTGAAGTTTACCCTCATGATAAACTTCAGACCAATACCCACTGAAACATATACATCTACTTATTTACTCTACATTCGTTTGGTCTCAGATTAAGAGTCTGCATTTTGTTCCGAAATGCGGTGAGCGCTTGATAGAAATTCTAGGAATAAGTCAGTCATTATGATTTATTCTTTGGGGAACTTCCCAGCTATTAAATGGCTGCTGAGATATTTCACTCTGGTTTGGCTGTTCTCTTAAGAATCTCAGCACAAGCTAATTGTCCAGGGAAATAATTTAGCGGATAAACATGATCGTGAGAGCTTAAAATAAGAAACGCTTGAGACAAATGCAAAAGACAAATCTCATAGCTGTTGGATCTAAAAATAAAGCATCAACGAATAATATAAAGTATTTAGAAAAGCTGTCAGAAACCCTGTCGACTTTAGTCTCCAGATGGAATATTTATGTCGAATATTCATGAGAACAGGTGCGATAACTCTTACTTGTAGTTCTCAAGTGGATGCAGATCATTTTCCCCATGCAAGCATTCATACACCCACAATTAGGCACTCAATAATCCATTAGTGAGAGTTCTGCTTAGTTACCCCAGTTACATTTTCCACTTATTATTGATGACATATTTGACGAATGGATGTTTGATGCATGGACTGTGAGAGGTTTTCAAGCCTCAGTAGCTCTAGCTCAACCTCCGCTATGACGCAGCTGACAGGTTAAAGTGCTTGTGCATTTTTAAAACGAACATTGCATCAGTAATTTTTTTTCTGCAAGGCTGAATATTAAAGAAAAACTGCGGCTGAACGGCTGTCCCAAACAGAGGATTAAATGAAAACACACCAGAAGAAAGAGTCATCCTGCAGTAAAATAAATAAATAAATAAAATAAAATAAAATCCTGTCCTTTGCTTTTTTTTTTTTTTTTTTTAACCTGTTGTGGTTTAATAGCGGTGGATCTTTCACCACTTTCTCCCAAAATTTCTGTTTTGTGCCCCAATCCGACTCGATTTCATGCATTGAAAGAGATTCTTTGATCCTGAAAATGCGGCCTACAAAGTTACGTGCCGGGAGCAGAGGCCAATTCATGTCAGATGCATAAAAGTCAGTGAAGCACAATAGACCTAACGGGCCAGACACCCCTGGGTGGGGGATTTGACATTCAGAGTGACTCTCCCGAGCTCCTGGCGGCTTTTTCTTTGAGTGTTTTATACCTCTGACGTTTTTATTATGCCTGCTACGTCTGTACTGCCAGACTTTATGGCTCATGAATATTCACACCAGCAAGGGAGGGGAAGAGGTGCTTTTTCTAAGGTGCTGTGGGCGGAGTCAAAGCCAGACCGACTGGGGGCAACCTCTAAGGGCTCAACACAGCACCACCACCCCCGTCCACCCAGCCACCCCTCTTTTTTTTTTCCTTTTAAGGTTGTTTGGAGGTCAGGCCTGCAAGGTTGAAGATGGCAGCTGCCTAGTGGAATTTGTGGAATGAACAGGTGAAGATGTGATGAAACTCCTGTCTTCCTCTGCTGTGCTGTGTGTCTGTGTGTGTTTGTGTGTGTGTGTGCACATCCTCAAGTCTTTGTAACAACAGGCAGCGCCAACTTTCTCACCCGCTGTAATCCTAGACGCCAGCGTGGGAGAAACAGCTGAACAGCACTGTCACTGGTTGGATCATCCTTTCTCTTTCTCTTTTTAAGTTTGTTCAGACTAAAAATTCATGATGAGTCGAGCTGAAAATTGGAAGTTACTTGGTCTGATACAGTGGTTAACAAATGTATTCTTCCAGCTCCACCAGTATAAGGTGTTTTCCACTGCTGCCATAATTGAACAGTATTTCTGTTT
>JAQQZY010000007.1:28097404-28116346 GCA_030068375.1 Ostorhinchus rueppellii
TTGTTCGTTGCTCTGATTGGTCATAGCACTGGCCTATTACGTGCAGAGCAGTTTGAAAGACAGCCGTTGATCCCACCCTTACGCTTAAGCTCAGTCTATGGATCGTGTCCAGACTATGTATACATATCATAGTCGGGCTTGCCAGGCTACCGTTTCACAGCTTTCAGGGGCAGTTTGAAGGATTAAAATTGCACCAAGTAGCGAGGGGTTATGGTAATTTGAAATACACGTGTGCCGCAGGGTCACCGATGATCCTGTGGTTTTAAAAGGGTTAAGCAGGTAAGAAGTAAAACTTTATTTATATAGCACTTTTTAAAACAACACATTACAAACTGCTTTACACAAGGAGAGACAGATAAAAACATATAGTTAGGTAAGAATAATAAAACGGTTTCAACATGCAGATACGATCTTTGTGACATAAGCAGCACACACTGAACAAATACCATGTCCACATAAGCCACACACAACCTCTTAGACCAGGGCTGTCAAACTCAGTTTAGATCAGGGGCCACATTCAGTCTAATTTGATGTCAAGTGGGCTGGGCCAGTAAAATAATAACATAATACCTTGTAAAAGACAACTTTTCCTCTTGTCTTTAGTACAATTAAAAACAATTATCTTTACAAACTATCTTTTTTCAAAAAAAGATTTGAATAACCTGAAAAAAAAAGACATTTTATGAGAAAAATAACAAAATTATACTTATTTTATACATGTTTGTTACACACAATGGAAACAGGCAGAAGATTGTTAAAATGTTATAACTTTTCCAATAAGTGCATGCCACAGATCATAGTGGATCAACAAACACAAAACAAGGCTGAAAAGTGTTAAAAGTGCAATAATTTTCTTTAGACATTTCAGGTTATTCACATTTTATTGTTAAAGGATAGTTTTAAATGTAAATATTTTCAGAGTGCAATGTTGTTGTTTTTTCACATTAGACCAAAAAGAAAATTTGTACTTGTCATTATTTATAGATTATTGTGGTATTATTTTACTTGAGATCACATTGGTTTGTATCTGGCTCTGGTTAATTCACAAATTCATCCCACAGGCCACATTGGACCCTTCGGTGGGCCAGTTTTGACCCCTGGGCCACATGTTTGACACCCCTGCCTTAGACAAAACCATAACCAACACTCAACAACACAGGTGGTAATCTGTTATGTCTTTAAAATCAATAGGTTACTTCAGCAGATTTAGTATTAAGTCTGCACCATATGAGACTATGCATGCTTTACCTTCCTATCTGCTCATAGTGACAGAAGTATAGACCTACACTGATGAAGCAGGCTGCATGTTTAATTGAAAATGGACTTAATCCATGTTATTGTTATTTATGTTCTATCTTTTCCATCCATTTGGTGCTGTGGGAAAATAAACAACGTTCAAACCTCTGCTGCCATTTCATTTGACAAGTATTAGTTGCAAAGGGGGAAAAGGGAATTCAGAAAATAAGTGGAAACAGAATGTTCTGCTATGGAACAGTGAATTCAATGAGTTTTATGTTTGTGGTATTCACACTTATCTTTATGGTGCAGAAAACAAAAGGTCAAGGTAAAATTGAATTTTTATCCTTTTTGCAGCCAAAAAAGTCACATTGATTTTCTCTTTACATATAGTTATAACATATATCTGTACATTAAGTGGTTATATATTCATAGTGGGTTCATGGGTTCAGTATAGAGTCATATTCTGTAATGTACTTGAAGGACGTGTATTGAAGGAATCCAAAGTATGTCGACATAAATTGTTAAAATAAGTCTGAAAACACTGCACACTGGCCATATTTTTCTGAGGTCACACCGCTTTTCACACTTCATATTCATAATTACATACCAGGGGACATATTGCTGGAATTACAATCAGATTAAGTGCATGTAAGGATGTGCATGTTTGCAAATCCCACTCCTCCTCCCTTCCTAGCATGAGGTCCAGATTGTTTTCCCCCTGAATCTCCACCGCTTGTTTTTGCCAAACAACTCTCATCAAAATGTTGTTTCATCTCAGCTTTGCCTCAGTTTCTGAAGGTATGGCTCGTTTCCCACAAAAGCCACAAAAAAAAAGAAGGAAACAAAAACCCTTTAAAATCTCTCCAAAAAATCTGTGTGTTTTTGCTGACAGATATGTATTTTGTCAAAGGGACATAAGCTGCTTCTGTCAATCAGACATAAACGGCACCACCTGATTATGTATTCAGCTTTAAAAGGACCGAGTGCCACTCAAGCTGAATTAAGTATTGTGAAACAGTCTGAATATTTCATGAATATCTGGGATAATTTGAAGAGACGCGACATGTTTCTGTCTCTGTCATTTCCATTATAGTGTCCATTAGAGAGGTATGCATTTGCTTTTTTCAGCAGTTGCACAGCTAGGAGATGCATCTCTGCAGGATCACCACAGGAAGGATGCCAGGTTCAGCGTAAAAAAAAAAAAAAAGCTCCTGCAGGGTTTAAAGCATTTGCATCATAGAATATGTCATTTCAGTGCAGGATAAACTTAAAAGTCCTTTACTTATATGATCCAACGTTTTACATTTTGGATGGAAAGTCTCCAGTTGCGAAAAGATACGCCAATAAATACACAGCTTCATTAGTTTGATTGATGTGACACAGAGCGAACACTGAACAGCCATTCACCTTGACTGTACTCCATTTAAGATATCTTTCTTCTTTCGAGGTCGTAAGCTTTCACTGTTTATCATCAGTTTCCATTAGAAGACTAAAAAAAACCAAAAAAAAAAAACGAGAGGAATAAATCTTACATACAGCTTTTTGATAATGTGAGATTATTGATCCCTGCCTGGAAATTGTTTTTTTTTTCCTAGCCCTTCACCACAGGAGGTCAGGAGTCAGGGTCAGATGCTACTACCCTGAAGGAGCTCAGCTAATAGACCTGGACGATCTGGCCAAAAGATCATATTAGGACTTTTTAATCACAAGCAAAATCTCTTGTGTTATGTTGCTTTGGCAACAGTTTGAGAAAAAACAGAATCTCAAAAAGCAGATGAACATAACATTAATAAATGTTTAGTGTTCGCCTAGTGATATTGTATTTACTTCAGTTTTTGGTCCATTTAGATTTAATATTAGTGGAGTTTGGACAGCGCTGAGATGTGGTTCTGATGCACATTTAATGCAATGTCCACACGTTCACTGGTATTTTTTTAAACAAATAATTTTTCTTCAGTTTAAAAGAAAAATCTGGTCCATATGACCTTAATTGTAAACTAGAAAAGCACTCGGAGAGCGAAGACCGTCCACAAAGATATCCATGCTGACCTTGACTTACCACCGTTCATACACTGATGTATACACCTGGATGGGATGTTTCAGGAGCAGCTTCATTCCACAAAGTAATAACTGACATGAGCAAAATGGGGTGTGACATTGTTTCCAGTCTCTCTGTTTTCCATGAACAGATTGTGGAAAACTTTTTTGTTTTTAAACCTCAGTTGTTGAAGCCTAAAATACTGTTTATTTGTGGGCAACAGAAACAGAGGAAAATCTCTGTCTTGCAAAATATCTACATCAGTATGGTCAAGTTAAGAGATTGCTCCAAGAAATGAAATGGTCCGAATATTCACAGTTGAAACAAAATCATTATTACCTCCGCCAAGGAGGTTATGTTTTTGCCAGGGTTTGTTTGGTTTTTTTTGGCAACATAAGTCAAAAACTTATGGATGGATTTAGATGAAATTTTCAGGATATGTCCGCTCTGGGTCAAGGAAGAGATGATTCAATTTTGGAGGTGATCTGGATCACCGTCTGGATCCAGGAATTTTTTTAAAGGATTCTTTATCATTGCGAGATAGGGCATGGCGGCACAGATCTGCATATGAGGTCATTCAGTGCCATCTAGTGGAGGAAAGTACAACACTACCTTAAAAAAACTGCAAACGCTACCTTAAAAAACAAGTACAAACACTACCTTGGCGGAGGTCTGAGCTCTCCTCGTGCTTTTCTCGTTTTTCCTCTGAATTTACCTAAAGGATGCACGTACAGTAAAGTATAAGAATCTTGGTGCTGCTGATTGAAGGACGTTTCTCTTAAAACTAGTCTGAGATACTTGGACTGTTTTTATTCTTTTGGGGGAAAATCCAAGAGCCTGTGAGCCACAACTTCAATTCCTGGGGAATTATGGAGTCCATACTCTGCTGAGTTTGGTTTCCTCGCTGTAAGGGCTTGGGGGAGCCATGTGTGTATCCCATCAGGAATTGCAAAGATGAAACACACAGATGAAATATTGGCAGAAAAACACACGGACACACACAGACACACTCGGGGCCTGCGTGGCATGCCAGGGAAGGTTTGTGGTGGATTAACCTCAAGGTTGCTGGGTGGGTGAGCACAGCCAGAGCAGCAGCACCAGCTCAGAAATGGGATGGGAACCTGCTGCTGAGCTACACATAGGTGAACACTTCCCATGGTTGAAGATTGGATGGATTTGCACTCAAATGAGGAGAGGCATGTGATTGTGGGAATGTTTATATGGACGTCGATGCTTAGGCATGTATGTGCATAAGAAAAACTGGCTTTACCCACGTCTCTGCTCGGCTTTGGGTTGGGTTCTGTAGCAGCAGGTTGAGTTGAGTGAGTGAGGGAAGGAGGGAGGGAGGGGTGGGGTCAGTGTGAGATGATTTCGCCTGCCAAGTAGTATTTTAATACGACCCCCCTCTTGACTTGAAATATGGCTATTTCAATCAACTGGGTTTGGCATGCCTCGGGCTTGTTCTGCTCTGTTTGTGTGTATGTGAGTATGTTTATATGTGCGATGGGGGAAGATACGGGGGAGACGAGGATCCAGCAACAGGGAGGGAGTGTTAGCTAAGGCATTTAATAGTCCTTTAGGCGAAGAAATAAAGTACAAAATACAGTCATTTCTAGAAAAGTCATCATCACTCGTCATTAATCATTGTACAATTAGCTTTGGTATTTTATCTTTTACCTACTTTATCTTTGTCTGGACAGGAATACCTGCGCGAACATACATTAATTTATATAATGGAATGACTGATTGTACATAAGGAGAAACAATTTTCTTTTTACAGCCACATTAGTGAAGTTTTTCACCTTTAGGAAATCTGGATGGTGTCCAGTATCATGTTCTACAGCCCGACTGTAGGCTATAATATAAAGAAGAGTGAAAAATTAAGGGAACAGCGAACATGAGGCGTTGGTCCACCGCAATAATTCTTGGCATGGACTCCATCTGACTGGGAGGGATGAACACTATTCTTCCAAAATATATTCACTCCTTCTGAGTTTTGATGATGGAGCTGGAGAGATTTTTTAGAACGCATCGCTCAGAAATCTCCCCTCGGTGTTCTGTTGAGTTCAGATCTGGTGGCTGCAAACACCCCACCATATGATTCATAATATTTTTATCAAATCATTCAGTGAGCCCTCATGCCCTGTGGATGGACATTGACATTGAAGAGACCATTCCCATCAGTTTTTCTTCAGACTTATCATCTATCTGTTCATCTGACGCCAATGGAGGACGAAACGTACCCTTTGCCTGGTGAAGCTTGAATTTTTTCGGCACAGTTATGCTCAGTTTGCTCGTGTCCATTAATATCTGGGCTGAATCAGTGGACCATGTATGACAGGAACCACATGAACACATCAGTATATGAATATATGAATTATAACTATATTTTTATTTGTATATATGTACCTATATGGTTTGGAATCTACAAAAAAATGACCTGTATCTTGTAGAATTCTGTATTATTGTTGTGTTCTGTATGGTAGTACAGCTGGTTGGGTGGATTTCACTCTCGCAATAGTTGTGCAATTCAACTTTAATCTGATATTTATTGGAGGTAAAGTGTCAGGGTTATATTGTCCTCGCCGGCTTTATTGCTTATTTCTGGTGCAAGGGAAATTCATGCATCAGAGTTTTTCACAGCAACAGGCGCTTGAGTAGAATACGTTCCATGGTGTTTTATGAATTTTACATTTCTCAGTGCAACTGCAGGTCTGATGGCTCATATACCGGTGGTACCACAGCGAGTCCCACGTGTATTGTCCTTTTCATTTCATATGTAATGTACTACACAGCTTCCTACGCCTCCCCCGCTGCCAGTGATATTTATAAGAGTTACATAATTTCTACCACATGTTTTGTGCGGTAGAATGTAAAGCGTGAACCAGCTTAAACGCATAATCTTGTAGTCACATGAGCGGAGTTCCATGCTGACAGCGTTGCCCCGGAGTTGGCCCGATTATCATCAACCCCTGCACCCCGGCATGTTTATGGACCATGTGCTTTATTAGAACCTGTCCACATGCACACAGATAACACCACCATCCCCCCTCCCCTCCTGTTTCTGTGTGGCTGATTATGACTGCTGCATGTGGGGCCCATGGTCATACTGACTGCCAAGTGTTACTCTCCCATTCCCACAATCCCCTGCTCCTCATGTAGCCTTCCCCCCACCCTGCTGCAGCATGTCTGCAACTGACAAGACACTCCAGAGGGCCCCAGCTTGGCCGTGAAACCTCACACCTTGATAGATAACCTCATCCGTTTTGGTTTTTTTTTCTCATCAGTGGGGTGGGTGGATGATGGCGGTTTCTCGTATTTATTTAATTTGTAATGATGCTGATAACACATTTAAGGCATTGTACACAGCATTAGAGCATGACATGAATATTAAAGTAATGTAATTTTCTGAGGTTTGCCTGGTGATTAGGTTGTAAAACGCGGTTTATCTATGCTAATAACAGTCTTGTAATCTGCTTGTAATGCATCGCAATGACTTGTGGATTTCATTTTGTTTTTATCTGAGCCCACTGTTTAATAATTGGTTTTCCAGAGGTTTGCTGTGAGAAATGCCAGTGCTTTGACATAATGGTAATTTGTTCTGGAGAGATTTTCTGTCAAGTTCTGCTCAGGATCAATTTTACAAACAATAAAGCACTTTATCAGCCAGAATATTTGGGCTTATTTATTGTGAATGTGTGATCTCCTCACCAGTCGGACACAAAGAGAAGATTTCCTATTGATTTTATGAGGATTAGTGAGGGAGAATTAACATGGTAATGGTAAGAGCGTTGGCCTCAACCTGTAGGGTCTTTCTGGGGTTTTTTTTCCCGGCTATGCAAGGAAATAATTTTTCATGTTCTTGTCAGCGTGGCCAGTGGGACCACCTGCCATCAACTCGGGTTTGGTGGCAGCATGGGAGGGAGGGCTATGAGTGAGGGTGATGGGGATTTGGTGGGTGGGGTTGGGGCAGCTGTTGCGACTGCTAAATGGACTCAGCTGACAAGACTAAGCAGCAGCGACAGCGGCCTAAATGAGTATTGCCACCACAACTAACACGCTAAGGGAGAAAGGAAAATGGAGGGAGTAAATTTGAGGGGCAAAATGTATCGGACATTGATGAACAGGTTATGTTCCTGTGATTGTGTGGATGAAGGGTAAAGGCAGCCTACGCAGCTCGGGCCGAGAAGGTGACCCTTCTGGGCTCATGGAAGGAGTAATTGAAATGCCCTGTCACCGTGATTCCCATTCATTTAGTTTGAACACAGGCTGTATTTCGCTGTTGGCCATATGAGCATTTCCTGAGAACTAAACCCTGTTATGTCATTTACTCAAGGCCATAAAATACACTCAGGCCAAAAAGCCAAGTGACAGCACCATTAAAAAAAGGGAATTAAACCTTAAATAAAGTCATTTTTTAGAGAAGGGGGATGGTTCAGGTCAGCTGTCAGAAAGTGCTGATAAAGAAATGGGAAGGGCTTCTTGACCTTAAAGCTGTTTCCACATATGAAGGCCGGACAATGATTGCAGAACCATGGCCGCAGCTTTGACACATGTAGCCCATAAGAGGAGATTGTTCGTGTCAGTTGCCGTTGACGTGGAGGAAATGCTCTGTTTGTTTTAGTTGAGGGCTGGTGCCTCGGTACAGCAACCAAAAGGAAGTAGTTCAAATGGACGTTGAATAGACTTTGCAGCGGTGTGGGTGAAGCCAATTTAATGTCCAGTCAGACTGATTCACTGAAGACTTGCATTCTCACATACAGCACCTCCAGGTAATGTCTGGAGAATTTCAGGCTGGCAGTGCATGTGTGAAAGGGGCTTATAAGTGTGAGCGCACCGCAGGGGGTTTCCAATCTTCAGTCAGCCTGGATGTTGAACTGAGCTGCTTGTATCGGAGACAGACAGCGCTGTGCAGTATTTGCTGCTACAGCTGCTGCGCAACGTATCTGTCTGTGTTTGTATTTGGGTGGGGTGGGGGAAGCCGTGAGTGCTTAGAAGCAACACGGACATCTGTCTCTAACTGCGAGACCCCCGCCTCCTCCCCGTCATCCTGTCCTCTTTCACACCCTCCCATCTCCTCTAAAAACACACACACCAATATCCTGTGAGGGCTGTTTCATCATGGTGTAATGGCTGATAGGAATCGGAGGGGGTCCACTCTGGATAATGAGAGTGGCTGATGGAGGGTGGCTTCTGATGGAGGCCCCCGTTGGGCCCAGGGGCCTGGCCGAATAATGCCTGGGGAACAGACTCCACCTTTACAGAGGACCGTGGATATGTTCTTGATAAAGAGATAAAGAAGGGTGTATGGTTCAAAGAGCTCAAACCTGTATGCTTCTACACGAGTGCTCGCATCAGAACACATGGTCTGATGTCAGGACAAGGTGTCGACTGATGGACTGACAGATGACCAGCTCAATCCTCCATAACAGAGCTTAAATTGAACCCTAGGCCCCCTTTCTTTTCATTCTCCTCCCTCCATCCCTGTCTTTGCACTGCAGCCAAGGGACTATCCGTCATTCTGTCTTTTGCCATCTGAATATTTATTCTTAGGGGGGTGGGGGTGGGGGGGTGTCACACATATACACAGCGCTTGGAACATTAATGACAGCGATAAAGCCATTTAATTAAAAGTGAGGCCGAGCTCGCCCCAAAGGTGTTTTTTATGTCCAATTAAATGCTAAAATGATGCCCTGATGTACAGCAGGGTCCTGATACTCTGCACATGTGGTAAATCACACATGTCCAGTGGAAAAATATATATTACTTTCACATAATAATGGGCTTTTTTTGTGTGTACTGATGAACAGATTAGCTTCTCTGGTGTTTTTAATTTTTGTAATGATTCAGTGTAATTTGCAACTCCCACATCCATCATTGCAGACCACAAACTGATAAATGTTTGGTGCAGCTGGTTGTCATTTGTTTCTCGTGTGACTGATGTGTTTGTCACTGTTGACCGCAATCTGGCACAAACAGGGACGCTAAAAGCTTAAGAGATCTGATTTTCTGATATTATTGTCAAGACTTTAATTTGTTTGCTTGTATCAAGGTTAAAGGATGAGTTCAGTGGAGTAATATTTCAAGGGTGTTACATTTTAGCCTTGAGATGAACTTTTGTTGCACCGTTAATCTGTATAAAGACATATAAAGACTCTCATGAAAATACTATCTACGTTGGTGGTTGGCATTTATTTGAATGTTTCTTTTATATTCAAGTTTTCCCTAAAACTGTGTCTCTGTCTATTTCTATTCTGAAATAGAAGTTTAGTTAAATTGCTTTGATTTATATGCCCATGTTTGTAAAATTTCTTAGGGTTCTGATAGCAACAAAAGCATTAATATGGTAAAAAAAAAACAAAAAAAAAACAGCAGCACTCTTTTGCTGTTATTATCATGATTTACAAACTGTAATCATTTCATGTCAGAGTGCCTTTATCCTGCAGAAATCATCCTTCTAAATTCCCATAAAACGCAAGTAAATTATACCACAGTATCTGCATGTGTACTTTTTTCTCTATGTACTGAACTGACGCTTCAAGGGATGCACATTTCAAAGCCTGGCTTCATGGTTTGTGTGTTTGACTTCCAAACAGATCCATATTTCAAATGTATGCGTTTGCAGACCTTATCGCTTATCCTGTGTGTGTTACTGTGTGCATGTGCTCTGATTAAAGCACACCTTTCAGCCCCAGTGGTGGGGATTACTCCGGCTTTGTTGAAGGGGTTTTAAGAAAGGGTCAAAGTGCACCCACTTAATATGGGCCCCCAAGGGCCGCATGGGTAATTGCCAGTGCCTAATAAACTTCTACAGACCCTCTTTTGCTCAGATCTAGTGAGAGGACAGAATGGGAAAGATCAGGGGCCCCTGGAGCCATGATCTCAGACTAGTGTGTGACAGGTCATCGTGGAGCTACTTTAACCCATGGCATGGTAATTCGGACCTGGGGTGCAACGAACCGTCATATTTCCCTTCTCAGTTTGCGTGACAGGACAGGCTCCTGAACAATTTAGTCTGGGGTTTCTATTATTCTGTGAATAGTGATTTGGGAGGATGTCAGCAGCAGGTACGGCTAAGGTCAGGGGTGTGGCTCAGAATATCATTGCAGGATTGAAGGGCCAATGGGATTTGGAGCGGCCCGAATGCACTGTGGCTAAGTAATTGGCCATCAGGATATGAGTCTGAGTACAGCCATAAGCGGTGGCTTCATCCCTCCAGGAGATACAGATAAAAGAGACAGCAACATAGTGGTTCAAAAGCTAGCGATGAATTGTGTAGACCTGTATTTTATCAGGCCAAAGAGAAGCACAGGCTCTGTTAGCTAATGAGGAAATGAAAAATATCCTCTTCCCTCCTTAAACACTGATGTGCCTGTCTCCCATGACCTTGATTACAAACAAAACAGGCAGATTTATCTTCTCACATACACCCACATGCAGTCTCATTCAGAAAGGACGCCACGCTATCTTGACAACAAGAGGAATGAGCCCTTTGGCGTACACCCTGACACTGAGATACAATGAATTTTCCACTCAAGCCAAGGTACTTCAGATAAAGAAATGTTCTCAAAAGTCGGTAGGTGGATTCATATGGGTGGCAGTCTGGATGAGGAGATAGATATATGGGTGCTGATGATAATGGTAATGTCCTGGGGCTTTGTTGGCCTGTTGGTGCTGTCATTCTGGAAGGCGTGTCATTAATCAGATGAGGCTGTGACCCTCCCCTGCTGGCCTGTGACATTACATCGACATTGGTGCTTTCGTATTTCTTTATTTATTTTTGAACTTATATAGAGTTGCAATTGCGCATCTATTCATATTAATACGCATTGAAAACATCACAATAGAAAGGTACACAACACAGACAGGGGTAAATATGGATTTCTCTTCCTTTTTAATCCCCAGCACTCAATGGACAGTATGTTACTTTCATGTTCGACTGCAATAACAAGCTACATTCTTTATATTCTGTTTGCTTGTTTAGTCCTTAAGGCTTCACTTATAAAGCGAGTGAAGACGTTTGTTTTTTTTCTTGTTTTTTTTCAGCAGGTCCTTTGAAAACAGTTCTGTGCTTTATTAAACTTCAGTTCACATAAGACCAGGGCACAGCAGCGAGGCACATTTTAAAAAGACATATTGAATCGAATGCCTGCCAACAATTCACAGTTTACTGGGAATTAGAGAGGCATTTGTATTTTTTCGGGAATGACTTGTTTGAGAAGAGGAGCAAATACGGTCTGGAAATAGTCGCCCATGACGTACAGTGTTTATTATTCACCGACTTGTATAGATGCACACCTTATCAGAAGCCAGTTCAGTCCTAACATGCATCTCATGTGATGAGAGGTACTTCTTTTCTCAAAGATTTCATCTGATCTCTAAATTAATAGAACCTTATTATGAATAGTAACTGCGGGCTACAGGCTCAGTACAAGCTCTGATTACAAATGTACCTTCTCATGGTTGCACAAATGTGGATAAAAGTTATGCAATTACAGTAAATGACGCACTTATTTAGTACAACATAATTAAGCCATTTCCAACTGGTCTCATAAAAAAAAAATAAATAAATAAAAAATCTTGTTTTTCTTTCTATTCCTTCACGTTTGTCTTATTGCATCAGTTGAGCACTTTATAGATGAGACATTAATATATGTGGTATTCCATACATGCTAAACCTATTTGTCTGTTTATACCTTTTAAACGTGTTCTGTGTAGTATTATATTCCACATTCTCACCAGCAGGGGGAGTCTAGTACCAGAACACACTTGGGACTTCTAAAACCACCAACGAATCAACACTATGTATCCACAGACTGTGTCACTTACTGAGTAAATTATAAAAGTCAGTGTTTCCACACATTTGTATTATGGTACCAGCAAGTTTACTTCTTCAACCTAAAACATTACAGATACTTATTTTAACAGTCACTCAAAATAACACCGTGTCTTATGATCTTCACATTCTGCATCAGCTGGTAATTTACATAGAATAGAATAGAATAGAATAGAATAGATCTTTATTGTCACTGTCACAAGAATAGTGAGCAATACATCATAGTTCTGTTAGCTTAGCTCTGTTTTTAGATAGAAAACAGCCACAGTAAAACCACAAATCACCTACTTTTTGGTGTTAATCGTAACCATAATGATCAGTTTGGAATCGTCCAAACAAATTCAGAACTGTCACGATTTAGTCTGAACCATGGATCCACAAACGGCAACTTAAGAAAGATAATAAACATCACGTAATAACATTATGCCTTCATAAGCCTCAGAATCAAACTCAATTTCACCCACTATAAAGTTGTTTCCAAAATGGTTCTCATCCCATCTGGTCACATTTTGATGCTTTGGTCAAACACCCTGTGGTGTTAGTTTTCCTCACCATGGGAGACCGGCAGACTGAATCACTACACCCTCTAATGGTCACATAAATCCCCCGACCCATTGCTTGAAATATGTTAATTTCATATCTCTACAATCCAATACTTTGGCATCTTTGGCAGAACTTCAGAGCTCTTTATTCTAAACACTGCTGAAGATTTTAGGTCATTTATGAATATTGAAAGTAGAAATACTACACATTAAAGAACATCTGAAATAGCCTGTGATTTGACTAAGTAGTGAGACACTCAACAGCTTCTTTATTAAGCCCGTGAAGAGCTGTCAGTGTAAATTAGGACATCAGTTTTTAACTTGACTTGCATTATCGAAGCTTTAAAGGACTTATGTCCCTCCGCTCGGTGTTATGATAGTCTGTCTCAACAGTTTTTTTGCACACTCAGAAGAGACTTGACTCGGGACATCGGTAGAACGTCAGTAAAATATGACTTATTAATGTCATCAGTGAGATCGCCATAATGTATGCAAATCAGCCATGCTATCTCCTTGCATCAATTAATCATTCAGCAGCTCCTTGATGTCCAAATCTCACATCTACACATAGCTTCAAAGAGAACTGTAGATTCTTTGAATGGTAGAAATTTAATACCCCCAAATGCTATGCAGAGTGTTCTCAACTTCTGGAATTTTCTTTGTAACTGCCTTGGAAAGATCATGAGGTGAAAGGGAAATTTGGGAGCACCTGATACATGTATATTTCAAGAAGAACATTTGGTGCAGATATATTTTAAATGCCACCAAAACCATCTCATTGGAGCTTCTTTGTAAATCCCAGGAGTGGCTTAGGCCAGACTTCTTGCCTCAAGGCCTGCATGGCTTTGGCCTCTCCTGGTAGACTGGTGTTGTCAGTACATCATCCTAAACTACAAAACCATCCTCCACACATGTAATCTGAGAGGTTACAGAGCTCTAGAGACCAGAATGAGATAGGAAATGCCTTCAGGTATCAGCCACAATATGTCGACTACAGAAGAACACAGAATTTAGAAGTAAAACTGGCTGGATTCACAAACAAAAATCTCAAATGCATTAGAAATAGACACTGAGAGAGCAAAATAGTGGGTTATTTCCTGGAATTCTAATGCGATGTGGCTTCCTGCAGTGGATTTGGTTGATTTATGCGATTGTTTCAACAGCGTCTTGTTTTCTTGACCACATATACAAGTGGATTTATGTGTGTGCGTTTGCCAAGGGAGTTAGCCTGTGTGTGTCTGTGTTTGTGTATGAGCCGGTGTGAATAATTCATCTCCTTTGTGCTTGTCAGCTACAAGGGTCTATATTATTGATGCAGTGAGATGCTACACACAAGACATCAAGTCAATGAAGACCCTTAGAGACGCACCATGTTAAATTTTCTTACTTATGTAGTATGACTTGCAGTGTCATCACACAGTACATTATTATTCACTTAAGTCACACACCTCACAGAATCATGTTTAATTTTGCACCTGTTATTTGGCATTAATGCTGTTATATTCTGAAGGTGAGACGTCGGTAGAAAATCTGAACCGACAGGTAAATAAAACAGTGTCATCTGCAAACATGTTAATCCTCTGCCTTAACATTTCACTTTTCCTCTTTTTACCAGTTCTGAGAGACGACTTCCGTCAGACGCCCAGCGATGTGGTTGTGGCAGCAGGTGAACCAGCCGTCATGGAGTGTATCCCACCACGAGGCCACCCTGAACCCACCATCTCCTGGAAGAGGAACAACATCCGAGTCAACGACCGGGATGAGAGGATCACTGTAAGTTGGACCCGGATTTTAACTCACACTGGGACAATATTTTAAAATTAACTTGTTCTTATGGAACTAATTGGAAGAATTTGGTCTAAATATTGTTGTGAATAAGGTAAACTTCCACTGACAAAATCATTAACCCATAAAGACACAAATAGCCACTGTCAACCAAAAGCATCTGATGATCTAAAATGTCTAATACCTGTTGATCCACTAATCCTATCAGGACATGTAAATAATACGTGTAAAATACAGTTTATCATCTTCTCAGGGTCATCAGATATGACCCATTTGGAGGTTCAGAGGCTTTGTAGTGAACATGGAAACACCATCATCCTCTACAACAGTGTTTCCCAACCGGTGTGCCACACCACATTAGTGTGCCGTGGAAAATTATCCAATTTTACCTCATTGCGAGCAGCATGATATAGATATATATGACTGTATGTACCAATGATCCACTCTACAGCAACAGTCTGCTGTTAACGTTCGCAAAAAAAAAAAAGTAAGTGAACCAGCCCTGATGTGGTGCATTCTGTTGATCCAGCCCCCCCTCACTAGTGCTGTATAGATGAACAAGTTACCTGCAAACCACAAGTGTCGGGTTGGGGAGAGGGAGCTATGCCTCCCATACTACTATACAACGGGCCTCAATCCGGGGGTCCATCCGAGGGGTCACTGACGCACCCCTCTCAACCCCTCACCCCACCCCCCTGTTGTCCTTTGTGATTCTTCTAATGTAAAATATGCGCCATGGCTCAAAAAAGGTTGGGAAACACTGCTCTACAACATTAATTCACCAGTAAAAACCCACAGATTTCACTGAAAAACTCTCTTTTTCCTTAGTTTTCTCTGTTTTTGACATAATAACCTTCAACTTTAGTCTTGACTTTTATGAACATCTACACAATCAGTAAATTAAATTCAGGAAAATACCAGATTTTCACTGAAAAGAGGCTCAATGGAGAGGATAATATATAATGAATGGCAATAAATCACTTAAGAAAGGTCAGAGAGAAAAAAATATTTGCAAACTACCACAAAAGTAGCACTGAGTCTTTATGGGTCAAACTGACCTGACCTGAAAAGAGAGAAATATTTAACATTTGCAGAATGTATTCACCTCTGTGAGACTACAGTATTATTTGGTTACATGCAGTATCTTGTCAGGGATATTTCTGCATTTTATAGATTTCATTGTTCCATTCATCATTTTCTGAACCGCTTAATCCTTGAGAAGGTTGTGGAAATACCTGAGCAAAGGTGGGATACACCCCAGATGTGTTGTCAGTCCATTGCAGGGCTATTTTATGGATTTAATTTGGTGCACAGTTGATTATTGATGAGTATCTCCTGATCGGGAATCAATCCTGTTCCATCCCTGCTGATCATTGAAACTCAGCCCACTGATTGAATAGCACTGATTGTTGTTAAATTGAATTTTTCAAGTGGTTTCGAGTGTGAATATTGTCAAAACATAGTGAAGTCGCAGTCATTTACGTCTGTTCTACGGAAGGGTCGGTGCACACAATGTCCCGCCTTCAAAAAATGATGAATCAGTGCAGATACTTATTACAAACCAAGTGGAAGATGTTTCCTTGGCGATTGGCCTGGAGCGGGAGCCATCGTCAAACAGCATAAGAACGAGTGGATGAGCCATCTGTCATGACAGAGACTGAGAGAGACAGAGTGTCTTCTGTCTTCACTATCATACCTCAATATCCCGTTTCCAAGCTCCTCTCATTTGTCTTCTTTTTCTCTCCTCCTCCACGTTGTCTCCCCATCTTTACTTTTTCATTGTTTTCTTTCACACTCATTTCCTTTATTACTGTTTTTTCTTTTTTTGTTTTTCAGATCCGAGGAGGAAAGTTAATGATTTCCAACACAAGGAAAAGTGATGCTGGCATGTACGTATGTGTTGGAACCAACATGGTGGGAGAAAAAGACAGCGATCCAGCAGAACTAGTGGTGTTTGGTGAGTTATTTTGCATGTGTATGTAGATAATGTGGCATGTCCTTAACAAATCCTAAAAAAAAAAAAATCTTAGTCTTCAGATCCTCAACACGTTAAAAATACTCAAATATGATGCTGACAGGTTTTAAAAGTTGGTGTTACTTTGATGAATTTGCATTAGCTTCAGCTTTGTTCTAAATGCGAGTTGCAGAAAAGACGTATTGACAACATTGATGTGAATAAATTAATTTACTTCACTAATACTTCTCAGACTCCAAATGCTCTTCACATCTTTCATGCTTGTTTGCCTTTATTGGCATGAAATAGGCCTTTAAACTGCACTCATAATGACCTTTTTTATTATTATTACAAGCTTTGCAGAACACAAGCCTCTGCTCTGTTCTGGTGATTTATTTCTCTTGGGGTGCAGTTTCTTTCCTCAGCTTATGTTATTGAAGCAGAAGATAAATGCCTTCCTCCTTGCTGCCCTTTGCTTGGTCTCCTGACCCATCTGATCCTCTGCCTCTCTATGATTCTCCGCTTCCCTCTCTGCAGAGCAGTAGCATAAGTGTTCTGAAAGCTTGTATTGATTTCAGGAAATAGATAGAAAATTGATATTTTAGTCTCAGCCTCACCAACCCCCTCCCCTCCTTACCCACTACCAACCCTCATCAACCTCATCTCCTGTGCATTTGTGACGCGCAAAAACCCATGTGCAACACTTTGATTAATTTATGGTTTCTGAAAATACATGACCTGATGGTTTTGCATGATATTGCCACCATCTGTGAAATTTGCAAAGTGGAAGCGAGTGCACATCTGCACTAATTTCTCTGGGCTTTCACCATTTGTGAAACTGATTAGACTAATGATACCAGTTGACTATGTGCATTTGTATCTCTGCACATAGATTGAAAGCCCCTCCTGTGTCCATGACCTGACAATTTCGCATGGTATTGCCATCGTGTGAAATTTGCAAAGTGGAAGCAAGTCCACATCTGTGCTAATTTCTCTAGGCTTTCATTTGTGAAACTGATTAAACTAATGATACTAGTTTACTATGTATATTTGTCTTTCTGCACACAGATTAAGTCCCCCCTCCTCCGTCATTCTGTCTGAAAAACCCTCATATGCAGATATGATTTTAGTCTCCTAATCCTTCATTTGTGTTTTTAACACATTTGTCTGTGATGATATGGTTTAGGGACTGAAAATGTATGTATCTGTCAGTACTATTTGTCTTATTCTTATCTCCTGGTTCCTGCTGCTGCAGTTACCCCAGGAGCTCATTAAAGTTTAATCCAATTTCTGATAAATACTGCTAATAATACTGAGTCAATAGAGATGCACCATCAGTTGCTAAGTTTGTTTACATTTAAAGTTTGGTAATTAATCTCTCAGTTAAAACTTAGAACACATTTTCAGACTGAAGTGAGCTCTGGTGGATTGGAGCTTTACAGTGGAGGTCCACTTTGTTGCATAGTTTTCCACTCTAGGCTTTACTGTCTCATCCCTTTTCCACTTATCTTCGCTCGCATCACTCCCTTATTTGTTTTTCTCTCAAATCCAGTCTTTTTTTTCCTTCCATCTTGAAACCCCATAACTTATGCACTGTGTAGCACATACACTTTAAACAAAACAGTAACATTTCATCTAAAAGTCATGTCTGAATTTTTCCTTGACACCATACATCTCACCCTCTTGAATAATCCTGAAGTCAAACTCATTTTAGTTCTGGTTCCACTTTCAGCCCAATGGGATCTCAGCTGGGCCGGACCAAAACAATATTAGCCATAATACCCAATAAATACTAATCCATTTTTTCCCCTTTTTTATTATTAGATTCCTTCATGAAACTGTGAATAACCTTAACAACCACGTGCACCCTGAAATATCTTTTAAAACAAGTGGTGCCAGACACAGCAGACCCCGCCCCTCGTATGTATTGTAGCTTATTTTGGCATCGATCCAGCTGATGATTTCATGTCTATGCATGTGCTGATGTCAGCATGTACGTTTCCTCTATATATGTGCCAAGTCTGGAGTAAATTCAAACAAAATGGATGTTTTTATAGACATGTGAAATTTCACCCATTAAACGTAAGTAAATGGGGGGGAGATTTTTAAAAATCGTTAAAAATTTTTGAACTTTGACCTACTTTTCCTAAAATGTAATGAGATCTATTCTAGGTCACTGGAAATCTATAAACCAAATTTGATATGAATTGAACCAGTAGTTTTTCTGCTACAATCTTAACAAACAAACAAACAAACGCTATGCATTTTTACCAATATTGTGTTGCAACTTATAATTAACACAATGTATTGATCTACAAATGTATAAAACGTTTCTGACGGGTATTATATTGTCAAAATTGCACTTCATTTTTCTTAAAAAATTTCAGGTTTCTCATTTGTTCAGGTTAGTCACATTTTATTGTAACAGAATTTTAAAATAATTTCATGATGTATTTTTAATAATAATAATGAAAAACTTTATTTATATAGCACCTTTCATACAAAAATTGTAGCCCAAAGTGCTTCACATTGATTAAAAATTAAAATA
>JAQQZY010000007.1:28167073-28179831 GCA_030068375.1 Ostorhinchus rueppellii
AAAAAAAAGAAAGGACATTTATTTACTCTTCATAGATGCATGACAGTAAGTAAGAAAAACATGCAGGCGGAGAGACACGGTGCTGTAAAATTCTCTGCGGCAGCGTTACTACTTCACTGTCACGTCCCTGGATTCCCCTGTGTAGAGACCCCCAACATCTCACACCGTTGTAAGCAATTTCACAGCCCGTCTAGCTTTTGGCTTGCCTCCCCAAAAGTTTAATAGCCAGTATTCACATGTGCACACACATACACACACACATACACACCCAGGCACATTTATCACACACCTCTTAATTACATCTGCTCATAGCCTGTCCAGAATGCTAAGTAGCTGTTGAGAATAAAGACTGGCGCCTCAGAAATTTCTAGACCTCTAGCTGGTCATTAAAATTCTGCCCTTTGATCCTTCCTTTAACTCTCCTCCTCTGCCATGTAGGAATCAGACAAGGAACATAAAAGACATCAGCTTGACTTCAGTTTTGACTTCAAATAGCTCCGCTGAGAATATATCATTTATTCAGAAAAAATAGAAATAACTTCAATTGACAAAATGTCCAAAGTCGAAGCAGTTAATTGAAGGAGGTGTTTCATGTTGAGGCGTTTTTAATGAGAATGCAAATATTATGCAATTACCAATGAAGCCTGTAAGAGAAAGTTTGGCTTTGAAAAAGTGATAACTCTTAATCATGTGTTTTAGTTAAGTGAATTGCTTAATTATTTATTTATGTCTGGAGCTACAAGCGATAAACAGCTACATTCAAAGTGAATATCACCATTAAAAGTCACTGTTTTTTTACATAAATAAGTTAAAGAACGAAAATGCTAACTGTGTTGGTTTTATGAGGGTTGTCGGACTTTATCCTGGTAGTGTGGAAGTGTTTTCCTGGAGTCTCCAGTGGAGGATGTCACAGTTCTCATTTTAATAATAAACTTAAAAGGTGCTTTTCCGCAGATTTTGTTTTAGTCTCAGCCAGACCAACTGTTTCCCCCTGCGACCAGGCTTTGTGCTAGCATAGCTTAGCAGATCCAGCTTTAGCTTTGTACACTGCCCGGCCAAATAAAAAAAAAAAAAAAGTCACACATGCAATATTTCACTGCAACATCTTTGGTTTTGATTACGGGAGATGTTCACTGCCACATATTGGTTATGTAGTGTTGCGATAAGGTTCATGATAATTTTTTTCCATTCATAGCATTAACCCTTTCATGCATAGGTCACTACAGTGGACATCTATTCTACAGCTGTTTTTTTCCATATTCATGGGTTTTGTTGTTTTACTTCCATATCACTCAACACAATGGACACTCATGCACCATCCCATAATAAACTGTCATTCATACCATTCCTGTAACTTTATGTTCTAGATGAACCTGATCTACAGTAACATGTTTGGATGTAAATCAAGTTCGAGTTGTTTTTAGGTTGTAATTAACAGGGTTCTTTTTGCATATTATCTCCATGAAGTGAGTCATAACTAGTATAATAGTAGAAGCAGAGTATGTAAAAGAGAGAAAACATCAAATTAGCTGCATTAAAATATTCAAGTATATCACTTTCTGATATTGTTTCAAAAGTTAAACTCATGCTGTAGAAATGAGTGGACATTTTTGTAACTCCATCAAAAATAGTTTCAATCCCGTTATTATTTTCATGCCTAAAGAGGAATAAAAACACTAAGGACAAAAAACCCTGACAAAGGTTTTCATAATTCATGTATCAAAGGGTTAATTTTTTGATTATTGATGATGGATATTATATTGGATATTGCATCAAGTCTTCATCACATCCCAAATTAGAGTCTGGACTTTACGGGGGTTTATGATGACGTCTCATTCTCCCTGAACCATTCTGTCACAAACCTGATGATTCTGATCAATCCTGGCACTATCTAGTCTTTCTGACGTTAAAGACATGAGAGGACACTCACTGCAGTTAGAGCTAAATAACCTGTTCCAGCTCAAACATTATTAACCACTGCAGTATTTACCCATGGAAGGATCGGAACTCTTTGCCGAGTTGAATCCAGTGAACGTCTCCTGTAACCAAAACCAAAGAGGCTGCAGTCAAATATTGTATGTGCGACTTTTTTTTTTTTTGCCAGGCAGTGTATTTACATGATACAAATAGAGCACTAGCAGCAGCAGTAACGGAGGCTAACTCGTGAATTTCTCAAAATATTAAAAAATTTCTGCAAAATCCTCGGCGTTGAAGTGCTATATAGATATGTAAATGTGTCTGTCATTTTACATCCTGCCTGTGCAAAATGAGATTCATCTGCATAACATACCATAAGCCCCATGTGCTTTTCAAGCCACTTGTCAAAGGAGCAAAATATTCCATCTTTAGGTTATTATATGGCTTCATGCATGAGGAAGCACCAGCCCCTTTTGACAGCAGCACCAAGTGGTATCTAATGGATTTAACCGCTTAATTTAAAAAAAAAAAAAAAAAGATGCAACGAACAAAAGGTGGAAGCGCTTTCTATTGTTTTGAGCCTCTATTTTTGTGTGTGTTTTTGGCTGTTCTGCGCTACTACGAAGCGATACTCTAAACACAATTGTACTTTTATGTGAGGGTGGAAACAGTCACCTGGTTAGCTTTGTGTAAATGACAGCTCTCTGCTCCACCGGGTTTTCACCCACTCCATCTCCCTCCACTCGCTACTCTGAGTACAAACATTCTGGTTTGAGAGATATGACATTTAGTCTCAGTCACTGGTAATGGGTACATTAACATATTACCACTGTCTCAGCGTCGCACATGCACGCACTAAAGCTAATGATACGCATTTCACTGTTGCCAGGAAACCGACTCCGGGGTTTACACCTGTGTGGCTTCCAGCTCCAGTGGAGAGACGAGTTGGAGTGGAGTACTCACAGTCAAAGGTAGGTTGTGTCTCTACGGGAGTTAAATATATGCAAATGACACATGTATGAAGCAGCAGCGTGCGTCACACAGAAATGAAATGTCTAAAACCGAAAACCCTGTTATCACTTCTGCAACTTTATTAATTATAACAGCATATATTTGAGATTAACTTTCACACTTTTTCCCCTGTTTCATTTTATGCTAATTAAATGATCAGTTCTTCTGTCTGTTTTTACTCTCGGGTTTTAGTCACTGTTTTTGCCACGACAAAAACTCACTTCATTTTAATCCTCAGGGCATTTCCATCTTCATTTCTATTGTGTTTGAGTTGTAATTGTTCTTGTTTTAGTTGTTTCATTTAACTTCAATGTTTGATTGAATTTCTTTTTTTTTTTTTAATACATTCATCACTCTTGTACATTTTATCATGTTTCTCTTTGAGTCAGTTATATTATACGTGGAGCCTTTACCTCTATATGTATTCCAGCTGTACATTTAATTAAATGAAAAACTTAATGAATGAAAAATCCATTTGTGAATTACAGTTAACTGTACAAATGAAAAAAGTGTCAAAGTCTAATCAGAGCTTCTATACCTTGCTGTTCTTGTTTCTGTTGCTGGGCAGATTGGATGTGATTTCTTGTATTGAAGAGCAGGTCTTTTCATAAATACAGATTAAAAGATGCTGAGGTCAAGCTCCACATATAATCACGGAGCAGTGTCAGACGCCCCTGCAGCTCAAAGCATCATAAATTGAATCAAAGGCTGTGGCCTTTTTATTTTCTCCACAAACCATCACACATTAGCGTGCATTAGCACATAAAATATGTCGCGCTGTAAAGGTTTCATTAGTGACATTAAATGAAGACGTAACGACTTAATAAGCTGCTCTAAGGACACTTAAGTTTGTTATTTGACTATTAGCAGCGTAATTCTTAGCTGAGATCTAATAGTTGCCATGAAAAGCAAAATCCTTGACTCTGTTAGAAGTGAGGAGTTTAGCCTGCAGCTACTGTGATGCAAATGTGCCACCGGTATTGGCTGCTTTACATAAAGTAGCTTCTGAAAGTGTGCGAGCAGACGTTACCGGTTAATAAAATGTGCATCAACCCCCCTTTTCACTTTTACTTCTTTTTCTAACTTTGTCTCTTGCTCATCTTTGTGTCCTCCCTTTACCCTGAACATCCAGAGAGTGCAGAGGCATCCGTAGCTCAGGCCACGGAGCCGTTTCAGTTGCCAGGTCCACCACATAAACCCATAGTCACAGATGTGTCAAAGAACAGTGTCACGCTGACCTGGCAACCCAACGCCCACGAGGGAGGAGCAGCCGTCACCTCCTACATCATCGAGGCTTTCAGGTGAGCTCCAACAGGAACATGTGAAAGCTGCAGACTAAAACATAGTCCCCCTCTATTTATGTTTGCTTGTCAGAGCAGTCAGATTTACTAGTCAGGGAGCATTTTAATCGCAAATACGTCTTCTTTATTGAGTAGTTAAGGCCACATCCTGATTTTTCAGAATAAATTAGCCAAATTCCTCATAGAAATCCTGACAATTTAAAACCTTTTTAACACTAAAAGCTGTCTGAATGTGTCTCATTTAGAGAGACCTTCCTCCACAGAAGTCTGAAAAGTGCCATGTTTCACGGTTTGCAGAAACTGGTGCCAACTGTAAATGAACATTTAAGTGAAGAAAATGGATAACGGGCAAAGGAAGTGCCCAAACCCCTGACAGGAAAGTTCAGTTACCAGCAATCCTTCATCCTTTTGTTCTCTTTTACCACTTTGCTCTCCTCATGAACCTGCGAAACCTTCAGGTAACGTCACCTGAGAGCAAGGCCGCCTTGAATTAATTAGGGGAAAAGTTGATTTTGTTCAGCAAGGGTGGGTGGCTCGATGGGTGGAAAGAGGAAACGGGCCTCCAGATGAAGATAGGCAGTGTTATGGGGAAATGTGTCCTTCCAATTCAATAAAGAGGGGAACACCGGCAGAGCTTAATCAGATCCAGACGTCCACCGTGGCCCATGGCGGCAGCAGAGCGTTTCCAAGTAACGCAAACTGATTCTTTATAAAGCAGCTGGAGAGGGCCGCTGGGATGTTTGCAATAACATTTTCTTGCCTGAGGTGCTAAGGTTTGTTTGGAGGATCACGGCAGAAGAGAAAAGGTTGGGGCCTGTGTGCATATGCAATATGTAATAGCTTTACTGTTTATTTAATGTATGACGGTACAATTTGTATTCTACTTGAAAAGTTGGAGCCATTTTCTTCTTTTTTGGGGGCTTTTATTCCAAAAAAGTTACCTTGAATGTAGCTCAAGGCGGCCTGCATTTATACATTGTTTGTACGTCCTCGTCTGGTCTGACTGTGCAGATGGGAACTGAAGCGACTTCACCCAAAAGCCCCACATTACCCTTGGGAAAAAAATCTAAAAGTGTCAAACAAATGGCTGGAGAGGCCTTTGTGACTGCTGCTCCGCCAAGGTGACAATAAATTCACAGAGAAAACAAGAGGGAAGGGAGCAAGAGAAAATGGGGTTGAGGGTTGGCAGGATAATGCATCTATGGGAGTGCCACAAGGCTGAGAACATGCCCTCATTTCCTGTTGGCAGCTGCGTATTCGTGCAAGCTTCATTACATTATTCATCAGGATAGCAAATTGTATCATTTGGAGGAGACCCTGTAACCTGTACAAATGTCTCTGAACTGGGCGACTTTGTTCGCATCTGCTATTGTTTACCAGATAAGAATATTTGAGGAAGCCAAAAATAGAACCTGCTATTGCCTTGGGAGCTTCTTATGTGTTGGTTAATTGTGTAGCTGCACATCAAATCAGCATTGCAAAGCACTTTTGTATGCGG
Organism: Ostorhinchus rueppellii; assembly: GCA_030068375.1. Lineage (NCBI taxonomy): Eukaryota > Metazoa > Chordata > Actinopteri > Kurtiformes > Apogonidae > Ostorhinchus > Ostorhinchus rueppellii. Next base: position 28,172,801 of record JAQQZY010000007.1, read on the forward strand.
TACGAAACTCACACAGCCTTTTAGATGCTGCTTCTCCACGGTGACACAAAGAAATATGTTTGATTTTTCAATTCCCCTGTGGACTCGTACATCAGATGAAGTACATCTCATGTGCAGGAATGTTTTGATGTTGAAGAAATGTCGATATAATGGCAAGCAAGCTGTGTCAAGCAAAATGAAAGTGAAAGCGAAACAGCGGTGTTGACTTGTCTTGTTCAATCTACCTTTTTCTTCAATAGCCAATCAGCCGGCAGCACCTGGCAGACCGTAGCAGACATGGTCAAGATGGAGACGCACACAATAACGGGCCTCCTCCCGAACACCATCTACCTGTTCATCGTCCGAGCCGTCAACGCTTACGGCCTGAGTGACCCCAGCCCCATCTCTGAGCCTGTCCGCACGCAAGGTCAGTCTCTGAATAAAACATGATTTGTGTTCGGAATCATAAAATACCCATCAGCAGCTCTCTAAGGGGAAGTGAATATCTGTGTTCCCGTCAGATGTGAGCCCCACCGGTCAGGGGGTCGACCACAGGCAGGTGCAGAGGGAGCTGGGGGAGGTGGCGGTCCAGCTCCAGGAGCCCGTCACATTATCACCGGCGTCCATTCGTGTTTCCTGGACTGTGAGTAGCTCCAACTTTTGTTTTATTTAGAGTAAGACGAGCCTGGACTGGGCATCTTTTCTGTGGAAACCCAACTTTGCATTTACACCTGCAAAATTCAGAGTTAGATAGCACCTCTACAGAAGCTCCACTGGAGCGTTTGAAGGTTCAGCGAGGGTGAAGAAAGGGAAAATGTACCTCTTTCAATTCAACTCCCTCTCCTCTCTCCCTTCTTTTTTATCCCATTCTCCCCTAACGCTGCCCTCAATTCGTCAAGGTTGATCGTCAGTCTCAGTATGTTCAGGGATATCGCCTCTTCTACCGGCCCAGCGGGGGGAACTGGCTCCTCCAGGACATCAACGCCCCCTCTGAGCGCAGCACCGTCCTCACCAGCCTCCTCAAAGGGACGGAATATGAAATAAAAATCCGACCCTATTTCGACGAATTCCAGGGCAAGGACAGTCGAACGTTGCTGGTTCGGACGCCAGAGGAAGGTAATGAATCTGCAAAAACGACATTCAGTCTGAGACGTGTGTGGCCACTGAGAAACTTAATAAAGAATCGTGAACTTCTTGATTTTTTTCGGCCTTTAAAATTGCTATTCATTAGCCTGTTTGACACCATGTGAATATCAGTAACTTCATCTCATTTCGGGGTTAATTTTATATCCTCCTCAGTTTAGGTTCATTCATATTGATCGTCATTTTCATTAAACTCAGCCTCACATTATGCATCACCTGAGGGTGTCAGTGGGTTTATATTGGTTGATCTAACTGTAGATTAAAAACAAGGGAGCTGTCATTTTTGCCGTCAGCGCTCACTGTAGAGACTTTCCGTCGCCCCGCCTGAGCAGCTACCTGGAAATAAACATTATTACCCGTTAAATCACTTGACAAAACTTCCCTTCCCTGCTTCTCTTAATCTTTTTTCTCTGCAGTTTTATTTTTATTCACAGTTATTTATTGTTCAGTGTTTTCACGATGAGTATGCTGATGAAAGGACGCATATTTTCTCCAACCCTTAAGTCCCCAGTGCCCCGCCAAGAGCTGTTACAGTGGCAACGGTGAAGCTGAGCAACAGCTCCAGCATCAGTGTCTCCTGGGAGCCTCCACCCAGCGAGATGCAGAACGGCATCATCCAGGAGTACAGGGTAAAGACACTTCACTGGAGTCTAGTCAGAAATAGAATGTCAAACACTTGCAGCATGTGAGCAACATCTGTGTTTCATCTTAACCCATAAAGACCTAAATATCTACCGGTGGCGAAACCATCTACTGATCTAAAATGTTTAATAAGTTTAAAACCACTAATCCTATCGATATGTTAGAACGTATTTATAATAAACAGGCAAAAAGTAATTTTCTGAGCCTTATACATATCAGAGTAAATTAGCAGAGATAATTTTACATCATAAGTACTTAATCCAGAAAGACCCAAACAGCCACCTACAACCAAAACCATCTAGTGAACTAAAATGGTTAATAACATCTAAAACACTAATCCTATTAAAGGAGTGATATTTAGCTTTTTTTTTCTTTTTCTTTTTTCTAATGGAATTATGCATTTTCAGACATTTCCCTGTGCTCGACATAAACTGTAAATGCTCTGCTTGGGTCTGAATTCTTCATTCATTCAACTCCACAGGTCCGTCTTCAACCCTATTTCTGAGTAATGACACCAGAAAGGTTATTTTGAGCGCTGGCCCTTTAAATGCACATGAGCCACTTTAGTCCCCGCCCCCTCCAGGTGCTGCTCTGTCCTGTTCAACCAACAACTGAACATTTTAGGGAATTGGCTTGAAGTTTGGACATATTTTCAGTTTTTGCTACAACCGCCGCTGCTGCTGATAACCACTTATGTTGAACTGGAGAAATGTTCATCAGAAGTCTGGACCTTATATGTGCAAATTCTGTTATGTAATTAGTTATAGATGTAACAAATTAAGTAGGAATTAAAACAGGTTGTAGAAATCCACTTGAGTTTTGCCAAAAATGAATATAAAGATAGTGTTGCAGCAGCTGGAGGGTTCAAATTCAAACTGTATGAACTATTAGGGTCCAAAAACACAAAAATAAATAAACCAAAGACTAATAAAAGTGGGTTTAGATTAATATGAACCCTTTAATCCATGTAAATATATGAGCCCTTTAATCCATGTAAATAATTGTAAAATACAGTTTGTCATCTTTTCACGGTTATCACATATGACCCATCTGGACGTTCAGAGGCTCTGCCGTTACCTTGGAAACACCGTCATCTCCAATATTGATTCACCAGTCAAACCCATGGAGTTGGATCAATGACAGTGGATGGACACACTTGATTTATGTTCAGTTAATGATAGATTTAACTGGAAAAGTCACATTTTTCTGAAGTTTTTTCTGTTTTTGATATAATAACCCTTTAATGCTTTAATGTAATGTCATCATGATGATTAAAGTGCATGATCAGTTAATTAAATATAGGAAAATACAGAATTTTCAGAAAATATAGAGGATAATATTATGATATATGGTGATAAATCACTTAAGAGAAAAATTCATTTGGAAACCCCCACAAAGGTAGCACAGAGTCTTTATGGGTTAAAATGAAAAAAACAAAAAAAACATATAGAATAAACTAGCCGCATCAGTGTGCCTCTTACATAAAGCATTCAATATAGAAAATGTCGATGCAAATAAGACTTACTGTAGCAGATCTGCAGTATTTTAGCTGCAGAGAAAAGTCATGCTACAGTTTTTTTTTAAAAGTGCTGGAGGATTTTTCACAAAACTAAGTTGCCAACTGCTCAAGAGAAGCTGAAACTTCAGCATGATGACCTTACATTCTGTTCACTCCGTACAGATAGAGAGCTAGAGTCTTGTCAAAGGAGAAAAAAGGTCTTGGGGCTGTGTTTTTATGACTTCAGATGTAGAAGAGACTGCATTGGTTATTGGTCAAGTTCAGCGACTTCTGTAAATTTAAAGCTGAGAATATCTGGCTCAGCTTTGATGTAGTTTTAAACGTATAAGATATTTCAGCCCCAAACTCGACTGTTTCATCAGTGAAATTGCAAATATAGTCACCACTTAGAAATACACTCATGCAGATATCTCAGAGTTTTACAGACGCATTGCGGTCCAGATGCTAACTCTGCGTATCCGAACAGGTTTGGTGCGTGGGCAGCGGCACCGACAACCAGACGCGCTACTACATTAACAGGACGGTGGACGGCAACACGCTGTCTACCATGTTGAAGGGTCTTATGCCCGGCGTCCTCTACCAGGTGGAGGTGGCAGCGGTGACCAGCGCCGGCATCGGCATGCGAAGTCAACCGGTGTCAGTCCTCATCAGTAAGTCCACAACAGATCTAAAGAGAATGACCCACAAGAAAGTCACATATACTTCTAGAGTTTATTTTATGGAGGAAAGTTGTAGATGTTCGACCATGTTTTATAATTCTTATTTTTCTCTTATATGTACATTTTTTTCACTCGCTTGTGTTTTTTTTAACCTGCACTTGCTTTTTGTTATCTTATCTTATTTTATCTCATCTTGTCTTCCCTTATCTTATTTTATCTTGTCTTGTTTTATCTTATCTTATCTTGTCTTATCTTATCTTATTTTATCTTGTCTTGTTTTATCTTATCTTATCTCAACTTATCTTATGTTATCTTATCTTATCCCTTATATATTATTTTACCTCATCTTGTCTTATCTTATTTTATCTTGTCTTGTTTTATCTTATCTTATCTTATCTTATTTTATCTTATATTATGTTATCTTACCTTATTTTATTCTTATTTTATCTCGTCTTATCCCTTATTGTCTTGTCTTATCTGATCTTATCTTGTCTTACCTTATCTTATTTTATCTTATCTTATGTTATCTTATTTTATTTTATCTTGCCTTATTTTATTCTTATTTTATCTCGTCTTATCCCTTATTGTCTTATTTTATCTTATCTTATCTTATCATATCATACCTTACCTTAGCTTATCTTACCTTACCTTATCCTATCTTGTCTTATCTTATTTTTTTAAGCTACTGAGGCTCAGAAAAAGGCAGTATCTGGTCGCTGGCGTCTATGAGGGCAGAAACATAAATAAGGCAGACAACATTGTGAGGGTCAAGTGACAGCCTCTTGTTACTTTAATTGTATTGTTGCCATCTGGAGGAATATTTCCCCCTCTATTCATTGAAAATAGATCCAAATTTTCATTCATTCCACAAGCCATTAAGTAATTTAACATGTAATGCATCCAGGACGTCCAGCTGGTCTGGCCCAGGCTGATGTGTGGAAATGAAAATGAGTATAAAAATGTGCACTGGTGAAATGTTTTGTAAGTATTGTGAATATAAAACAGTGCATCTGTTGTTAGAATGTGATACTGTGATGAAAAACCTTATGAATATGCAGAAAATCACTTTCCCCACAGGGATAAATAAAGCCTTTATCTTTATCTAACATTGTACTAATACTTGTAACTACTGTTTTGGTCCCACCTTCACTTTATAAAAGGATATTTTTAAGTGCAATAGTATCCAACTTTGAGTCAACAACTGCACTGTATATAGCAGGGGTGTCAAACATAAGGCCCATGGCCCAAAACAGGCCCACCAAAGGGTCCAGTCCAGCTTGTGGGATGAATCTGTGAAATTCCACTGAAGATATTAACAATCATACAGCCCGTTTTGGTCTCAAGGGGGTTGAACTAGTAAAATATTATCATCATAACCTAGAAATAATGACAACTCAAACTTTTTTCCTTTTGTTTTAGTGTAAAAAAAAAAAAGTAAAATTATCTGAACATGTTTAGTTTTACAAACTATTCTTTCACAAAAAATGTGAACAACCTGAACAAATATGAACACCTTTAAATGTCTTAAGAAAAGTAAGACATTTTAGACGGAATATTATGCATTTAACTAGATGTTTTATGCATTTAGATCCAGTGTGATCTGTAAGTTGTAATGCACATGTGTAAATGATAAGTGCAGCCATAATATTATTAAAATTGCACTTATTTTTCTTAACAAATTTCAGATCGTTCAGACTTTCAAAGGGTAGTGTGTCGATGTAAACATTTTCATCATGTTGTTTTATTTTTCCACTCTTATTATTTTACTGGCCTGGCCCATTTGAGCTCATATTGGGCTGAATGTGGCCCCTGAGCTAAACTGAGTTCGACACCTCTGACGTGTTGCTTCTGTTGTATCTCCTCTATTTGTCCTCTTATTCTACCGCTCTCCCTCCTGTTCCCTTCCTGCAGAACTGCCAGCTGAACAGCCCTCCACGCCAGGCGACGGAGGCGGTAGCGGCACCAGCGACGGCAGAGAGGAGAGCAGTGTGAGTCTGGCCGAACAGATTACAGACGTGGTCAAGCAGCCGGCGTTCATCGCGGGCATCGGCGGAGCCTGCTGGGTCATCCTCATGGGATTCAGCGTCTGGATCTACTGCCGGCGCAAAAAGAGGAAAGAGCTGAGCCACTATACGGCCTCCTTCGCGTACACGCCAGCAGGTGAGGGGGAGGAGGGGTGATGACCTCAGATATGCACTGCTGACCACTGGCAGGCGAAAGTGTTTAATATTCATGTTGGAGTTTGTTACTTAAGACTGACACTAACAAAGAAAATCTTCATTGTGTAAATGGATCATTTTCCACAACATGAAAGCGAAATAAATAAGTGGTGCCAGGTACAACAAGCCCCGCCCCTCACACCTATTGTAGCTTATTTTAGCATTGGTTCAGCTGATGTCATCATGTCTATGTGTATGCTGATGTCAGTATATCTGTGTGTGTCCTGATACTTAATGTCTATGCACATGTATGTATGGTGATGTCAGCATTTGACCTAAAAAAGTATAAACATTGAGTTTAAGATTTAAGAAAGATTTTGTGTTTTTTCAGTTCCATACCAAATAACAATTGCCTCTTTCTTCTTTAGGTTTGCACAATATAGCAAAATTTGTGATGTGTGATATGGATGTACAGCATTGTGATATTACGATATTTCTCATTCACCTAATGAAATAATTTCATCTAAGTAAAGTAATAATAATACTAATAATAATACTAATAATAATTATAACTTTATTTATATAGCACCTTTAAAAACCGGATTTACAAAGTGCTTTACATACAAGTGAAAAAGCACAACAGCAGAATGCAAAGTGTAAACAAAGATCGTAAACAACTCAAGGGAATACGTAAAACATCATGTATAAATAAATAGTTAAAACAGGGTGAAATAAAAATTCATCGTCATCGAGGTGACAGCATCACGTAAGTGTTCCTTACCAATGTCAAAATGAGCCTATTGCTGACTCGATTATTTAGAATTCAAGACCAAATACTGAACTATGACAATCAGTTCCACAGTTCTGTCCATAAACCTGCTGATGCTGCTACCACAGACCTTCAGACACAAACACAGTCACATATTTAGT
>JAQQZY010000007.1:28247271-28260781 GCA_030068375.1 Ostorhinchus rueppellii
AGCAAAAAATTTCAACACGACAAATTTAATCAGGCACTTGGAAAAGACACACGGAGGAGCATGTGGAGTTCAAGAAAGGCAGCGAGGAGAAAAAAAAAGAAAAGCAAACTCCGAAACGGATGCTAAAGCAAACAACTTTAGATACTGCTCGTCCGTATAGTCGGACATAAGTATATAAGTACATAAACAAGTAATTTAAATATTGCTCCTCATGTGATTGGATTGGTGATCAGTTTATTTAAACTCACAGATCGGTGATCAGCACAAAAATCGTGATCGCGTAAAGCCTAATAAATGTCTATTTGCAACTGGTTCCTTCATGTATATTTCCTCTCAGCAGTTACACCTTTTCTATGCCTCTAAATTGGACAAGAATATACTCAATGGAAGGAAGTTTAGGTCATTTAATGTAAAGGAAATCCTTATTTTATTGAACCCCATCCTTGGGACTCACTCCCATGAACTCGGTTAAACCTAAATGTAAAGAGCTTCTGCTGTTAGAGCTATTCTTGTGTTAAAGGAAACAGGTGGCCATGCTTGCATTCAGTTTAAGGTCTGTCCTGAGTCAACTGAGATGACAGATTCAGTGTATGTAAACCTAAAAATACTGTATGTTCAGTATTTAGGCAGAGCATAGGATTTAGTGTAGTCATCTAATGTTAACGCCTAAAATACAACACAAACTCAGTGTAAGTGGAACGTTAATAGTCCAACTGAACCATCCCTTAGAAAATCGTTATACTGTGCACATGGCTGCATTTGTAAATAAGAATCTGTTAATTGCTTGCCAGGGTAAATAAATGTTGAATGAATTAAAAAAATAAAATAAAATAAATAAACATGGTGAAAGCATTTAACTACGACTTTAAAGTAAACAGTTCTGAGCTGGGTGTTACCCTTCATCAGAGGTGAGGCTGTGCGTGTCTGTCATGTCGTCTGTGGGCATCGGTGGTGGCGGTGGAAGCATGTCCACTAGATGCAGTGATGCTGAGTAATGCAGGAGACGGGGACAGGCAACAGCTTTTCCAAATTCTGGATTTCCACCTGGACGGACAACAGACATAACTTAGATTCATTAACTATTACTATATTACATATGTTCTAATGTCACTTTCCCACTGGAGGAGAATATTCTGGAGCCTCACACTGTTACCCATAAAATTGGAATAAAATATGTTTTACCTCTTTTCATGAAATAAGTGACAATGTGATTTATTCTTAATAGAAAAAAACTTAAGTGTGACTCAATAGTGATTACTGATGTGTATAAATAAGAATAAAAAGAGGAATGTGTCTGAAAATGTTGTTCCAACTTTATGGCCAACAGTATAGTGGAGGAAACAAACTATAAAAGCATGTGTAAACAAATGATTATCTGCTTAAAACAAACTCAGAGGTTATGCTTACAATTCACCAAGGACTCACTTTTGCTGAGATTTGTAAAGAATGCATCTGACTTCAGTGTTGGAATACAAAGAAAAGCAAAGTCTGAAGGCACCAAAAGCCTTGTTTGGTTGTATAGTCTACATAAAACACATAACATATGCCACGACATTTAGTTTTGTGTTTTTTTTTTACTCGTAGCCAGTGAGTCATATGCAGCTACTAACAAGTATGTAGGTATTTGGCAATTTGGCGTTTAGCTTATGCTACATAAATAAAACAGCCTTTGTGTGAGGTGTTAGATTGAAATGAATATGGAAGTCATTCAACTGCATGACAGATGGAGCAGGTGTGTTTCCATGCAATTACACAATGGCAAATTCCCATTTTTAGACTTTTTTTTTTTTTTGTTTTGGCCCCATTCAGACCAAACACTGCCAATGAAGTCTTGTTTTGTCTCCTACTCAGTGGGTGTAATTGCTGAACTGACTTCGGCCTGGTTTCATTTTCATACCTTTTATTGTCAAAGAAAGCTCCAATATGAGCTCTTTATTTTTTTATTTATTTTTGTTTTTGGAGCGAATATTGAGAAACTGCTTTTGTCATACCATTTCGAGCTGATGGAATGCGGCTGAGTCTCTGTTTGTAGGCATCAGAGGGGCAGGTTTCGTTCCTGGTTGACACTAGAGGGACACTATTCACTGCATGCAACTCTGGAGAAAGCAGCATGTGTTAGCATCATGGAGAACACATTATCATGGAGCTTTTGAAGTAGCGGGTTACCAGTGTATTTACTCACCCTGCTTACTGTGGTTCTTTTTACATGATTCCCTGAGCACACCCATTCTCGGCTGAGGGCGTATGGCCTGTTTCCATGGTAGCGGCTCTCGGCTGCACATGGGTGAGGACTTGGCGACAGGTTGAGTGAATATCTGGATGGTTTCAGTCCCGTGTTGATGGGGTAGGTGATGAGGCATTTTGGGACAGCGCCGTGGACTGTTGAAGGTTTTGAGGCCGTTTCCCACTAGGTCCACATAAAAAGTGCCGTAAACGCCGCAGCTGTCTGTCACAATGGGCACCGCGGAGTCCATGCAGGTGGGGTCCTTCTTAGCTGAGACAGGGAGACCTGAAACACAAACAAGTATGTACTGATTCAAGTTCTGCTAATGATACTTAGACTTACTAGGCACAACAAACCCCGCCTCTCGCACGTATTGTAACTTATTTTGGCATTGATTCAGCTGATGTCATCATGACTATGCATGTACTGATGTCAGGATATCAGTTGCCTCTATATATGTGCCAAGTCTGAAGCAAATTGAAACAAAATTGATGTATTTGGATTTTTGCCCATTAAAAGAAAATGGGGAAGAAAAAAATATTCTAAAAATTCATAAAAAATTGAAAGTTTTACCTATTATTTCCAAAATATAATCACATCTATTCTGGGTCACCAGCAATCCATAAACCAAATTTGGCATGAATTCAACCAATAGTTTTGCTGCTAGAGTGTTAACCAACAAAGAAGCAAACCAAACCAAAAACAATGCCCCTTTCCTCCCCTTCAGGGACTGGGTAAAAATCACTGTCTACCTCTCAGGTGAATAGACTGGAATAAATATCCAGATTTACAAAGTGGAGCAAATCAGTAATAGGATGCAAAATAAAAATGTGCAGCTGGAATTAGTCATGTCTACATTTGATGTACGAACAACCCACATATTGACAAAAATGATCATGTTTCTATTCATTCACCAATTCTTCAGATCTTCCCTTTTGTCCCCAAACCAGTTTACGTTATACTGGTTTAATAGTAAAATGCCTCCAGAGTAAAAGTAGTGAAACTTCACCAAGTCTGAGTCACCAGTAAAGAAATATTAAGCCAAAAATGCTGGTCGGCGGTAGTACCAAAGATACTTGGGTTAAAATGTGAAATTCTGAAAAGTTGCTAAAATGGGTTTTACTCCAAAGCCATGTTTGTCACTTCAAAACCCTATCTACACATTATAATATATTCCCTTTACAAAAATCAATACATGTGTAATATTACTTCATAATATACACTGAAAATATCAGCTAAACAGCACTTTTGTCATTTCTTTTCCAACTCATCTTATTAAACTATGTAAGATTTAGCACATTTAATCTCTGAGGTAGATAATTTAGACCAGTGTTATCACAGGGCTGTAATCAAGCAGACCTGACGGAAGTGTTAAATCTACATATGAATAACACAAGAGCAGGCTTATTACCTGTAATCTGACAAACATAACACATGCTTACTGTAGGTGTTGCATTAGTTTCTTGCCAGTAACAGCAAAGCAGGACCTACCAAGGATGTAAGGAATGTAGAGGAAGGATTTGTACAGCTGAATTAGAGGGGTTAGGACCTAAAGGGACGCACTGAGGATTCAGAGGTGGCAAAATCAGAACAAAAGAAGCATATTTTTCAGTAAATTTTAGGTATTGGATAACAAAATGAAGTACAAATATGATCACATAATCAAGTTAAGTTGCAGTGACTGATGACTGGTCTATCCCTGTACATTAACACTGAAGTCTGACTTCCACCATCTGAATCATTTGTTTATTGTTGGATTCTTGCTTCTATTCTATAAAATACTATCTAATGTCCATGGTCTTGAATTTTAGAATTTGAAGTTATTAAGATGAAGGTTTCATTGTCTGGTAACTTCTTGGTGTGAAGGATCATACTTTACAATTGGATATGCTCCTGCACTCTTTCAATTAGGAACCTTAAGGCCGGGGACAGTTCAAGGGAAAATGTGAGCTGTGAAATCCAGCAACAGAAGCTTCTTATTTTCATTTAGTAAATTAAAAATGATGTGCCTTGGTAATCATATATTCTGATAATATCTTCCTCTGGCATTCCAAAAATGAATACAAATGGAGAAAATTCTCTCTTCTACTATGCATCTTTGGTTCTTGCAGGTGTTTCCTCCTGGTAAAACTGCAGCTGTTTCAAACATTATATGGGTTCAGATGAGCTTTTTCTGCTGTAAATGACAGTGCAATTGGCAGTAAAGGGACCAGAGAAAATATTTTATATGGTAAATTTAAACAGTAGTGTTAATGGTGGTTTTGTACTGGTGCAAAGTGTTACTAACTCTGGCCTGATGCATGTTTTCACATCTCAGTGACTTACTGCTGCTTCTGAGTCCTGGATATTTCTGACCCTGGGCCCAAAAGTCCTGATATTTGTCACTGAAGTGGCCTTGTCTCCAGCCTCCTGAGATCCAGGGTGAGTCTGGAGCTGCCATTCTGTGGAAGAAGGCCTCATGTTTCACAATTACCTGAATTTCACAGTATTTAGAATAGAAAAGCCTTCATTGTCATTGTGTGTTCAATGAAATTGGGAGTGGTACTCCAGTCAAACAAAGTGAAGAAAAAAAAATGTCAGAAAACAATAGAATGAATATAAAATTACAAAAAAGTAAATGGAATATAAAATGTGACAAAAGTAAAAGAAGTAAAAGTAGAAAAGAAAAATAGACATAAAATATGAATATGCAATATTCAAAATGTTAACAGTGTGTAGATCTATGAATATTAGTAATGTTGACCCTTAAAGGACCAAAGTTGCAATATTGCAACAAGCAACATAACTGAATGAAATGGACACCTTTTCAAATCTTGATATCAAAATTGAAGATATAAAAAAGAAGAAAAAAAAAAACTCTGGCTGAAAAAACAGTGTGTGTGTGTGCAACTATAAATGACATACTATGAAAGCCTACAAAAAATAATGCATTTACGTTTGGACAAATATTAAATAAATATTGCATCGTTATTGTAAGAACAGAGGATTATTGTACAACTTATTTCACATAATTCACATTAATTATTAGTTATTGCACATTATTGGAAGTAATTGCTTGAGGATGCATTGAAGGAAGTGACTGTACAGACATCATTTTCGTATAAATATCTGGTGTTTAGAGTTTACCTGTGTTTTATAATGAGATCTTCACTGGCTAGTCTGCGTAAGCCTGAGGAAAAATAAATTTTAAATGGATGAAAACAAATTGTAGTCCTTATATGTGAATATTAAGTGAAGTTCAGCTGTCTGTACCTTTGCCATGCCTTGGTATGAGGTGACCTGTTCTACTGTGTCGCCTGTAGAGGTAGAAAGCTGCAACCATCAAAATGCACCACACGAGGGCGCCAATGCTGCCAATCAACACTGGGTCCTGAAGCAGGGCCAAGACCTGGGAGACGTCTCGTTTTTGGGTGTCAGTCTCTGAAGAACTAATCATCTGTGGGTCTGAGAAGAAAGAGGAGTTAAGAAAAGCACAGGAGAATCAAGACGATACCTGAACAACTTCCTCATATCCAAAGCTCACTGATGACAAATCCATGAGGGTCACTAAGCATTCCAACACCAGCTCCGTTAACGGCTGCGATTGTGACCCAGTATCGTTTCCCTGGTTTAAGAGCTGCAATCTCCAGCTTGTGACGGCTGCTGTCCACTGTCCAGTTCTGGTACTGATGTTCCCCAGACTCCACACACCACACCTGAGTGGAAAAAAAACATCTTCAATCTCAGTTCTTTGATGCTTTTACAAAGTGTTTACAGTAGTGTAGCAGTGCCTTTGTTCGGTGTTTACCTGGTAACCCTGTATGATGCCATTGTGTGTTTCATGAGGAGGGGGCTCCCAGCTGAGATGGATGGTGTTGTTCTGTTCATGGTTCACAGTTAAGGATACAGAGAGGGGGGAGGCACTTGGAACTGGAAGACGAGGAAACTGTTCAGTGTTGGCTCATACAACACAATAAATGTAGACTAACTTTAATACAGTTATAAAGCAAATGTAAGAAAACCTCTACATACTCCAAGTCCAAGTAATCCTGACCTGTCTCTGGGACTCTGAGGTGTCGGGTGTTGCTCTCCCTCCCGTACAAATTGCTGCCATAAGGACGGACTTTGAACTCGTACTTGAAGCCTCGTTTTAAGGGGCCAACCTGAGTCTGGAAGCCAGGCAGGGTCACCTTCTTCGCCGCCCAATCTGAGCTGGCGGGCAGCAGAGAGCGATAAAGAACCTCGAACCCATCCAGGTAATGAGGCTGGGCGGGAAGGGACTGCAGCTGAGACGAAAAACACAACACAGATCATACACTGGAATGAACTGGTTTTGTTAGATGGTAAAATACTGAAAGAAAAGCAACAGTCTGTGGATAGAAGTTTTTTAGGAATAGCTTTACTTTGACTCACCTTCCACTGGACTTGGGACATGTTTGACCCCGGGGCCACGATGCTCACATTTTCAAGAGCCACTCGCAGAGATGACAGCTCCTTATGGAAGTCTTTCTGTTTGATACTGGCAGCCTCTACAGACATAAAGCCTTTTTTGAACAACAAAATTATTCATCAGAATGACAGTGAGTTTTTAAAGTGATATTGTCTTTAATAGAATAAAAATGTATTGTTATTGTTACAGGATGAAATGAAAATCAGTTTAGCAGCTCTGTTATTTAGCAGCAAAAACACTTCAACTGCAAAGAGACTGCCTAAAAATACTGCAAAATTAAATTGAAAATATATACTGTATTAGATTAGATTTAATTTATTTGGTCCCCATGGGGAAATTTGTATTAACAATATACAAAAAAATGACAAAGAAATACTAAAATATACAAAAAGCTAATTCTATACCACAAATGAAATGAATACAATACAACATAAATATATAGAGGCAGTATGGAATACAGTCATGGAAAAAGGATTAGATCACCCTTATTTTCTTCAATTTCTTGTTCATTTCAATGTCTGGTACAACTAAAGGTACATTTTTTTGGACCAATAGAATGATAGCAACAATAATAGCTCATAATACTTTAATTTCAGAGCTGATATCTATCCATTTTCCATAGTTTTATTAATAATAACCAAAATCACTTCAGTTCTTACATCAATACCTATGACATTGTACTGACAAAAGTAGTGCTTTTAGGCATTCCATGTTTTTTTCCCTGTTTTTAGTCACGTGATACACACAGGAGTTAGTACTTGATTGCATAACCATTGTTTTTGATAACTTTAGATGGTCTAATAATTTTTTCCTGTGCATAGTAAGAACAGAACAAATCCCAGCTTTATAAGACTTTTACCAGTTATTAGTCTTCTCTCATTAGACCAAGTCTTACAGCTGATGGTAGTTTAAACTGTTGTGGCACTGATTTTATGTATTCCAGTCAAACTAAATCCTTTGATACTTCATGTGATCAGATGTAGCATGGACAGTGTTTCCGCCTTCACCTTACCCTCCACTAGAAGCTGTGCGCTGGCAGTGACGACGCCTACATCATTGACAGCAGAGCAGGTGTACTTCCCAGCATCCTGTGCTGTCACATAATGGATCTGGAGAGCCTGGTCTGGGTTTACAAGATACCTATGGACACAGATTACAAATCTGGTCTCAGTCACGCCAGCAATGTGGGTGTTCAGACAATGACATCTGTTTTCCTGTCTGTTGTCACCACCATGAAACTCAGTCTAGTTGAAGACTTTTGAGACTTTTCAAAGCCTTTCTACAACCATTAAGAATGTTATTTAAGCTATGTTTCATCTCTCGTTGTGCTGGACTTGGCCACTCCTTTTTTCTTTTTAAACCCACCACCACAACCCTTCTTTGGAGGACAACTTTATTTTTAATTAATTACAGCTTGTGCTTAACAAGTACAATCTCAAATTTTACATTCATATTGTCATTCCTTGCTAGTATACATATCTAGAGGGAGGGCTCATATAGACAAAAGTGTACAGGGACAGGATGTAACAAAGTGACAGACTGACACAAGACGGTGGGACAGAACAAACATAAGACAAGACAGTGGGACAGAACAAACATAAGACAAGACGGTGGGACAGAACAAATATGAGACAAGACAGTGGGACAGAACAAACATAAGACAAGACAGTGGGACAGAATAAACATAAGACAAGACAGTGGGACAGAATAAACATAAGACAAGACAGTGGGACAGAACAACAAGTGGTTACTGTTGGAAATACTGATCAGATATATTGTGTTGACTTAAGTGTGGTGTGTGTGTGTGTGTGTAAATAATTATGTTAATGATGAATGGGAGTGAGGCATGAAAGTTGAGTGCTGAGATAGAAAAGTTGTGTGTGTGTGTGTGTGGGGGGGGGGGTTGTAGTGGAGGGGGCAAGGAGGTGTGTGTTCTGCTCTGATGATATATGTGGTTCTCGACTATGTTTGCTTCAAAAAGTTATGAATGGATTCCAGTTGTTCTCAAAGGTTGACATATGATTCCACTGGAGTGCGTTATTCTTTTCCATTGAAATATATTCAACAATGAGGTTGGTCCAGTGAGTGATGTGATATGAGTTCTTAGATTTCCAGTCTTGGAGCATTACTTTTTTTAGCGACAGCTAGAGAAATGAGTAATAGATGTTGGAATCTGGATGGGAGGTGTACATAGGATATATCACCAAGAAGGCAAAGTGGTGCTGATGCTGGGATTGTAGAACTCAGGATGGTGGATAGTGTTTCAATGACCTTTATTCAAAGGGTGTGTACTTGTTGGCAAAGCCAGATGGTATGAAAGTAGTCATCTGTGCTCCCTTAGATGTAAACCCAGAAACAACTGGGAGAAGATTTTATTCTTTGTCTTTCAGAACAATTAAGTTACTTGATCCCCAAAGTCTCTAATTTGAGTATTTCAATTTAATTCCACTTTAATTGTCTACCACAGTGGATAATAAACACAAATGGCACACACAATACATGTCCTGGTAATCAAATAAGTAGAGCTAAAATCACAACAAAACAACTCCCCCTTGACATGACCACATTTACAAGCAATATTTCTTCAGATTTGTATATTTAACAGACTGACTGCTCTACATATGATTTTTCGTATAATTTTTTAGTCAGATTCTGTGACCTGAATGCACCAGTGTAAACTCCTGATGTAGTGGATGTTCTGTTTCACCTATGATAGACCTGGCCTTCCTGCTCACTATTCATGTCATACAGTGTCTCTTATGACCTTTGCTGCTGACCTTTTATTTCCTGCTGTTTTGATTTTCCTGAACCACCTTCAAATTACTTCTAACAGACTTCTACTTAGAGATCCACTGTCATATCAACTGGACACTGACATAGAAAGATGTTTGTCAATATCAGTATCTGCAAATAAGATGCAATTTCACAGATGATAGTGGAAGATATTGTCCACTGTAGTATATTTCATGTAGTTTTCCTGTGAATTTGTATGTTTGAATCTGTTTATTTAAAGACAATAATGATGGACTGAACAACTTTAAAATGGTGACTATATTTATTATGAGCATTTTTTTTTTTGTTAAGGGGGTACATAATGTTAAAAACAATATAATGAAAATCGCTATCAGATCAGTAAATATATTACCATGCTAGTCCTCCTAGCCAGGAAAATACTCTTTCAGCTGTATTTTATTTTACTTTGTCATCTATTCAATCATTCATTAGTTGACAATGATGTAGATTTTGTACTCATTTACATAGT
Organism: Ostorhinchus rueppellii; assembly: GCA_030068375.1. Taxonomy (NCBI): domain Eukaryota; kingdom Metazoa; phylum Chordata; class Actinopteri; order Kurtiformes; family Apogonidae; genus Ostorhinchus; species Ostorhinchus rueppellii. The sequence continues at coordinate 28,257,187 of JAQQZY010000007.1, forward strand.
CACTCATAAATCAGTCTTTTACTGCTTTCATACTGCAATTACTACATCTGTGTATGCTTGCTATGTGTTTTTAATTTTTTTGTCTAATTGTGATTGTGATTGAGCCATGTTAAAGAGGATTTTCTGTCATGACGGATGATAAAGAATTTTGATTCTATCCTTCTTAAACATTGCTATCAGTTTCTGACAATTTCCTAATTGGTGCATCCACACTTCTACTAGATTCACTTGTTCAAGTCATGCCAACTTGTATTTGAGACATTTTAACGCCTCAAGTTCAGAATGTTGGACTATGGACTTCTTAAGCCTTTTTAACAACCTGTGAAAATCCAGTCAGTCCAGACATTCATTATCCAGAGAGCGAGACGTCCGTTGACCTTATTTATGCTTTGGCCTGTCCTCTAGAGCCTTCATTAGGCCTGGTTCTTCTAGTATAATGCCTTAACAATGTTTGGATGAATCATTGTGACACACACCAGGCCCAGAGGTATGTCTACAGTAAAGAACATTAAGAATCATTAAAATAATGCCGTCTGTGTGTTTCATAAATAAGCTGTAATTAGATATAATCACAGAATATGACTGAATGTGTATGTACGAGTGTGTGCAGTGATTAAATACCGGCCGTTGGGCAGTGGTCCCTGCTCTCTGCTCCAGACCACAACAGGGGGTGGGTCACCTTTAGCTTGGCAGTAGAACTGGGCAGACTCACCCATTCGCACAGACACATTTTCTGGCTTCAGCAGCAGCACAGGTTTAACTACAGCAGAACAAGCATAGGATTCAGTACTGTTTTCTATTGTCAGTGTTGCGAAAATACCAACGGGAATTTCAACTTATGTCTAAGCGGCTGTCGATGTCCAGTCTCACCGAGCACTGAGAGCCGAGCTGCCCTGCTTTCCCTCATTCCCACTGTGTTCCTGGCCACACACACATAAGAACCAGAGTGGTTCTTGTCTGCAGGAGCAATGATAAGCTTCCCACTCAGCTCCTGCAGCAGAAGCAGAGAGTAGTTGGCATGAAGAAAGCACACAGGATCCATGGTTCATTGAGTTCAGGGGCAATTACAGCCAAAACTTCACAAACAATACCTACAACTGTTAGCTTTATAAGATTTTGTCACTTTATTATTTAGAATATCCAAACAGGGATAAATAATATTTTAAACAAATCATATTGCAATTAATTTACACATATTGCAAAACCAAAATAAGTCCGGACCTTAAGGTGTACTTGTACTGGTCATGCTAACAACATTAATTGTACATTGAATTACTTAAAAGCAAGAGAGGCACAAATTCAGTTAAAAAAAAAAATCTTCTATTTACTATTTGAATTACGCATGGGGGTAGAACCTATGGGTAGCAGCCATTGCCGACTGGAAGTGACGTACCATCATTGATTCCAGCTGAACAAGTGCAAGTAAACAAACAGCAGTCCGTGAGCAAGATTGAGTGGAAAGCACGCCTTTAAAAAGCAAATTATGGCTAGCAATTTTGAGAAAATGGATGTAAATGGTTCCCTATTCGATCCGAAAATTTGTTGTCTTAGACTGGTGTCTGCTGCACGGGGTCAATGACCACTCCATCACAGCCCAGCTAATCAGAAAAATCAATGACTCATCATCACCACCGGAGCTGGAACAGTCCGTGAAGAAGACGACATGTAGCTGACTGTCTGACTGACAGAGTAGTGACTAAGGTACTTGAACGGATTTGACAACGAGCTATAACAAAAGTTACCTCATGAAACTGCTAGTATTATATGTGCTCTTTGGAAATAGATAGCACTACAGGTACGCTGTGAAAGTTTCCTTGCATTTCATGTCGATGGATCAGAGAAAAAAAACATGCTTCTTTCATACAAAGAAGCACAGTCTCCCCTCTTATCCTACAGAAATATGCAGAAAACAGCAAAAATATTAGAGATCCAACTGTAAGGGACACAACAGGAATGGAGAACGGGATATGGAGGAAGCCTATAATCATTATCTTTTTGTATGTGGGGGAAAGAAACTAAACGCTTCAGTTCAGCCTGGTCTAAATTCTGCTGGCAAGTGATTAGATAAACATCTCACAGTGTAGTGGTGGTCAGTGCCGTTGATGGGCAGGCCGTCCTTTTTCCAGGAAATGTTAGGTTCAGGGTGTCCTGATGGGGGTTCACAGTTTAAGACCGCCACCTCTCCCTCCGCTACCTCCACATCGCTAGGCTCCAAACTGAACTCCTCCTTCAAGGCTGAGACAGATCGATAATTAGGTTAAATCCTTTGGCAGTCTTTGGTATTTATAGCATAGGTGTCATACAACAGTACTGAATGTAATTATTCAAGCTAAAACCAAAGCTTCCTGTTGATGCTAATTCATCATTTTATACTAAAGTTCAGATCGATAAAATATAATACCCTTATTGTCCCCTTAGGGAAATTTGTCTTGGATTCCAAGAGCTGCACAAGTGAAGCTGCCAATTAATAATACAAAAGCATTGGACTAGAGCATAGATGCAGTCACATAACCCACACATATCGCACAAGACTCGCATAGATAGTTAAAAAGAAACCTGCTAGCAATAAATAACAATGACAAAGAATATCACAGATTTTTATGATTTGATGGACCACTCGCAAAACTGTCAATGAATACCAATATTTAAATTGACAGTATCACTAATTGCCAGTGCTATTTTCTTTTTATTCATCTCCTTTTTATCAGTGAAATAAAGACAAACAATTATTGACCTTTATCAGATACTAAATAATACACAAAAATGAATAACTTCCCTGGTTTTAAAGTTTTTCAGCACCTCAATAGATTATCTTTGAAAGGCCACAAATTCAAACAAACTGACATAAAAAAAAAAAATGCATATCAACAAAAGATCAATCTTATATGCTGACAATTATATTGGCTCATGTCAGCAAACAATATACCATATTCATCTGTATGTATTGGTACTTTTTTTTTTTTTGCATAATTTCAAACCTTTTGATCTAGAGTTTTGGAAAACAAACACTTGTTTTGTAACATTTCACTCTCTTTGCAACTACTGATTATTTTCTATAAAACCGTCATCCTTTCTCACAGCCTGAGATGAAAAGAAATTACACAGACTATCATGAAGGACAAAGAAAATGAGCAAATCTTAAGGCATAAGAAGATAAATCATGCAAATGTTTGGCTTTTGTGCTCAAATCGCTCTTTTCTCCACTGCAGCTCTAAGCTCAGTGTCCTGTGTCGACGAGCAGCTGCTGCCTGTCGGCTCCCTGACTGAGGTCCTGATAAGTAAACAGCCAGGGGTCCGAGGTCAATTAACATCACTGTTTGACCCCCTCCCACGCAGCAAACACTGACATTGGACCTGCTACCTCTGTCCCTGTCATTATACATCTTCATCAGGTCTCTGCTTGTGTGCACACAATCACAGAGAAAACGGCCTGGAGAAAAAGAGTAGATTTGTCTTAACCCCTTAACACCTGAATGGAAAAAAATTTGACTTTCTACTTTCTTTCAGGTAGATAGTATTTTGGTTGCATTTTGGAGTGTGTGTGTGTGTGTGTGTGTGTGTGTGTGGGGGGGGGGGGGGGTGATGCTAATTAAAA
>JAQQZY010000007.1:28260791-28278505 GCA_030068375.1 Ostorhinchus rueppellii
CCCCCCCCCCCCCCCCCCCCCCCCCCCCCCCCCCCCCCGATGCGAATTCAAAGAATCAAGTCGAGTTCAGATTACAGCTCACAATTAAGGCTGGATTTACATCATTCTTTTGTGTTATAATCATGCACCTGTATAGTAATAAATACACAAACATATTTCTTGGTGACAAAAAACCACAACGTAATATTTAAGGTAAAAAAGTGCAAAAGTAACCCGTATAGTACTAGTTTTGGAAAAAAAGCAGATATGAGTTTAGTGCTGTTAAACATGTTAAATGTTATCTTCTGAAATTTCCTGTTTTATAATGATGTAAACTATAGTAACAGAATATGTACAGTACGACACATTAATAGAAAATACATGATTGTTATTTTATGTCCCCATCATTTTCCTTCAGCCACTTATTTCCTAAAATTCTATGATTAGGTCCAGTTCCTATTTTATCTACAGTGTACGTGCTGCACAGCTGCACCTTTATTACACATGTAACGCTGTACAGTTTACTTACTGTCTACTGTTAATTAACAGATGTAAAATACTGGGCTGATACAGATGGTGACATTTAAATGAAGACTGAGTCAACACACATTGCTATTATCAGTGTTATTTTCAGATTATTTCAGTTTTACTTATCCCTTCTTTTGATCTACAGTAGGCCGACACATTAAACTTTTTTTGTGCGTCCATTGGCCCTTCATCACAGTGTCTTAACTGAGAATAAATTCAATTGTAGAATTTCATAAAATGAACTTAGCACATGTGAAATGTCTTATTTGCTGGTTCATAATGTTGTTGATTGATGCTGATGTTAGGCGAAATTGATCATGTCATATGTACGTTATCTAATCAGAATATTTAATAATGCCTATTTAACCCTTAGACACCTAAAAGTGGGTGACTTCCAAATGAATTTTTCTCTACATTTAACATTTCTTGAATGATTTATTACCACTAATCATCATATCATCCTCTGCATTGCATTTTCCAGTAAGGATTTTTTTAAAAATTTGCTGATCATGTAGATGTCCATCTCAGAGTAAATTCAAAGATAAAACAGGAAAACTGAAGAAAAAGTGACTTTTTCAGCAAAATATATGATTCACTGAACCTCAAATAAGTGTCTACAGCCACTGTCATTTGTTAAACTATATGGGTTTTACTGGTGAATCAACGTTGCCAAATATCATGGTGTTTCCACATTCAGTTTAGAGCAGGGGCCTCAAACTCATCTAGCCCTATTTGATCTAAAGTGGGGCGGACCAGTAGAATAATAGCATAATAACCTATAAATAATGACAACTCCAAATTTTTGTCTTTGTTTTAGTGGAAATAAACCCCATTAAATTATGAAAATACTTATGAACGAAAAAAAGATATGAATAACCTGAAAAAAAATACATTTCTTCAGAAAAATAAGTGCAATTTTAACAATATTATGCCTTAACTTATCATTTCTACATGTGCAATATGTGCATTATGGATCGGATCTATAAAGACACTAAACACCTACTTAGTAACAAGCAGAAAATTGTTAAAATTGTGCTTAATTTTGTTGTTGTTCATATTTATTCAGGTTAGTCACATTCTATTGTTACTATGTTATTTTTTGCACAAAAACAAAGACAAAAATTTGACATTGTCATTATTTATAGGCATGATGTCATATTTTTTTCACATCAAATCAAGAAGAAACAAATTGACTCATTATTTTTTGTAGATTATTATCCTGTTATTTTATTTGAGATCATATTGGTTTGTATGTGGAACCTGAACTAAAATTAGTTTGACAGCCTTTTCATCCCACAGGCCAGATTGGAACTTTTGGCGGGCCGCATTTGGCCCCTGGGCCGCATGTTTGACACCCCTGGTTTAGAGCTTCTGAATGTCCAAATGATGACCAAGAAAAGATAGAAAAGTTAGAATTTTACCTCAGTTATCAGTATTAGTGTGCATAAGTGGTTCAGGAGTTAAGTTTAGATCAGAGGATGCTTTTGGTCACCAGATGCTGTGTAGGTATTTCAGAGTTAACAGAATGAACCTGATTATAAACTTTAGTAGCGAAAAACATGCATAAAGCATTAAACCACAGCACACATCTTACCTGCTATGTACAGTGATGCATTGCGACTGACGGCCTTGCCTTCACTGTTCTTGGCCACACAGGTGTAAACACCTTCGTCCGATTGACCCCTCTTTCCCCCGACACTCAGAAAGAAGAGGCTTCCCTCTAGTAAAACCAGGGGCTGCAGGTGTTCGTAGGCCTTCGCTGTCTCCAGAGGCTGACCGTTCCGCAGCCACTCGATGGTCGGCTGTGGGTTACCGTCAGCTCGGCACGACAGAGTGGCTGGACTGCCGACTTTTACCACCACGTCAGATGGGTGGTGGACGATGCGTGGCGGCATTTCCTCTGCACGGACTCTGAAACCTAAACAAGATGCAATGAGTAGTAGAGTGTAATAATAACATCTGCAGAAAAAAAGCTGAGGCAGTTAAAAGAAAGGAGTGATTTCTGAATTTACTTTGACTTCATTATAGACATTATGACTGTGAGATATTCAATGTTCTGCCTGAACAGCTTTGATTTGGTGTGGAAGATATTTCATACACTGTGTATTCAATCATTCCAAAAAAGTTTCATGGCAGACATTTTAATTCATACACTAGAAATTACCAGGTGTTATCAATTTAATTTTGAAGCTTTTTTTCCCTAAAGGGACAGTGGGTATTAATAAATACATTATGTGCCAATACACCAGATTATAGCCAAGGCTAATTTCCATTTTTAGTCTCTACATAAAACAACATTTCTCATGTAAAATGGTACAAACCAGTGTACTCATTCAACAGACAACAAACACATTACACATTTATGCTACAGTATACACAACATACACACATGCAATCTCAGAATGCCAGATGACGTTATATGAGATTGTAGAGGCAGGTTTGATTATAAAATAACCCTGATTTTAAATATTAAGTGAATGAGCTGAAGGTGGACAGGTTGCGGATGACGGTCGGTAATGTGTTCCAAGTTTGAGAGGCACAGTATGAAAAAATAACCTATACAAAGGCACTTCTTCTAGATGGAATTATAGTCACCTTGGGAACTTTTTAGGACACTTAAATGGAACAGATCCATCAGTAATGTTAGGATCACCTGTGTTGTGATAATCCAAAATATATGCAGCAAAAAAATGCCTATTTAGGACTAGTGATAAAGTGAAACTTAAAGACAGACTGAGAGTCGACAATCATCAATTCAAGCTAACAACAATGTTCCTCAAAACAAAGATGCGAAGACATTTTGATATTTTGCTTCATACTGTGAGCAATATAATTAAAATATTCACTGAATCTGGAGGAATGTCTGAGTGAAAACATAAGCCTCAACTGTATTCCTCTGTTCTTCAACTCAGACGCTGTTGCATCAAAAACTATTATTCATCTGTAAATGAGCCTCAAACCTGTGTTAAGTGCTTCCGTATGTAGTTACAACCACAAACATGTTTTAAAGCTTCTTCTTAAAGGTTTCTTTCTTGCTCAGTTTATGTTAAGTGTCCACACTGATCCATAGCCATACGTAATGGACCACAAATCATGTTTCTGCTGCGGTCATGGACAATCCCAGATGTCCCAGTCGTTTTGGAATGTGTTTCAGACCTCAATGAATGCATAATGGAATAGATTTTACAAACACAATGAAGTTCACCAGACAAAACAGAAAAAAAAACAAAAAAAACAAAACCCAATAATATCTTGATAAATATTGTATGCAATGAAATATGAGTCAAAGTACATTTGGAAATTACTGCCTTTGGTTTTATCTGTATTTTCCATCCAACTTTTTCTGATTAAAGATTCTATGTCTACATTACTGTAGGGCTCAGTAACATATCAAACTGGTTTTAATTTAGTGCAAAAAAAAAAAATCAGGAAAAATGGAGGGGGGAAAAAAAAATCGCACAATCAAGATTATACCTCAGGAGATCTTTCTCAACAAAAACTGAAAATACAACTCATTTGCTGCTTTTCATTATTAATATTAATTTTTATTTTTTATTATAAAGAGTGTATATTATTAATATTCATTTCAGTATGGTGTACAGCATTTTTCAGTCAAATATTGTCTTTATTTAGCCAAAGAACAACTGATCATAAATTGTGCACAACCTTTAAAAAAACAATCAAGATTTAAATTTTTTTGGTTCTATTGCTTAAGCCTGCATTATACATAGAGCTGCACAAGTAATCAAATTACAGCCATAATGTCAGACTGTGCAAATAAATTCCAAAAGGGTGCAATATAAAAGGTTGCATGTGTGGATTTGGTGATGCAAAGGAAGGAGGCTTGGTGCTTTAGATGGATCAAACATGTACCAATGATCCATCTTCCACGTTTAACATCATGACCTTGTGTTTGAGAACCATGACTGAACTGCAGGTCCCAGCTCTATGCATCACCACCCTTCACTGGCAACAGAACACCAACAACAAACAAAGCTCTGCTACCAACAAACAATGTCTATTTGCAGCCAGCAGCAGTGGAATGCCATTGTTTGAGTTTCCCGTTGGGTTGGATGACCACACTCAAGGAAACAGGAGACTATGATCAGCTTCCTGACAGGAGAGGAAACCTGAGGCTCGCAGGAACATCAACCTCAACAAGGGCAGCTTGGAACTCCCCTCAGTATATCTGTATAACATAAAAGACACGCCTTGAAAGGAATTTTACCTCTGACTTTCTGACTTAAAAGCTAAATAATTCCTTTAACTCTTAAAATCAGAGATAAAAAATGCATTCATATCACGGTATAAAGGATACTAAGGTTAACAAGATTTATGAGCTAGATTATCCCTCCCAGATGGTGCTTCCTGTCTCCATGTCTCACAAACATAAATCAGTGTTTCGTCTTAAACAGCATGTTAAGACTAACCACCTGCATATTGCCAGTCACTTGCACAACACTTTGAAACAATAAAAGCACATAAAAATGTTATATGATCACTGCAGACAATATGAAACCATCTGGAGATCTTCACATCTATGTGCAACAACATCTGAACTGCGTATAACCCTAATCTGACCAAATATTTTGGCCATCCAAAATGGGCAAGAGCAGTAGAGAAAAAAGGTTGTACAACTTAAGCACTCCATTCATTCACTGAAGCAGGAAATGCCTAAATTAGAGCTAACAATAGCCTATTTAACCTCATTGTCAATGTGTCGCTTCACATTTAAAGCATAAAAAGGAAGCAGCCAAAACATCTTATGTTGTGATTAAAATATTCTTAGGACTCCTGCATTCCTTCAGGGACATTTCTCAGGAGGGGTGCAGTGATGAGGATGCTCATTCTGTAGGCGTTGGCAAAACTTGACATTAGACTGAAATAGCAAAGTGTAAAAAGGCTGAATTTATTCTGTTAGATGCCTCCCGGTCACCACATCTTACATTTATGTTAGAACATCACACCTACTGGGGTGTCAAGTTAGGTTGAATTTTTCTAAGTATTGTTTAATGTGGATCTAAAGATGTAAATGTTATATAGCAGGGGGTTATTTAACAGTATTTAGTTTGTTATTCAGCATATGACAGTGAAATGAACTTTTTTGGAATAACTTATACAGTGTCCAAAATCAACACCTGTTGCCACATAAAACAAATTCAGATACTATTCTATTGGGTGGATTTATGATTTTATTTTATTTTTTTTATTTTTTTTTGGGTGGTTTTGGAGAAGTTTTGAGACGTTATAGATGAATCATGTATACATACCAGTTTCCATTAAGAAAAATCAGTAATTGTTATTGAAGCCTTGTATTTTAACAGTGATTAATATTTAAAAAAAAAAAACCAAAAAAAAAAAAAACACCTTACAAAGTGCTTATGAAAATAAAGATAAGTCATACAACTATAAAAGAGAGAAGCTTTTTGGTTTATAAAACCCATAGATGAAGATAGAGGCAGATGAGGGAAATTAAAACGTTAATAAATAAAAAATCTAAGTTTGCACTGGTTGTAATGACATATTAGAACGACTTATAATCAGAAGATGACCCACAGTCCTTACCTGCTAGAAGAACTCCAAATCCCCAAAAGAATACCCTAAAAGTCATCATTTATGAAGTTTATGAAGTCAGATATTTCCACACCGGCTGATAAAGTTAGTTAGAATTACTCTGTGTTAGTAAATTAGGTCATAAAACGCACTGTCTGTCATTCCCCCCGACATAAAAACTTTATAGTCCGAACCCAGAAAAGCATAAGTATAATTTTAACAGGAAAAACTACTTCGAAAAACACGGTTTCATGACAAAATCTGTGTTAACTTGTCTCGCGCTGAAACAACTCAGACGTTGAGAAGACAGTGACTTTACGTTTCCGGTCAGTTAGGACTTCAAAATAAAAACCCTGTTAGGAAACGTTCATTACATCGTAAAGTGCGTCATGTATTTAACAATTTACGATATTATTTTATGCTTTGAGTGAGCGACAAGTGCGATACTAGTAAGCACATGTATACTACAAGTGAAGATAATATTTTGGAATAATATCAGATGATTTTAATTTGAAGGTGGCATCGTAAGCTTCCGGATTTATGAGCGCTCATTGTGGTTGATTTGACTTGCAACATGATGCTAATTAATCAATTAATATGTTGATCTACGGAATAATTAAGCAGTTACTGCTTCCACCTGTCCTCATATCCTTTTTTAAAAAATCATTATTGAAGACGAAATATTTATATTTGATATTAATTTACATTTAAGCTAATATTTATCTGTTGAGTACTAAGTGTAGTTCAATTATATAGCGACTGTTCAGTTAAGCTAGCATACTTAGCATGAATCTAAACAATATTGCCTTGGAAAAAAACTTTAATGTTTATGTATGTGGTCATTATACAGAGTGTGTGTTACTGAAGTGTAAGTAGCTATTTCAAGAGCAGAGGGAATTTTGTTTCTTTCTATATTTATTTGAAATTGCAATCATGGCTGAGGTTGAGGGATATTTTATTTTCCACTTCTTCATATTGTTTTACCCAGTTTGTTTTTGACAGCTTAGGCAGCAGCTTTGTCAACATTGCCAGGAGGCAGGAAGTCCACTCTTGCATGTTTCTACAATAACAATAGAAGGAAATTATGTATCTCACCAAATACAGAAACTCCTCTTAGTATTTCAGCTATTGAGTAGTATGGATTTTGGTTTGGTTTAGTTGTCCAACTGTTTGCAGGTTTAACACTGGCGAAAAGCTGTAATCATTGAATTTTAAAAAAAATGTATTCACAGTTCGTAGGTGGAAAATACTCTTGAGATTTTCAAGTCACAGAGTAAATCAGGGCTGACCCACAAATAAGTGAACTGCTGCTAGTTCATTCCCTCCAATGGCACACATAAATAAAGTATTGTTTATTGAACTGTTCATTGTGAGGCTCAGAAAGGCCCAGGGCTAAGTGATGGATGTTTATATTGATCCAACAACTCGGGCTTGATGGCCCCGGCATCGGCCGGCATTCAGCGCTCCACAAAAGGTTTAGAGAGGATGAAGGATGAGTCTCAGCTAAACACAACCCATGGGAATGGTGGTGAGCTGAGAGGTGCCGAGGGAAGGAACCTCTTTCAGGCTGTAGACTAAAGGTCAGGGGAAGTGTTGGAACGGGCAAAGAGGGCGGGATGGAATAAGAAAAAGAAAGAATGTGTCAGCTATAGTGAGGAATGCGATAAAAAGTGACTTCAGAGTAAATTCTAGTGCATTTTGAAAGGGAATCAACAATCACTGTCAACATGAATGCCTGTTTGAAGATGGTTTAAACAGACATTATTCTATATTCTTACTCCGTCTCCTTTTTATGAGGGAAATAATTAAACACTGAAAAGGACAGCAACAGGATACTGTCACTCCTTTTTGTAAATATTTACTTATATTCTTAATATAATTAGTGTTTTAAATTCTTCTTTTTAGAAAAACACTAAACTCTTCTCGGTTGGATCTACCTATTGGAAGTGCACAGGAGTTTGAATTCAGAACTAAAAAGGGAAAGAAGGAAAACATTCAGAGCACGATAAACACTTTAAACATCTACTTTTTAATTTAACAGTTTGTTCACAAGCATACATTTTATTTTTAAAAAAGAGTTTTCTCTAAAATAGGTTTACGTAGATTATCATTTGAATTTGCGGTACTTATATGTTGTATACGTTTATAGTTTGCTTCATTCCTCCACACCAACTTCATCGACTGGTCTTCAATAGGCACCTGCATTCTGAGTCTCACAGGTCATGGGGGTTAAGGACTCACCTTTTCTGCGGTGCAACCTGATCTTATGAGGCATGTGCTGGTGTCCAGGACCGTGACGAACATGCTCCTTGACCCGGGTCTTTGACCTCTTGTCCAGTCCTGGCTCTGTTTGGACATCGTGGCACAAGCACCACTGTGAGTACTCTGCCCAGATGTAGAACCAGGACACCCAGATAAGCCATGCTCCTATCCGCATCTTCACCCTGACAAGTCCTGCCTGGACTTCCTGGATGCAATTCCTTTGCCTCTGCTGCAGCTCCACTGCAGCATCCGTACCTTGAAGATATTACCAATCGTGCCACTCGACCAACTTTTAGCACATCAGCTTTCTACACAAAACCTAATCGTGGATGTTTAGAAAGTATGTTTTCTTTATATTCCTTAAACATGGCTGTGTGCTCGTCTTCGTTCTCTCTGTAATTTGGCTGCTCTTGGTCTCCCAGTCTCCCTCCTCTTTGGGTCCTTTTTTTTCGCCTGAGGAGGGATAAGTTGGGGGGGAAACAATGATCAAAAAACAAGTTTCAGACCTCATGCTGAGCGAATAGTGAGGGGAAGGGGACCAAGGGGTACTGTCTTGTCCAACAACATCTGTGCCATTCATTCTGCATTGGATAAGGGGGGACAGAAAACAAGGGTTGAGTATAGAGGAGGGAGGAGAGAGGAGTTGAAATGGGGGGGGGGGGGGTCTTACTCACAGAGGCCTGTTTTCGCAAGTCACATCAGTTTCATTAGTCAAATCTGTAACGTGTCTAATGCAAAACAGTTTTTTGGTTGTTGATCAACATGTACATTCAGTCATTAAATTGCGTTTTGAAGCTGTTTGCCAAACACTAAAAACTGAATCCAAACAAATGGTATGAGGCGAAGAAAGTTAGTACCAGTTTTACTTGGGTTAATAATAAGAAAACTTTTATCATTGCACAAAGAAAATGTTCAGTTTCTCATGCTAAGATGTAAATGATCCGACCAGAAGCACCCTTTTTCTTTTGACAAACAACAGCTTCCAAAATAACCAAACGAATACAAAGGCTCCTTTTTCTTTCACTGTCTTCCTTTAATGTGACAACTCAAGTCACCCCCCACTTGCTACCCAACCTCCCACCAGTCAACTAGCCAAGCAAATTTGTAGCTGCCTGTCTGCACAGTATGAGTCTCATACATCATCTTGGCTCGCTCATAAGAAGCAAACACAAAGTACCAAGTCAACCCTGACAGAATTTTCTGGTTTAATTTCAGACACAGTTGGTTTGTCTGGCTCGAGTGGACTCCCCGAGTGTACGGAGATTACACTCCTTATTTGTAAGATTCGGAAGTGTAATCTCATCCCTATAAACAAAAACAAATGGGATTCCACCTGGTCCTGTGTACCTTAGTAAGAGGAAAATCAATCCTAGCTGGCAATAGTCAAGACAAGGACTCATTTATTGCAATATATGCTTTCTAAATTTTAACACAACTCTTTCACATCCTATCTAATTTTTTAAAAAGTCAAAAGGTTAAGAGGTGTTACTTATTGGAGCTGAACAGTGAGACACAAGTATGTTTGCATAGCATAGCACCCAAAATGAAGATCCAGCACCAGTTTAAGTGTTGATATCATGGCCCAGTGATTTGAGGAAGTGTCTGTTTAAAGAATCCTGATATGTTTTAGCTGTCTGCTGATATGTTGAGACTTTTTTTTTTTTTGTTTTTGCAAGTTTTATAGAGAATGCCTAACAATTGAGACAGGACACTATGCAATATACCATAATATATTACACTTAAAACACTTTTTTTAAATATAAAATGACTGTTATGAAATTCATGTATGTGGAATTTGAGGAGCTGTAAATCGAATGGAACATTATGGAATGTTCTAAACATTCTATAAAAAAATCACCTTGCTCCTGTAAGCTTAAAAAACATTGTTGTAACATAAGTCCAAAATTTTAGTAAATTGCCATTTTTAGTCAAAGAACAACAAATGTCATCTGCACCTAAACCCTCCTCAAACACAGTAAAATCAGGGTTTTCTATGTTAAAAATCAAAATGAACAAACGCGGTTCTGTGTTCTATTGTGTATTTGAAGCATACTGTATATTTTAGTGCAGTCTGCTTCCAGTCTAGTTGAAGTAATAAAGTACAGCTCAATGCTAGTACTAGAAAACTGCTTATTAGTTAGTTGTTGAAAAACTACTGTGATGCTAGTGTTGTAATAAGACAAGACTGTTCACTAGTTTTTCGGTAGATGTAGTTTTTCCTTTTCCACAGCAGCCATTTTGACATTTTAAAGTAGGAAATTTTCAGGTGTTAAATAATAAATAATGCCAGCTCTGTGTGAGTGCAATAACACAATTCAAGGCCAACAGAGTTTTAGTGATCTGTAATGTCGCTATTAACACCTGTGTTTCCCACCATCATGCAGAACTGTAACGGTATCTAAAGGGAGTTAAACAGCAGGAACACGACACATTTTAGTTTATCACAATGACAGAATCTCCTCATATGGATGCATTAAAAAGAAACATCAGAGAGCCAGCATGTGCTATCATAAAATGGCCTCCTACTACTGTTTCAGGACCTGGCACAGTCCAAACACAAGCGTAATTGATGTTATCAATAGACCTTTTTTCACAGCTAGTTAAGACAGACAGCAAACAGATGACAGCATTAATAACAAAGGCTGCATTCCATTTAGGTGTATCACTTTCAAGGCCCTGGTATTGTCCATGACCAGTCACTGTAATGGCTCACTTGGATAATTAACTGTAAAAGATCCATTGTTGATGTTATCTGTAACAGCTGTGGTTTTTCCTGCCGTAATAAGCTAAATAGACTGCTGTGAAAAGAGATCTATTAGAGCTGAAAGTCTAAATGGCTCCTTTAATGCCAGTCTAAAGATGTGTAGTCAAAGAAAAGAGGGAAATACAGGTCATAATTCATGGGTGACTTATTGAAAACATTTCAAGTAATGAAGCTGGTAATATAAAGTGACAAAGACATGATCTATTATTTGGTAAACTACTGAGACTGAAGGGTTTTAGGGGGTTAAGCCCATGTGCTTTCTCTGATTATGTTTGTACATTTTGCCAGTAAAAGCTCTGCTGGAGTGAACTGCACCTACTGGCAACTCCATCAACTGCTTATTAGTGTTAAAAACATCATATTTTACACAGAATTCATTCAAATGATCCCAACCTAAAATAGCCAATTACTTTGCTTAAACAGCACATTTGTGATTGAGTATGGATGATGTGTTTTTATATATTTTTATTTGCTGTGGTGTTTATAAAAGGTAGATCAAACCAAAAGCTCATACCTAAAAGCCATGCCTGGTCTCTGTGGCCACCCATGTTTACCTATTGTGAGCTTGGTCTTTGAGCAGTGTAGCCATTGCCTTTCTAAGCCTGGCCAATATTCAATCATTTCTTCAACACTGTCAAAATGGAACCCCCCATCGGGCCAAGCTGCGGCCCACAATGGGGTGTCATGTCCAAGCAGCAAAGGGCTATTGGTTGTAACCTGACCTCTAATCTGAGCCTTCATCGACTCCCTGAGAGGTAGAGCTTTGGAGTAATTCCACCCTGAGAGAGAGGTAAAAGGCCAAGGCAACTCCAGGATTGCAGTTTTCGGATTTTGCCCCCCTAGTGTGTGTTGCAATGATGGTATCCCCTGGCTGTCCACAAAAGTGCATAATGAAGCTCGACCAAGAAGCTTTAACAAAAAAACTAGATCTTGGCTCCAGATCTACATACTTCGTTACTTAGGCAACAAGGCCTTAGTTTATTTATATGTTGTCTGTCTTCCCCATGTTTTCCCCCTAAGCATCCACTTGTTTCTTAATGAAACTTTAATCAAATTTTTATTTCTACCCCATGGAGCACACATCAAATTTTGTTTACTAAGGTTTCTGAATGGATGGCCAAACATTGCCGTCTGGTTGATTTAACATGAACTGAATCGCATTCTTTTGGGATAAGTGCTGCAACTTTTCCTGAAATCTTTTAATGGATTTCCAGTATTGTAAGAGCTGGGTGGAGCGGTATCCATATCACAAACAGAGAGCTGGATGGCTGAGGATGTGAACGGCAAGCCAGAAGTTCTGCTTGAGTGCGTCTGAATGCAGGATCTACCAGAGAGAAGCGCACCCCGTCCCCTCTGTCGTCTGAAAACCAGGCACCCTGAGCTTTCTGCCCACACCTCTTTGCCCTTGCATTGCTCTCTTTCTCTACGTCGCCCGCCCCCATCTCTTTATATGTCCAGCTGGCTGCGCCACAAAGACTTCGTCTCCCAGTTCCAAATGATCCTCAAACCCCCACATGCTTTGTTCTGCTCATTTTCCCACTCCCCAGAGACGGAGTTCAGTAGCAAAAATTAAAATGAGGAAAGGATGGAGTGGATAGGGAAAGATAGGACTGAGAGAAAGATTAAGAAGGCAAGGTAGAGCGAGAGTGTGTGAGAAAAAGAGGGCGAGTGAAGCCGTAGAATACTGTCAGATCTTCCGGATTCAGACTTCAGGGATTGCAAAGCCCCTGACTTAGCGGACTTCAAGACAGCATTTGCATGGTGACCTTGAAACACAAACTGAGGCAGAATTTTGCAGCAAGGGGCCATCTTTCTTTAAGAAGTCAGTGACAGAACCAGAAAGTTTCACAAGGAAACAGCTTTGCCAACCTCCCATCCAGTTTCCTCCGGCCCGTTTCCCAATGCCACTTTCCGCGGGGGCTAAGATCATGTTTTGCGGTAATCACGCGGTCAATTACAGGCAACAAGTCCCTCCAGGTTGAAAGGTTTAAGATTCCCTATCCCACCCTGCTGAAACCCCCCAGTTCCCCAGCTTGTGTGAAATCATGCGGTGGATTGTTGTGCAGAAAAAGGACCACAGTATGGAGATGTGGGCCGGAACTAATAGGATTGGTTTTGATTCATTAGATTCTCTTTCATCATCCTGGTTGGAATTCCACTCCACGTCTCCTCGGGCTTCACACTTTTAAAATAGAGGTGGGAGGGGGGCAAGTGTTTATAATTGAGACTCTAGACGGCAAAAGCTCATTACTCTCTATGGAATCATCTGTTCAGTTATACCCCTCGGAATCAGCTTCATAACCATGTGAAAGATGCAATGTGTTTGTCAAAACCCTTCCAGCACCGTACAGGAAATGACTCAATGGTTCACCAAAGTTGTGACCAAAATGTTGAACACAACAGGGAGGCACAGTTTCCTTATGGCTCAAGTTATTTTATTCGATGAACTGATGGTTACGGTTATGATATTTGCTTTATAAAGGCCAGATATTACCCAAACAAATCCCAGGAACTTACGTAAACTAGATGCAGATGAACAAGCTGTCCATGACCATGATATTTTCTTCTTGTCGATCACTAATAATTACATTTATTCAGTTACTTGATAAATTGAGCATGTCATTCACAGACACAAACATTTAAAGCCATATTTTAAGCAAAAATATCAAATATTTTTGGAGACAAAATTTCTGATTCTGTTGTTGTAAGAAAAAATTGGATATATTGATGTTTTTTCAGAGCTGTGTGGACAAACCAAGGCATCCAATGTCATTACCTCAGTCTAAAGAATATTTCGGTATTTCTTTAACTGGTTTTCAGACTAAATTACAACAAGATTAAATGAGAAAATGATATGACATATTAGTAAAACTAACTGCACTCCTAATTTGAGTACAAACCTCCACATAATCCACCTACTGCTAGTTTGACCATCACCTTGCCACTGTAAAATGTATGGAAACTTTTCGGAGACAGTTCACTATATGTACCTAGATACTGATATTATTACTCTGACCCCCCCATAAGGGTATTTACTGGCTGCATACACCTGTAACTCCAAAACTACGTATGGCAGAATCCTGATGTAGCCAAGTATCCTGATTTCATTAATCCTTCATCACTGGGCACTCTTGGATGTATTGGTGTTTTTGTCAGCAGTTATTGTTATGAAAACACACATGCCACATGATCATATGTATCAATATGATATTTTTCTGGACAGACAAAACAGAACTAAGAGTACAGGGTGACTGATTTGGGCTCTTCTAAGGCTGATACTGTTATTGTTTTTTTGGGGGTTTTTTGTATATGGTAAACCAATGGCCGATATCTACCGCTGATTTTTGAGACCCATATTTAAGGCTGATTTTTGAGGCCGATATTTAAGGCTAATTTAAAAAAAAAAAAGTATTTATTAAAGCACACTGGCTGTAAAATACAATCGAAACACTTGAATTAATTTCACTTATATTGCTGCATAAAAATTGTAATTATCCATGTACACATAGTATTCTTTTAACATTTATTGAACTGCCCATACAGGTGCCGGATCAAATATCTTATAACATTTTTACTATTGATCAAATATCGGCTTTAAAAAAAATAAAAGGCCAAGATTGAAAAAAAAAAAATCAATATATCGGCCTGCTGATATATCCGTCTACCTCTAACTGAGAGCATATTTCATTTCTAAATCCTTCATATTCAAAGGGTGTTCTTGAACCCTAACCCATAGTAGCTTCAGATGTGATATTCTGAGTCATTTTCTATTCCTTTTTCATACCATAGTATTGACACTAAAGGTCCATCCACTGCACCATAAGTAAAATCCTAAAATCCTAAAATGGATGATAGAATCATGAATCTGAATGTTTCAAGGGTCAAAGAATCCATTTATAAACATGTATGTTTCTTTGACTATATTCATAGTGGAATTGTTCAGGATGCTGCAGTCTCATATAGTCTTTTTTTTCCTTATGATTAGGGAGGTTGGGTTGAAAATGCACAGTAACTGCATGAATAGGATGCAGAATATCACAAAACATTATTTAAATCTTTCATTTAAAGCTATAGTCATGGCCAAAAGATGTTTTCTTTTTGCAAATATGGTCGGTTGAGTTCTTGTAGATTATTTTGTGTGTCTCTAAGGTACACTGAGCAAAATTTCTGAGTTCCAAAGATGTTTACTGGCAAATAAATCACATTTAAGTAAAGTATCAATTTGTGTCGCTGGCAAAACATTTGGCCATGACTGTAAACGACAGAGAGCAAATTACATTAAAGTGCAAATCCAAACTTTTCGCTTGGAATATGCAGAAAATAATTATCTTACTGTGCAGGTCCCATACTTTGCAGTTATTTTTCTTGCTTTTTGACTTGCTTGAATAAGTAAGTATTACTGTGCTGTGTGTGAAAAACTGTCCTATAATCTAAATTATAAAGACACACATGAGACTTGAGAACATTACCAGTGATATACAAATATCACCTGCCCATCTCAATGAGATGAGAGGATGTGCTTGAAATGTGAAGAGTTGAGACTGGCCACTTAAAATAAGATGATTTTTTCCCCCCTCACAAATGCTGTTACTCAGTCCAAAAAGATATTAGTGAGGCTAAGGAGCTACAACTGCTGCAGACAGTTGTAAATGGAAAAGCACATCCAGAATTTTAATGATCAGGCGTCACTTTTAGTGCAGCAGGTCACCCCAAGTTAATTGAGTATCATGTACTTGTCACTAACCTTTACCACAAGAAAAAAAATCAATATACCGGTGTAAGAATTTATTTTATAACAAAATGGTGTAGACTGTCCACCAGTGTTGAGCAGGATTTTCTATAAAAATGTAAAAATGCATTCACCGTATGTGGCAAATCATACCAGATATCAGTAAACAAAATCGGTGCTGTTGGATCTCTCGTCTGTGTTGGTTGTGCATAAACAAATGAACAACTAACAAACAGTTGGCCATAAACAACACATTGGCTCCCCTGCTGTTTTTGTGTGCGATCCATTCTGTAGTCCACTTCCACATGAAAGGGTGGAGGCCGCTTGGTTTTCCTGCTTGTCTTAAGTTGTGTGCATCATCTGTGTGATCCTGGGGCCAACTCTGACCCTGGCACCTCAGTGTGTTTTTAGGTCCTTGGCATAGACGGGCTCCAGGAAATGAAAGGGGATCAGCATGAAGAGCGCGACCAGGAAGGTTACGCTCACTATCGCCAGTAGCACGTAGCGACCGATGAACAAAGTGTCCACTATCTGTAGAGGAAAACACAGAGTTCATTGCCAGTAGTGCTTCATAACTACACAATGAGCAAATGCAGGCTGGTGCTGGTGGATGGGAAAGTCATGGATTTGCCTTCTGCTTCAGTAGTTTCTCTAGTGGCCACTAGATGTCAGTGGAGTGCTGTCACTAAAGCTCTGTAAAGCTGCAGGCTGATACATTAGATAAAGCAAGAGATGGGAATTCTGCACATACACACACAAAGGTTGCAGCTGCTTATTGTCTTGAATAAAACACACTGACAAAACTCCAGACTGACTGAAAACAAAACTGAATGTTTTATTTGATTAAACTCTTAGATTAAATGCTGTGTTTCTGATTATGTTTCTACTACAGTCAGAAAGTGACCATCAATTATGTGGAAGAGACAGAAGAGCTGACTAAGGCATAAGAAGACAAAAAATACCAATTTGATACCATTTTTAATCAAGAAGATGTTGAACTTTGCCTGTATCTGAAAGACCGTCTGTTTTATCTGTTCTGTTGGAGAACACAAAAAAAAAAAAAGAATGGAAATTGAGGGTTTGGGCTAACTGGCACTTCTTCTCACCAGTCTCTTAAACCTATGACCTGACAGCATTAAATAATGATGATAATGACATAATTATTTAAATGACCTCACCATATCTTTTATCCTCTTATCTTCATCATATTCCAGTCTGTGATTTGTGCCATCATGAAATTGAAATTTGACCACATGATTAATTGTCATATAAACACTTCTGATAAATTATTTTATTATTAATTACACTAACTTGATGCCGCCACTGTACTATAAGTCTAAAAGTTTAATTGTCTATATGAAGAAACATTTATAGTGTGGAATTTGAGCCTTATTAAACAAGTATAAATAGTATATTTAAATAAGTATGGATAAAATGTATTCCTATTTTCCCTTTTATTCATATAAAGGTTTAATATGTCATGTTTTTGGGTTTTTTTTTTGTTTTACTCATCGGAAAGGAAAGATGATATGCCATGAGAGAGTGAATGGAGACGTTTTATTACAATACAATGAAATAACCATGAGTTCATACATGTGATGTCACCAGAAACTAACCGTGTCCAATTTGCTCCGTACTTTCAGAAAATACTGATACTAGTCCTAATAAAAACCTCCAACTTTTTAGCCCAATATCTCCATTACTTTTTCTTTAAATAGAGCTGTGAAAATGTGTTGTGCTAATTTTACTGTAAAAACAGGTGGTCTCGACAAAGAGTTGCTACCTTTGAACTAATCATGATAGACGCATGAATTTTCAGGGAATGTTTTAACATCTGTAAAAAAAGATTGAACAAGATTCACAGCTGCATATGTGTGTAATCATAGTTTGAGATATATA
>JAQQZY010000007.1:28280956-28305422 GCA_030068375.1 Ostorhinchus rueppellii
TAATTGGCGCTTCAGAGCAATTTTGGCTCAGCATTATCTCCACATCAAAGCACATAAGATCTCTAAATTTTGGTGTTTGTTTCTCTTATTTTTCTCATAAAGTGTTGAAAATGGGAAATCATTTCACACTTGTATCGAAAATGCTAATTGCTCTACCAAGTGAGTCTACCAGCATGTCTGGAATAATATATTCACAAAATATGCAGTTGGTATTTTTAACCAAACTATACTTATAAGGTTATCAACTAATTGACTGATTGTTTATATCCTGAGTAGTACTGCAGGCAGGATAAACTTCCATCTGATGTCAAAACATGTTCTGAAATTTAATGATTTGTGGTGGATTCACCCCACGTTTGGTTTATGTAGCTGTGATGTGATGGTTTTGTTATGTTTGTAACCTTCCAGAACCAAAGCCACTATCGGCACTACCTTAGAAACCTTCATGGCACCAAACTGTGACATACAGTACAATACAACTGGCGGTTATCGATTGTGTATAGGACCAACACCTTCATGTTGAGGGAATAGACTGACTGTGCAGCAGTGCATTTGAAGACACATGATGTTTGTTTTTCTACCGTCTCCGACTCCTGCTGAAAATAAATGTGGATTCTGGGGTGCTCGTTATTTTCAGATCCTGCTGTTCTTTATCTAGATATCTTTATCAAGTCAGTGGGGACGCAAACCACCCAGCGCTTGCAGCTTAACTGAGACATACGTCGATGATCAGATCTGAAAGGCAGTATGGGACTCAGAGTAAGACCAGATTCTAGACCCTGGCTGGTCTCTGTCGGAGAAGTTTAAAGTTTACAAAGTTTCTGCACATTTAATCGCTGATGGTGCTGCGTCTGTTAATATTTATATCATGGGACACACATGGATACTCCAGTACTCAGTGAGAAAAAGCCTTTAAGCCAAACATCAGCAGAAGCGCAGCAGCCTAAACACTGATGTTCACAGACTGTTATGGAATGTGAGTAGGTGTCATGGAGAGGTGGGGCTGATGTATGCCGTCTCTTATGGATGAATTTAACACATCTCACTTTTTAATTTGCCAATTACGCAGCAAGCAGGATCCCAAAGTGGGCTGTACGATGTTTTATTAATGTGCCACGGGTGGGAGCAGGCAGTGGACGGTCGAGTCTGGTGTAAACTACCCCCACCTCCAGCCAGGGGCCGACCTAATTGGTGCAATGATATTTTATTTCTGTTCAACAGCAAGACATTTCTTCCATGGTGATACTACATACACACAGGCAAGAAAACACACACAGCATGACATTATAGAATCTCCAAGATGTTTTTCATTGATTTCACACAAATTCACTGAATATTAGTCGACATGAAAACATCAGATCAGTTCCTCAGGCCAACTTTTGATTAATATATGCACCTTCTTCTGCACTGTACTTATTATTTAGTGTGAAACATTGGTGAAAAACTCCAATAATCCACTGTGTAAAGATTCTGTACCATTTCTGTATTTAAAGACAAATCTTTGTTATTTGTCTTCCTTTAAAATAAATATTTTATTAAGCCGTTTTTTGTTTTTTTTAAAAATACTTTTCTCAACTAGTAGAGAAGCAGCACACCAGTACTTAAGAGTGATATTTTGCTTTTTAAAATGTAATTATACATTTTAAAACATTTCCCTGTGCTCTACATAAACTGTAAATGCTCTGCTTGGGTTTGAATTCTTCATTAATTCAACTCCACAGGTCCATCTTCAACACTATTTCTGAGTAATGACACCAGAAAGGTGGTTTTGAGCGCTGGCCCTTTAAATGCACATGAGCCACTTCACACCCCACCCCCTCCAAGTTGTTGGCTGTGCTGCTCTGTCCTGTTCGGCCACTTGTGTTTGTTAATACAACCAAGAACTGAACAGTTTACGTAACTGGCTTGAAGTTTGGACATATTTTCAGTTTTTACAACAACTGCTGCTGCTGATAAACAATTATAGCGTACTCTGAGAAATGTCCGACAGAAGTGTTGACCTTATATGGGCAAATGTTGTGATGTAACTAGTTATAGACGTAACAAATTAAGAAGGAATTAAAACAGGTTGTAGAAATCCACTCGATTTTTGCCAAAATGAATATAAAGATAGTTTTGCAGCAGCTGGAGGGTTCAAATTCAAACTTTTTGAACAATTAGGGTCCAAATACACAAATAAAAAATGAACAAAGTCTAATAAAAGCAGGTTTAGCAAAATATGGCCCCTTTACAGCAAGAAAAGGACAGATTAGTTTGTGTCTGTAGGACGTTTTACAGACTATCCTGCTAATACTATTATAATTCTATATTGGAAATTGGAAATGCTGGCTTTGAGGGAAAAGAAAACAATCACTCCCATTTAGACTTTTAGATAAATGTTCAGATACTAATCAATTCCACTGAGTTTGATCGGTGATGCAGGTCTATTTAATTAGGTGTTCATTACTTTGACTTGGGTGACTTCAGTTCAAGAGTTATTTTGTTTCCAATAATGTGAAAGATGTTTAATTTCAGAAATGCATTCAGTCAGTCAACCTCTAGTTTAGGCAGTGCACATAAAAAGAAAATCAGCAACAATTAGTATTAATATTAGTACTAACAAAAGTGTAACCCTTAGTTGATAGATATTTTAGCATTTATCACTTTATCCTTTTTATTTTAAAGCTGCAGTACTTCCTAGTTATTTTTAGGTTGAGTTTGTTGCCAGTCCATAGTGTAATTCCAGTGCTCTGAGAGGACATGAGACTTTTACATCCACTCATCTGCACTTTCAGGTTACAAAAAATCTGTAACGCTCTAATTTTGTCGAATCACGGATGTTTTCAGACAGGTAGTGAGGTTAAACATGTGACTGGCAGCTGTAATGACCAACTGCTGATGCAACCTGGACAGGACTCTGTTGTTCTTGTTCCTTAGAAAGATGCCATTTGTTTCCAAGTCAGTCAGAAATAAACCCAGGTTCATCTCTATTTAATCTTGTGATTTGAACTGGTTTGAATTTGTCCTTTTTATTCTTTCCCCATTTATTTTGACTCCTGCAGCTTTTAGCATGGTGGTTGAATTAGAAAACCTAAGTAAAAACATTTTCAAACGACTACATTTTGATGAGGATCTGACATTAACAGCATGCGTTTAGTTCTGTTTTGGCCATAGTACATTGCTTACTTTTATTACTAGTGTCATTGCCATCTGATTTTCTGCCATTTCTTTGTGTATTTCAGCTATTCTTCACGTATATTATATCTGTTCTGTCCAATTATTGTTTACAAACTATAAAAAGAACAGAATGGTCTTTTTATTTAAATGTGCAACTTGAGCAAAGTGATTTATATGTTAATGAACTGTTTGCTGAAGGTGTGTGATTGTGACCGCCTTAACCTAACATTTCATTTCATTAATTAACTAGAAAAGCACTCTGAGAGCGCAGACCTCCGCCAAGGTAGTGTTTGTAATTTCCTCCACTAGATGACGTTGAATGACCTCATATGCAGCTCTGTACCACCATGCCCTATCTCGCAATGATAAAGAATTTTTTGACGAAAAATTCTGGATCGCCTCCAAAATGTAATCATCACTTCCTTGATCCAGAGCAGACATATCCTGAAAATTTCATCAAAATCCGTCCATAACTTTTTGCGTTATTGCTAACAAACAAACCCACAAACCCTGGCAAAAACATAACCTCCTTGGCGGAGATAATAATGAAGTAGTTGAATTTTACTGTTGAATTTCGAAACAAAACAATGTTCCTTTTAAAATGTAATTCAAGCAAATATATTCATATATATTTGGAACAGACATTACGGCAATCAGATATAATCAATGTAGTGTACATTTTTCTATGTGGAATGTAGTAAATGAGAGCAAATATAATATCATAAATATTCAATATTTTTAACAGCATTAAGTTTGAGCACAAGGAAATGATAGCACTTTCTACTGTTTCCTGATGTACAGAAAAGGATTAGACATTAAAATAATTAGCTGATAAAGAAAACATTTGTAACTTACAGTCCTAGTCTTTATTAAAAGTGACTTAATGTATAATCCTTTAACCACAGGCGTAAGTTTCTAAGGTAGGCAGTGGGTTATTTTACCTTCAACGCCTTACACAGAAATCTAGGAAGTCGCATTTTGTTTCCTCTCTCTGTAGTTGGTCTGATATCTGCCTTTGCACAAAGGCTATAAAAATGCGAGCTGGCCAGGACGGGGCTCTGCTCTGCTATTTCTATGGGGTGGCAGCTTGCTTGGCAGATCTGGCTGGCTTATTGGCACGACCTGGAGGCAACATGGGGGAGTGTTTGTTCTGTGTTGCTGTTGGACTAAGATAAAGCAGAACAGGCCTTTACGACAAACACATACACAAAACGCCTGCACACACAAATGCTGTTTACAAGCATACCGTACTGTGGACAGCGGCTTGTATCACATCTAAGGTTTCATTTGGGATAGGCCGCTTATATGCACCTACCTCAGTGCTAAATATAGTCTATGTGCCTAATAAGAAACTAAATGAATTTTACTCTTTTAGGAAGCAACTGCACATGATATAAACCTGCTGTTTGTTTATTTATTTATTTTTACAATTTTGACAGAAAATCTAATTCATATCTGTAATTTATCCTGTCTCTGCTGTAGTGTTGGATGGGAGCAGTCATGCATCATTTACCTGTCTTTAAATTTCATTGTGAATTAACATAAGTGATGCGTAATCACATTATTCAGACTTTCTGAGGCACAAACAGGACCGCAGAGCTAAAGTAAGCAGTTCTTCATGGGCTCTGAATCCTCGTCTCTACTCAGCGGTTTCTGTACCCTAAACATTTGGTGGTAATGTAAGCCAAATGGCCTTACACCAAGGCAGAAAATGTCCAAGGCCTGCTTTCATTTTCAATGAAGTACAGCTCATTACACGGCAGAAGCATCATTATTTTAGAGCCAAAATCATACATAATAATACAAATTTAAAGGTTTCGAGGCAGTTACAGATCTGATATGATTATTTGGAACAGCTTTGTGGCATAGACTTGGAAGCAAAACATCCTGTTTATTTCATCAAACAGGAATTCATCACATTATCTACCATTATTGTTCTTATTATATATTGTATATATAACACTAGTGCATCGACTGGAAACTGTTCAAACTATATTCTTGTTCATTCTACACGACGTGGAATGCGGTAAATAACTACATTATGAATATCAAGTGCAAATATCTATGTAATATTTTAAAACCCTCATGTGTTGCTATGGTATTTCACTTCTCTCACTCTTTCTCACAAATACTCATAAAGTGAGTGTTGTATTATCAGTGGTTTTCAGCATTAATGAAACTATGAAATATTTCTGGCCTGTTATTTGTGAAGCAGACTGATTAAACGCCACCCCTTCAAGCAATAGGCTGAATGAGCGTCCAGTATAAGCAAGAAAAGAGCAACTAAATAGACAAAAACTTAACTTAACTCACATTGACATAGTGGTTATGTTCTACAACCACAAAGAAACACTGTGTGCTGACATTATTTTGTAGCCCTACAGACATGTTCATGATGAATAAATAAATACAGCCAAAGCACACACCATTGAACTGCTATTTGAGAACTGACAAGAGGGGTAAGAGTAATAGAAGGAAGTGAAAACATCTTAAATATTATATTGTTTCACCTGTGCATGCTGAGTGATGTTGTTATCGGCTGGATGTAGAAACTCAAGGCTTTTCCCACTGTTATAATATTTGCATCTAATACCTTATTGTGGATATCACCACCTGAGCCAAAAAGAACTTTTTTTAGATGCTGTTTTTTTTATCAGATGCTACAGATTTTCCAAGTTCTTGTAAAATAACACTGTTACAGACCAAAACAAGCAGTGTCAGACACAATAAACCCTGCCCCTTGCACATATTGTAACTTATTTTGGCATGGATCCAGCTGATGGCTGATGAGTCTATGTATGTACTGATATTAGCATATGAAGTGCCTCTATACTGTATATGTGCCAAATTTGAAGTAAATTGAAAAAAAATTGATGTTTTTATTGACATTTGAAATTTTGCTTATAAGTTAATGGGAGAGTAAAAAAGATTTGAAAAATTCATTAAAAAAATTGAACTTTGACCTACTGTTCCCAAAATGTAATCAGATCCATTCTGGGTCACCGGGAATCTATAAACCCAATTTGGTATGAATTCAATAATTAGTTTTCCTGCAAGAGTGTTATTAATCAAACAAACAAAGAAACAAACCAAATGGGATACCCCTTGCCTCCCCTTTGAGGGGCAGGGTAGCAAAGTGAAATTATATATGTTCTATTGAACTAGACTAGTGAGTGAATTAAAGTCTGATTACAGTGACACTAGTCCCATCAATCTGTGTAATACAGTATGTTCTGCTGCCACTACATGGTTTGGGTTTTGTGACACGTTGAATGACTTTAATTTACAACTGAAAATGTAAGCAAGTTCAGAAGCAATGCAGGTGCATGACATATATCAATGATTAGATAAAATCTGTCAATATATGATTTTTGGTCTATAATGCTGATCCCTAATGTCAGTATACTCACTCTTTCCTTGCCGTTGGTGACTATATCATGCATGGTAGATTCAACGAGCAGCCTAAACACATACTTAAATAGGTTCTAATATGATCGCGTTATCATAGGTACAAGGATAGATACATAGGTGTCTCCAATGTTGGATGTCTGTTTGGATGAGTCAGTATGTTTTTACTGTTATTGTAACCAAATAATTTCCTGCAAAGGATCAATAAAATATCTATCTAAGTCTGAACGGCGATCACAGCTCACCTCTATCTCCTTGAAAGGAGGGGGGGTCTCTGGACTGCGAGGGAAGAACACTAGTGTAAGAGTGATGATGAGGGCCAAGAGGAACACTGGGATAACTGTTAACCTGGTGAGAACAATGACACAGTTCAGACATGCGATGGTAAAACAACGGTAAATGGGACAATGTCATTTTTAACATAGTCCCATAAAATGAAAGAACAGAATGAAGTAAAAGATATTATTTATTTATTTATTTTTACATAATACAAGTTTTAATGTGAAGCATGGTGGACAAAATATTTAGATAATTCACAAAGTTTACTGAAGCACAAGTTGTGGTTTGGTGACTGGTCTACTACTATATAATTAGATTATCATCAGGGAAGCTTTGGTGTTAGTGGTATGTTACTTGAAACTAGATTATACTCCTATATATGCAGCTTTATTTACAATGACACCAATGAAAGCCAGATAGATCTAACAACAAAGTTCTGATACACAAATCTGATTACAGTATTAAGAATTTGATCTAATCTTTAAGTTTTGGTGAAATGTTAGAGTATTTATTAATTTTGTATTCAGAGCTTTAGAGGTAAAAATACTGCTATTTTGTAGAGTTTTTAATAACTCAGGAATCTGAAAGAGCCTGGACATTAGAA
This sequence comes from Ostorhinchus rueppellii, assembly GCA_030068375.1. Taxonomy (NCBI): domain Eukaryota; kingdom Metazoa; phylum Chordata; class Actinopteri; order Kurtiformes; family Apogonidae; genus Ostorhinchus; species Ostorhinchus rueppellii. Next base: position 28,288,404 of record JAQQZY010000007.1, read on the forward strand.
GTTAATCCTATGAAAGATAAGATAAGATAAGACTTTATTGATCCCACCATGGGGAAACTTCAGAGTTTACAGCAGCAACACATAACACACCAATGCAGGAGAAAGACAGATAGGGAAGAAAAAAAAAAGATAATGCATTATGTTCTGCAAGATGTCGAGAAGGTTTAGACACTAATACTGAAGAATGACCAATATTGTACTTTAAAAGGTTGCTATCTAATGCTTAGAAAGTATATTAAACGTTGTGTAAAATATGCACCCTAAAAATGAATACGTCTCACAAGTGCCATTGTACAAGCAAACAAATGAAAACTGAAGTGATTGGCTCAGAGTCCAGTAGGCTACAAAACACATATCTGTTGGCTTTTATCAGTATATTGGAAACACTTTTTTTTTTTTTTAATTCTAGACGACCTATAAATGAGTCAAGCAAATCAGCTCTCATCCACGAAACAAATATTTGCCTAAAACTTAAACACATTTGGTATTTCCCAGCTGAGAACGCCTGTCATGTTGTTTGTTCTCAGCTCATCTAACTTTTCATTTTGCCCAGGTGTGTGTGTTTGCGGTTCTCTTACTTAGCGGATGTTCTGAGCAGCATCATCCCAAATAAGAGCGTCGCAATCCAGACAACTCCGATGACAATAACACCCGTACCGACGTCCAACACATTATTCGCCATTTTGCCGAACGCTTCCAGGTAGTTTTCGTAAAAAAACACAGTTAATTTGTAATACGACCGAAGAAAGACTTAGGTAGTTTCTGAAATCATTAGCTAATCAGTGGAATAGTTATTAGTTAGGCTAACTAGCTACAGTTTCTAGCGGTAAATGTTGATACCGGAGTGTTTGTCCTGACATTTTGAAGTAAAATGTTTATTGTTCCTGTTGTTAATAACACAAGTTCTTCGTAAGAGGTCGTAAAATCGTCATTTGTACAGGAATAGCAGCAGCTAAAGCGACAGGTTAACCAGCTCCTGTTGCGTCTCTTGCTTCCTGGTAACAACAAGCTGGAATCTCATTGGATACTTGGTCTTTGAACTAGCCAATCAGATCAGCCGTTACTGAAAGCAAGGGAGAAAAGGCGGAAGACAAGAATACAGCATGGGATTCGCAGATTTGAGGTTTTTTTTTTCTGGTGTACCGCTTAACCATTTACAACCGTTTATATCTTTTATAGGTGTGTGCATAAAGTTAAACAAGTCGCTTTTGTAGCTAAAAGATATTGTTTCACTTCAATGATTTAGTCTAACACATACCAGTCCATTACAGGAGAAAACATTGTAGAAAAGTATGTTTATTTATTTTTGTACTGTATGTTTAATTTTATTGAGTGTTAGACTATAGCTGCAAGTTACTTTAAATTATTTCCTATAAACCCGCGTCCTTTTTCTTTAATCGGCTTCTGGAAACAGTGGAAAGCCTCCCTTTATTCTTTCCTTTAGCGTTTGTGTTGTGTTCTGACTTTCCTCAGGCACCTGTCTTTATGAAGGGTGCAGTGGTTGATGCTGACCGATAGGGGGCTGGCCAGACCCGCGTTTTAAAAGTGCGACTGGTGAAGCGCGTGCGTCCGCGCGTGCATACCACGGCTACTTGAAGTGGCGGGGCCCGTGCACGCTTTACTGGAACAAGAGATGTTGCCTTTATGTGCCGCTCGTAACATACATATAGGTACTGTTATGTAGGTATTCTGTCATGATCTGGTATTGGTGTTTGCTTGGTGTCCCTCGGAATCACTGTTTAAATTGATACATAATAATTTAACTTGAAAAGAAATGCAAATTAAACCAAACAGGGCTTTGTTACAGTCTTTTGCCTGTTTTGCTTCAATTACCCTTAGATTTTTTTATTTTTTTTTTAGTTTCTCACAATCTGAAACACTCCTGATATTTTTGCTCATGGTTATGTTTCTTATGTGCACACAGTTTATTGTTTCATGTCAGTTCTATTCCTTTTTTTGTAACTTAAATCATTTTTGAGTTTTATGTACAATTATATGGTTATGTTTCTTAAAATACACACACAATTTCTCCTTAGATGCTGTTGCTTGAACTATGATGCTCCCTCTTGGAGGCTGCTACACTTCTTAAATAACTAATCTAAACCTAAATGAAATGAGTAAATTCCCTAAATCAGGTGAATAAATAACTATCCATGTGGATTTAATCAAGTGTTTTAACTCTGATGCAAAAAAAATCCAGTAGTTTACAAGCAGAACCATTAATACATTTAAGTATCTTAAGCAGTTTTTCTATTTTGTTTCTTATATTTGCCAGGGTCTATGTGCAGAAAACAGACTAAGAGTCCAGATTAAACATGTTCTGTGTTACGTTGTACATTTAACCTTAGAAACTGCATATATTCCCTGTCATCTAAAGTCAGTTTTGCAAGACACTTCCCTGGCAGTTTCACAACACATCCTAACACCATTACTTTATTCTCCCAGAATACTTGGATCAAAATAGAATGCTTATATAAGACGCATCTTCTGTTTGATTTGCGTCCATCAGCTCACTGCTCTGGAATCGCAGGTATCCTCAAAGCACTCCCAACTTGGACGCGCACATCCTCTGGATTGTCATATTTCCCACGGACACTGGAAGGCATCAGCAGCCCGGTGTTGGGAAAACGGGGGAGCGGAGATGGAGATGGAGGTGGGAGGGGCTTGGCATGGCTGACGTCAGCGGCTGTGTGGAGGAGTATAGGCTGTGCTGTCAGCCCAGTGTCAGTCTGATGAAGATTGGCATGCAGGTAAGCTGTCATTCATTTTCAATGTCAGTGCATGGGAACAGGGCTTTACCACTTCAGCGTCCTTTTTTCCCCTTTTCCCCCCCTTCATTACAAAAGGCAGGACATTATTCATACAGGCAGACAGCCAGCCAGGCCAGAGAGAGAGAGAGAGAGAGAGAGGGAGAGAGGGAGAGAGGGAGGGAAAGACAGACACACACAGAGAGAGAGAGAGAGAGGGAGGGAGAGGAAGAGAGAGAGAGAGAGAGAGGGAGGGGGAACGCAGTGGAGGGGGAGAAAAAAGAGAGAGGGAAAGGAGAGGAGATGCATTTTTGTGCTGGACTGACTAGTGGATTTTTTCCCTTTTTGCTTGATGCAGCGTTTGGATTGTAAAAAAATATATATATATAAATATATGTATGTGTATATTTATGTCTTGGTAATGTTTTCGTTGCAACTCGTTTATTTTAGGAGTGCATTGTTTTGTGTGTCCCCGCGGTTGCATTTGTGCAGAATGCATGAATTTAGTGACAAACAGTAGTAGTAGTAGTAGTAGTAGTAGTAGTAGTAGTAGTAGTACTAGTATTGGTGGTGGTCGAGTCGGAGGAAGAGCGCACAGGGTCTAAGCGGCGTTTTATTTGCACGTCTGTTTGTCAGTTTTCCACCAAAATGTCACATCGCATCCTGAATGATGTGTTATTCTGTAGCGCGAAAGATTCCTACTGTGTTGTCTTTTTCATGCCTGTGCACTTTTTTTCCTCTAATGTTGAACTTATGTTGGGTTGTAGTTGCGCAAAAAAAAGGAAAAAAAAAAAGGCGTGGGTAAAGATGTAACAGAGGTGTGTGTTTTCCCTTGAAAAACAACCTTAGATTAGTTCACGTGTTGTTTCTACAAATAAATTACATTCTAGACAGTAGTGCTTGTGTTAAATATTCTGTTTGCAGCAAAAAAATATCAATTTAATTGAATCTACTTGTGTAATATTAAAAATAATGTGTATTAGCTAGCTCAGAATGCTGTTTTAATTTATATTTGCTGAATTGTTTTTGTTTTTAATATTCAGGACAATAACACGAATACAAGTATGATGTGAAGCTGCAAAAAACTTATTATTCCCACTTAAAAAGGCATCAAAAATGAGTCTCAACCTTCCTGTATTCTCTCTTTGATTGCAGTTACTGATGTAAAAGCTATCTTCATCTCAGCCAGGTCTAATGTTTACTCTCAGCCTCTACCCTACCCTGCAAAAAAAAAAAAAAAAAACCTCCATAGACCGAACACTGGCCTTCTTTGTGTGCCACTCACCACTTTCTATTTCAGATGACTGGTTTATTCCACAATTGACTATTTCACTCATAGGAGACGTTTGACTGGCACAAAATGCCGTCAGTGTGATTTGACGGAGCGTGTGTCTCTTGAAAACACTGTGACTTCTGTCGGGTTTTGATTTTAATGATGTCGCAATTACAAGGGTGCGTGTTTTCAGGTCGTTTGCAGTGTTTTTGGTAGTTCTGAGTCAGTTCATCTGTTTCAACCACTGTCATGTGGATTTATGTCCCTAAAAATCAGTGCAATCCCCTGCTCATACCTGCACAGAGATCAGAACACTTGTAAATATCCATCGAAAAGTTACACAGCAAATACTTTAATTACTTTTACACTGTTTGCTGCTGTCGTAAATCAATTTTAAGACGCTGTTAATGCATATTGTTCAGTCTGCAGCACAGTTGAAGCTCCTCTCCAGCGGCTAAGACTACAGCCAGTGTAATGGGAGTACATTAGCTTAATTAAATATGCCTGAATCATTTGTTTACTAATCATCTGCTTCCCTGAGAAATCACAATGGCGATTTAGACCACTTTGGCTCCCTCCGTCAGACACATTCGGCAGGTGCAGAGAACTGAGCATAAAATCCCACGAGGAGCTAAACTTGCACCCCCTCTGAAAGTGAATGCGAATGCTTTGAAAGACACTGTTGTTGTTGCCGTGAGCTGCTGTTGAAAGACCAAAAGAAGGCCTGTTACCTTTTACACTATTCAAATGATTGTGTACCTTTTGTCAGCGTCTCAAAGTGGATGATTCAGCCGGGAATAAATCTCAACAGGGCTCAGACACACATTCAAACACATGTAGGCTTACCGTGAGTCGAAACGCATCACCACCAATCACCCTTAGTGATGTTTGTTCTTTGTTGTGATGTACCCCACGCGGCTCTACATATTGTCAGATAGGGATAATGCTAATTTAGTTTATCCCCAAACCCTGCTGAGATCTTAATTGATGATTTGTGTCATTGGACAAGCAGCCAGGAGGCATATTTGAGACTGCGAAATACTCCGCCACTATTTGCATATTTCCATTCCTACTATATGGGTAAATTACATGATGAGGTTTGATGCTGTGCATTCCTGCAGCTTTTGGGGGATAATCACTGATAAAGCGATTCAGTCACACTAAATGAAGGAAGTAAACAGAGCGCGGAGAGCATATGTTACAAACCAATTTAAGCATTTATATTTGGCCATAAAGCAATTGAGGAAATTAAACCACACGCAAATGTCTTGTCATTTCCTTCGCCTTTGATTCTAATTCTGCCCTGCGTGGTGCCAAAGAAACCAATACGTCATTTTTGCTGACAAGATTTTTTAATTCTCTCGGATTTGTAAGACTAATAGGACTTTCTTTCCGAGCTACTTTCTCTTTGCAGTCACATTGTGAGCTCTCTAATTGATTTTGACAGCCTCACATTTTTAAAATCAGGCTGGAAAATAAAGAGAGGGCGAGGACGGTAAGAATTATTCATAAGGCTTTAGTCTGCTGGGTATCCTCAGCGGAGTGCATCTAGGTCCTGTTCCGGGCCCGTGAGCAATGTGATGTAGGGTAGGTTTCTCATGTTCAATAGTGCAGCAATCCTTAAGACAGTTGTGTTGTGTTGCATGTTTTGGCCCCGTCTGGGCCCTCACAGGTCATGCCCACTAAGCTCGCTTGATCCCTATTGCTCTCAAGAGGAGGCAGAGGCCTGTTTATACCGTCAGACAGCTCAGCTTAAGGACACCCCTTGCATGCTTACCCTTGCTCATTCCACAGCCAGTGCTGCGTTGGCATGGCTCTAAGTAAGCCACCAGGGAGCGAGGTCGGGGAGAGATGGATTGGCTTGATTTATGCTCCAAGAAGAGCAGCAGGCAAATTTAATGATCCTCCATACTGTCAACATCACGGAGCTTTGTTTTAGGAAGGACAGAGAGATGCCATGAAAATACAAGGCTGCAAATCCTGTGGACATCTTAAGCAAGTCATTATTTCTCACAGTGGCATTATGCAAACTTTAAAAACTTTGCACCTCATCAGAAAAAATCAATCACTGATCATTTCCAGATCATATTGTAATTTGCAGGCGCAGGGAAATGTGCGGGTTTCACCACATTTGACATTGTAAAAACCTGATGTTGCTGTATTCCCACAGCTTTTATTGTGCCGCGGCTACACCAAGATCCTTTTACTGATCGCACATTAGCTGTTTGTACAGAAATTGCGTACAGGTGACATTACAGATAAATCCTTTTTATAGATCTTCCCTAATGAGCATATGTTCAAAACACTTTAGGACAAATCCCGTCTTCAGTCGCCTCACTATCCACCATATGATTACAGCAGCATGTTCTCTTGATATGGCTTTACTCGTATTGTATCTTTTGAAACGTCTGGTGCGGAATAAAAATACCTCCACACAGGAAAAATCCATTTAAAGCCTCACTATGTTATTCAGTAATTGATTCGTCTTAGCACATCTGAATCAATTGGACCTGCAGACGGCAGTCCTTCGCCAAACTTTCAGAAAAAGCTCCACTCCAGACAATGTGATGGTCCATAAAAAGGAACGCCACAGCATGGAAGAAGTCATACAAAGACTTGAGTCATTAGGTAATGATTTTAGCATCAGTACTCTGATTGCATTCCTTTTTTAGACAGAGGAAATGAAAAGTCAGCAGGGACACATTCCATAAACTAAGTCGAAGTCGTGGTGTAGAAAGGACGAGGCCAATTCGGCTTTAGTTTTTCAGCAGCAGGATGCACATGCACATATATTCACACACAGGTACAGTGTTTATCGTGGTGAAATGCATTTTAAACATGTATAAGAAGCATGTTTTCTTCCCCTCGCTAAGTCTTCATTATTCATGCCTTTTTTTTTTCGCTTTTGATGTCATTATTTTTAAAAACAATTAAAATGTATTATTTTTAGACATCAATGGTTATTATTCAAGGATCAAGCACAAAATCAAATTAGTAACAGCTTATTATATATTCTGCATTTAAAGACCTTTAACAAGACTCTGAACCTCATTGTGCCTTTGCTTCTTATCTCTGGTGGAATGTAGATAATCCTAATAAATTAGTAGAGCTTCACACAGAGAAATATGAAGCCTCCCAGTAAATCCTGAATTTATTATATTTGAGAGTCCTGGTAACAGCTGAGCTCGGTGAGGTTCAAAATATTTGATTTGAATTCAACAGCAGATCATAGCAGAGAAAATCCCACCAAGCACAGTGTGGCTGCATATTTGTGCTTCACTCGAAAATGAATAAATGTATGGGACAAAAAGGATGTAGCAGCTACTGAGAATCTCCCACGAAGTAATGCGCTTTAAAACTTAGTCAAGAGCTGTCACAGTAACCGCAAGTGAAACGTCATTAGTACTTTTGGTCTCCGCATTATATCTTTAAAAACACATGTTCGTGCAACATTTCATTTTATTTCAAAAGCAAACTCCGATGAACTCTCAGTACATTTTAGATTAAGATAAAACATGAAGGGGAGAACAAGAAGAAAACTAAACGTTAAAACTACCGGGTGCCCCCCCCCCCCCACACTGGCCTCCAGAGGCATGTTTTTGGTTGGAACTTGTCTGGAACTGAGCATTTGTGCTAATTAAATTAGTTTAGGCATCTAATAGTAGTCTCTTCCATTGGAAACATGCAAAAATACACACCATAAAACATATTAAAATACATGTTCATACAGCAGTTGATTTTATTTATAGTGCAGACTCCCAGCACACTTTACAATTAAGAGTAAACACACATTAGGTTGAAGAAAACTAAACTATATGTTTTCCCCATTGGTCTACTGAAGACTTAAGTGCTGCAATGCAATTTTTTTGGTTATTTCACTAAAAGTTAGCATTTTTGCTAACTAAATTCTTTCGTTGACTATTCTTAGCCTATTCTATTGGAAAAATTCCAAAATACATACCTTAAAACATGCAGCAGTTGATTTTACTTAAAGTGCAGACTCCCAGCGCACTTTAAAATTAAGATTAAACATGCGTCAGGTTGATAAAAACAAAACTAAAATTAAACAAGTATATGTTTTTCTCTATTGGCCTATTGAAGTGGGTACTACAAAGGCATTTTTTAGTTGTTATTTGACTAAAACGTAGCACTTGGTTGATTGTTTTTAGCCTGTTCTATTGGAAAAACTCCAAAATGCATACCTTAGAACATATTAAAATACATGTTCATACAGCAGTTGATTTTATTTATAGTGCAGACTCACAGCACACTTTAAAATTAGGATTCAACATGCATTAGGTTGAAGAAAACTAAAATTAAACAACTATATGTTTTCCCCATTGGCCTGTTGAAGTCTTAAGTGCTGCAGAGGCAATTTTTTGGTTGTTATTTCACTAAAAGTTAGCATTTTTGCTAATTAAATTGGTTTGGTTGAGCATTATTAGCCTATTCTATTGTAAAAACTCCCAAATACATACCTTAAAATTAACAGCAGTTGATTTTATTTAAAACGCAGACTCCCAGTACACTTTAAAATTAAGATTCAACATGCATCAAATTGAAGAAAATTAAAATTTTACAACTATACGTTTTCCCTGATTGGTCTTTTGAAGTGTGCTGCAGAGGCATTTTTTTGGTTATTTGACTAAAAGGTAGCATTTTTGCCAATGAAATTTTTTGGTTGACTATTCTATTAGAAAAACTCCAAAATATATACCTTAGAACATGTTAAAATACATGTTCATACAACAATTGATTTTATTTATAGTGCAGACTCACAGTACACTTTAAAATTAAGATTCAACATGCATTAAGTTAAAGAAAACTAAAATTAAACAACTATATGTTTTTCTCCTTTGGCCTGTTGAAGACATGCTTGAGAGGCATTTTTTTGGTTGTTATTTGACTAAAAAGGAGCATTTCTGCTTATTAAATTGGTTTGGGTTTGCCTTTTCTATTGGAAAAAACTCATACATATGAAACTCAAATAATAAATATTCCTTCTGCTCAGATTTTTACCCTGACTTTGACATTGAATGTCACATTTCATGATTAATGGCTTTGATTTTGATGCTTAGTGATTCCAATTTATTTATTACTTTGATGTAGCATTAAACAGTCTCCCTGTTTTTAATGAAGTAAATGTAGTCAGTTTTGGACGTGCATAGTGTGTTTTCAGTGTTTAATTTTTAGGGTTGGAGGGCTCTGGGCAGCTTTTTTCCTGCTCCAAACTATCATTAAAAACCACTATCAGTCAACCCCAAAGATTATTACAACATGTAGAAAAAGCTCAAAGACACACGAGACAAGCTGATGAAGTCAAGGTGTAATTCTAGTTTCACAAATAATAGAAAGTTCTCACTTTTAATGGCTTGAAGTCTGTATTTTTCATGGCGGTGGAGAAGTTTTCATCTGTCTTAAGCTTAAAACACTTACTGTGCCGATAAAATGTTCAACTACAATCAGAAACACAAGGAATCGAAGTTTTAATTTAAGAAAGATTGAATGAATATGTGTGTTGGATGGCTGTTCTGAGGGGAGGTGGTAATGAGGAGCTTTCAGGAGTGACTGTGACGAATTTGGCAAAAAAAGTTTTTCCTCACTTTATTTGCACGTCTTAGTTGGTGAGTTGTTTTTTTTTCTTTCCTCAAACTTCCCTCCATTCTGCAGGTACTGTACCAGCTGTTTTGTTGCGCTGCAGTGCTGTTGGCAGCAGGAAAGCTGTTGTTCCCCCTCTCTGAGTCACAGCAACTTTTATAGCCAAGTCGAAGACAAACATAAAATGTTACAGCCAAGAACACTTTGTCAGAAGATATTTTCGCGAACATTTAGGAAACCTCTATCACCTTTTTTTTTAAGTGGCTTTACGTTTGGCTTCTTGAAGTCGACTCCACATTACATTTACACCTCTATTAATATACGGATTAGCTGAAGAGACTCATGGTAACGTGTGAAAAGGATGCAGTTGAGATGAAAAATTGGCCTCTTTGAGGATACTGTTGCCTTTTAAAAACACCCTATTTGATTATTGGCAGAGCGGTCCATTGAAGCCTGAATAAAAATGCAGCAATGCTAAAGTTGTGACCTCCAAAAGGCTATTTACTTGAGCTTGCTTCCATTTTTCAGACTCCTTTCCGAAGATATTATTCAAGTGTGTTGCTCTTTCTGCCACTCATCTCATCTGAATGTTTCAGCCTATTGCACTCCAGGACACCATTGATCTGAAGGACAATATTTTCCCTCCATCTATAGCACCTCCTTCATTTCGACATTATGCTCTGGAAGGGGGAAAAAAAATGAAAAAAGCATCTTTCTCTTCAAACCCATTTGTGTACCTTGCTGTTAATCTTCAAGTGGTCTTTGCAGATGCGTGATGAAACACTTGTTATAAGCTCTTGGCTGAAACAGCAGCTTATCAACAGACTTTAGTAAAAGCATTGTACAGTGGCAAGGGCAAAATAATTTGCCTTAATGCATTTTAGTGATCGCTCTTATTAGCTGCAAATGACTTCCTTTATGCAGTCCTGTCCCCTACTATAAAAGTGCCATGATTTTATGGCAGCGGGGGGTTCAGTCGAAGTGCATTTCATTTTCTCTGAGAAGGCTACATCTTTCACAGTATTTCATATGACACACGCTCTTAAAATATTAAAGGAGTACTATGCAGTTTTACTCCTGTATTATATTTCATTAAGGCTTTTGGCAACCTGCATGCTTTAGTGCTGCTGGATTTTGAAGGCTCATAACAGCAGATTTTAGTGCCTAAAGGATCCGAATGCCCCTGACTGTGCACTGAAACACAAGGTCCCATGTTGCTTTGGATTTAACTGCTAGCTTTTAGCTCCAGTGTAGCTAATGCTGCACCGTACAGCGCATTACATGAATACTGTGTGCTGTAAATACAACAATAAAATAACGTGTTGTATCCCAATTCAGGCTTATTTTAAATGACGTCATGTGTTGTAATATGATTAGCGTTTTTAATGAAATTACAATGGATGCGCTGTGTATGTGGTGCTTCACAAGCAGAGTCTAACTCTTGCAAAACATGCATGGTTTGATTATTTGTCACAACAAATTACAGCATGTCTGTAACATTTTCCATGCTTTTATTTCATGGAGTACATTTTCAAAGTCATCTCAGCGTAATTTAAATGTAGTGTTGTCAAAGTATAAAGCAGAGCCACATCTAAAATGTCCTTAAAATGCCTTTTGAAAGTGGGGAATGCATTTTAGATGGAGTAAGTGCTTGAGTTTTACAAATGAAAAGAAATTAGCTTTGGTTAAAAAAAAAAGCGGTATATTTTTTTTCTCAGGCTAGTGTCCTATTTTGCACACTGATTACAAAGTAAGAGGGTCTCGGATCCTCCTGGGAGTTGACACTCTCAATTTCCACCAGGATCCATGACATGACTTACAGTCTGATAAACATATTTGCGAAAATGTAATTTCTTCAGAGTCTCGGCGTGATTATACCGAGCATCAGCTGTCTGCATGAAACAGAGAAAGTCAGTGCTCTCCGGTTGTATTCATTGTCCTTGCTTCATCCTCTCCTCACTTCATTACATTCAGAACATTATGACTTTGCTGAGAGTGTAAGGGAAAAGAGGCTGACATTAACCTGCAGTTTAAAGCCACAGCATCGGTCCACATCCATATTCATTTGTTCACATTTGTTCTGTCATATCGAGCTTTGAAACCATCGCAGCACCAACACCTACACGACGAGATCGGCTCCAAGAAAATGTTCTGTTTTGTGCTGATGTTTGGTGTGAATCTGAAAATCTGGCAGCGCTTTTAAAAGTAATTCGGCATTGTTTGTCGGAGCCGTCTTCTGGACAACGCCGAGCTTTGTTGACTCGTCTCAGAGCGCTCGAGTATCATGTTTGGCCTGAAGCTGAGACTCTGCAAGTAATCATGAGTCAACTCCGGCAGTCCGAGGGGGGACGTGGACTGAGTAATGGGTGACAGAGGTTTCCGGATGAGTGTGAAGATGACGTGTGCACTCCTGAGTCAGTCAAATGTGGTTTTAGTTAGAGGTTAGGAAGACAATCCTCCTCCAGACACGATCCATTTATAGTTACGCACTCATGCTGAATGTGTATATGTAAATGACTGCATTTGTGTGTTTATATAACTCCATTTGCTCTATTCATTAATTATATTCCCTTTTTCCTTCCTCCTTTTCCTTCGTGCTACAGTGAATTAAAGTTTCCATGTCATCCCAAGTACCTAAGAGCAGCCGTGAAGCACGTTTTGTTCCAGAAAGCATGCTGACTTATTAAACCCTCTTAAACTCTGCTTCCAGGCTGCCACATTCCATCACATAAAACTTTGATTTATTGCAAAATTCAGGCCAAAACAGTTACAGAAAAATTAAATTACTGTCGAGTCTCTGTTTCCTGTGATTCGCGGTGGCAGGCACATAATTTGTCAAAGAAAGCTGTGCTGTGTTAAGTATGTTTGTACAGTGGTGCGGGCTAACCGCACACCCCGCTCTGATTTTAGAAGTGGTAATATTTAATGACTCTACAACGTGCGTCTGATTTGCGAGTGCCTGACTCCCAAGCACCACTCCTTTTCGTGTTACTGTCCTTTCTGATTTGCTGCTGCCGACGAGACCCAAGGCATCGAGTCATGTTGCCTTTCAAGTCAGAATGTAAACATGTCAGATTTCTGGAGTGTGTGAAGAGTCTCGGGGAGTGAGCGTACAATTATCATAACAGACACATGGCTGCAAATGAATCTGAGGAGAGAGCAGTTTACGGCAGCAGCTGCATGCTACACGTATCAAGAAATGCATGCCAGAATCGGTCATAGCTTTATTGTTACTGCTTAAACACTCACTCCTGCTCATACATGATACAACTCACCCAAAAATATAACAAGACATATCTGTGTTAGTGTATGCTTAATCAAAACAATATTCCAAGTACATAATCTGGGGCTGCAGACATGATTCCACATGTTAATTGCAGCACTGTGAAGTGAATGTGAGGGGGGGAAAAAAAAAAAAAAGCAGCCCAAGCCCCTTTTTCTTATTCGTATCGAGAATTCTTTCCACTACAAAGAATAATTACTTTTCCCAACTCCTGCGCCATAATTGGTTACCACTCTTTTATCTTATCTATGTGCGCATAATTATCACAGTCATCATATTAGATTATTTCATGCATAATAAATGAACTCAAACTGTGTGTGGGGTAATTAGCATGTTAGGATATGTGCCACGATAAGAGGTTTGCTCTTGCACAGATATTGTTCAAGACGTTCCTGAAAAGTGAGGAATGCAAAAAGGCATTTAGTCGTTTAAAGAAGTAGTTTAACATTTAACAACGCTGTCGTGTGTCTTGGAGAAACAGTCGTTTTTTCTGTCAATTTTCGCCGCATTTTGTGCACGAGCCAGAACAAGACGTACGAGTATAATGGAGACTATTGTGAAAGACAGATCAGTGTGGTGCTTGACTTTGTCAGCTGTCTGTTCCATAGATCTCGGCCAATTCATATGACAGATGTTCTGCACTTCACTCCAGTTTTGATCGGCTCGTGTTAATATAAAAGGCCAAATGTTCTCTAAAATAGTCGTAGAGTTTGTTTCCCCTTCGCGCAGCTTACATAGCTGAGCTTTTTCTCTCTATAATTCTCACTTTCGTTCTTTCATTTCATTCAAGAATATCTCGGCTCAATGTGAATACCCGTCCTTGGTGATATTTTCAGATTACATTTGAGTTAAAAAGCGATTTGAGCGTCTAAAACGGCACTAAAGGCATAACGTTCCTAATGCGGGTAATGCAGACTGACAGCAGCGTCTCCTTCGATTCAGATGAGGTAAACCTGCTGCTGGATGCTGTTTCGGTTTAAAGCTGCCCTGCTTGGAAATATTTCAGTTATTTAATGATGGGAGCCAATCAGGGCCAAGTCCAGTTATGATCTTTTGCCTGGGGTTTAGTCTGAAAGTACCTATAAAAACAAGGAGTTCTGAAAATGCAATAAGCTGCAATTTTACTATGCAATTAGAGTCGAATGCACACAATATGTATATCAAGCATCAGTATAATAGTAAATAGAGGGAAATGCGAGCTTTAAACCCAATATTCTTGGCGCTTTGATGAAAAATCAGCAGTGATGAAGAATTTATGATCTCGCATGTCCACATTTTCATTTCAAAGGTTTTAAGAAGTTAAATATATAACTTGAAAACATGCAGCCACCCCGATTTCAACTGATTGATGTGCATCAGTGCTTCTCATTTGTCCACATCTCAGATTATAGATGCATGAAAACAGGCTGACAAAAAACAAATTTGGACGTGCTGCCTAACACATTCAGTATTTCAATCACTATTTTACCAAAGAGGGAGGGAGTATTAAAAGTTGTCAGCAGCATCTCAGTCGCTGACTTTTTTCACTGCTAAAAAAAAAAAATAATAAAAAAAATAAGAACAACTTCTTTGATGCCAAATGTTTCAGTTGGAGTTTTTTGGCCCTCCAGCATTTTTGGCAGTCACACCTTTTATTAACCTGAGCCAAAAGGCTGTAAAACACAAACATAATGAGCTATTTTCAGTGCTGAGATTTTTTTTTTTTTTACGTTCGGTGAGCTGTTGAGGAGAAAATCTCATATTCTGAAGGTGATGAAAACCATTATTTAAAAACGATGAGGGCTGTCAGAGTTCATCACTTAAATTCAATATAACTCCTACTATCTGCAAATGACATCTGAGTGAAGTATGCTGGAGGAGGAAACGCTCATGTGTCAATTTCTGTGTAAGGTAAATACTTTGTTTGTTTTTTTTTTTTTTTTTTTGTGTACACATCATCAACAATTTAAGTGCACATTATTCCCACTGAGTCTCCATATGGTAGATGCACACGATTTCCAAATTAAACGAATAATAGACTGTGAAAATGATCAAAACCTTCCAAATGCAGAAGTTTCCAGCATGATGGAGCATCCCTGCGGAATTCATAACAAACTTTTAACAGTCACGGACAAAAAAAAAAAAGAGCTGAATTAAAAGCAAAAAAAAAAAAAAAACCCGACATGGAGTGGAGTCATGCACCCACTCACATCTCCCACTCCCAGTGTAACTTCATAAAGGTTCATCTTTAAAGGGTGATGATGATTCTGTGCTAAAAGCAAGTTATAAACAGCTGCCGAGCCGGCGTGCGGGTAAATCTGGCGGCTCGGATGCTGCTATATGACGAGCCTCTGACTGGGTGAGGAGAGAACTTTCCCACCCTCCTCCCCCTCCCGGCCCCGTCCACCCCCCCCCACCCGCCCTTTCACATATCTCCTCCGGTCAAGGTCTCGATACCCCGGTGGTATGTCTGTGCCCGTCTCCCTGCTGGCACCGCTTTGGCATTGCTACAGAGTCAGTGTGGTGCAAATGGGAGGTTGAAATGCGATAGGGCTGATTGCAGGTCAGATTTATTTGTTTAGCTTCAAGTGAATACACTGGGGTGTGTATAGGTGTCTGCTGGGAGGGGGGTTTGTTGGTGAACTGCTCCTTTGTGCCTTAAGTAGCATTAGATTGTTTAAATATTGCGGTGATAAGTCTTTGAAATGTGACTTTTTATAGAAATGTATTTCCCCCCAAACTACAAAGAATGTTTGTCTTTATCCTCTCTGAAAAAAACATTTCACTTTAAAGCTCCTTTGATTCTAAAACACAGCTGTAGTGATACCTAAATTGACGCTCCTCGCAACTGGATTTCCACAGGATATTATTGCACTGGAAAAAATGCCCCTCTGAAAACGAGTAAAAAACAATTAATAAAAGATACAGTTGTGGAAAAATTACGAAGACCACCCTTGTTTTCTTCCGTTTCTTGTTCATTTTAATGCCTGGTACAAGTAAAGGTACATTTGTTTGGACAAATATAATGAAAACAACAGAAATAGCTCATAATAGTTTAATTTCAGAGCTAATATTTATCCATTTTCCCTGTTTTCTTGATAAAAACCAAAATCACTTCAGTTCTTGATGACATTGTACTGACAAAAACAGTGCTTTTAAACATCCCATGTTTTCTTTTCTGTCTGTTTTAGTCACATGATGCACACAGGAGTTACTACTGGATTGCATAACCACTGTTTTTGATGGCCTAATACTTTTTTCCATGACTGTATTTTTGCTTGAATTAACCTTTTCATGCATGACTTATGAGAACCTTAATCAAGATTTTTTTTCTCCTGTTTTTATTCCTCTTTATGCGATTGAAATTTTTTTCATGAGTTGAGTGTTGTTTTTTTTTTTTTTTTTTAATGGAGCTGCAAAAAATGTCCAATCAGATGGACACTAATGTGTTTGATTTTTGAAGCAAAGAAACCTGTATTTAACTGATATACTGTGTGAAAACTAAGAAATAAGAACTTTTTTAGTGCTGCTAATCTGACATTTTCTAAAACTAGTTATTACTCACTTCATGGAGATAATCTGCAAAAATAAATAAATAAATAAACCGTTAATTACAGTCTAATAACAATCAACAATTGCCACTCAAACATGTCACTGCAGATCAGGTTTATCTAGAACAGCAAAGTAACAGTAATGGTATGAATTGCAGTGTATTATGGGATGGTGCGTAAGTGTCGACTGTGTGAACCAATATGGAACTAAAACACCAAAACCATGAATATACAAGAGAACAGCTGTAGAATAAGTGTCCACTGTAGTGACCAGTATGTATGAAAGGGTTAAGCCAAAAAAAAAAAAAATCTGCCAATGGAGCAAGTAAAAATAATCTTGGTAAGACTGATTAAAATAAGATTTTCAAGATCTGTTGTCTCTAAAGAAGTTCTTATATCTCACTGAAAACTTACCCTTTAGCTGATTATTTTTTATTACCTCCGCCAAGGAGATTATATTTTTGCCAGAGTTTATTTGTTTGTTAGCAACATAACTCAAAAACGTATGGGTGGATTTTGATGAAATTTTCAGGATATGTCCACTCTGGGTCAAGGAAGAGATGATTACATTTTGGAGGCGATCCGGAT
>JAQQZY010000007.1:28305522-28317663 GCA_030068375.1 Ostorhinchus rueppellii
ATTCATTCACTCTCACATTCTCCCTCTGGTGGTGGTAAACTACATTTGTAGCCACAGCTGCCCTGGGGGAGACTGACAGAAGCATGGCTGCCATTTTGCACCTACCATCTGACCACCATCGACCATTCATAGGCATTCATACACCAGTGTGAGTACATATGAGGTCATTCAGCGCCACCTAGTTAGAGGAAAGTACAAACAGCACCGTAAAAATACTACCTTGACGGAGGTATGCGCTCTCAGAGTGCTTTTCTGGTGTTGCGCTCAGCCTAGGAGTTACTGAGACGCACGTGAGATGAGACTCCTCTCCTTCCATGTCCTTTGGCAAAAGGGTGCAAGTAAAAACAATAAATGGCCAGTAGATTCACCAACTTGCAATGCAAGTTAATTTATTGATACTTAAATATAATATAAGTGAAAATCAGGAAGGGAATCCAAATGAATAAAAATAACAAACAGAATAATACATCAAGTTCCCGATGCTTACCTAACAACGCACCAAAAGGTAGATCAAATTTCATGTCTCTTACCTAAACTCCTAAAAGAAAAACAGGAGAAAACTTACACAACAAAAAAGATTCCCACCTTCAGGTTCTGAACAACAACAAAAGATTTCTCGAACAAAATACTACATTTCTGGTCAAGCTGGCGGGTGGATGGAGAGAGAGGAGCCCACCGGGAGTAAGGGCGAATCCTCTTTATATTTTCCCGCTCACAGCTGAGGAACCAATCACAGGACAGCAGTCCAGCACCACACCTGCAGCTCATCTGTTCTTCAATCTTAACCTAGAAAGAGAAAAGAACAAACCCAGAAGAGACACAAAAATACTACAGAATATCATAAACTCTTAACACTAGTTTTAAGTTTGATAAGATATTTTGACTAGAAATGAAAAAAAACAAACAAAAAACACTCTGTTAGATTTAGATTTTTTCCAGTCTAGAATATAACAGTAACTTCTAAAACATCCTTACATCCACATAGTGGCTTTAATCACCAACTAAATCTGACTCACAGTTGGATTTTATTGGTTATTTAGGTTTCATATGATAGTTGGATCAAAGGACGTTATCAGATGAAGCCGTAATAGAAGGACAATGTGCATGTGGGCTGTTGGAGACAAACAGATGTACAGTAAAAATAGATACTTGTTAAAATGGCCACTAATGTAATGATAGTATTAACTAGAGCTAGGTAATATGGTCCCAAAATGAAATGTCACTTTTGTTCAATGTTATGGATGATTTGATTTTATCGATTAATTTCTGGCTACAGGAACGGAAGACCAAACATGATTGAGAAAAA
The DNA here is from genome assembly GCA_030068375.1 of Ostorhinchus rueppellii. NCBI lineage: Eukaryota > Metazoa > Chordata > Actinopteri > Kurtiformes > Apogonidae > Ostorhinchus > Ostorhinchus rueppellii. The sequence continues at coordinate 28,306,829 of JAQQZY010000007.1, forward strand.
AAAAAACAAAACACTTTCTTTCCTAAATCTGTCTGCTGTGTACGACGAGAGAACCACTTTCATTTTAATGTATCATAAGAAGCAAACGGGTCGCATTCTGAATGTTTGTTGAGCGAGAAAAGCCTCTAGAGCAGGGGCGTCACAGTCATTTTCTTTCAGGGGCCACATTCAGTCCAGTTTGACGTCCAGTGGGCCGGACCAGTCAAATAATAGCACAAAAGCCTTTAAATAATGCCTAATAACTCCAATTTTTTTCATGCAAAAAATATTAACTCATGAAAACATTTATATTTTTTACAAACTATTCAAACAACAAAGATGTGAATAAAAAAATTCTCAAGAAAAATAATGAGAAATAAGACAGAAAATGTGCTTAATATTATGCCTTAACTTATTATTCTTTCATGTGCATTACAGATCAGAGCTACCAAAGCACAAAACAGGCAGAATATTGTTAAAATTGCACTTATTTTTCTTTAGATATTTCAGATTGTTCATATTTGTTCAGGTTATTGATGTTTTATTATTAAAGGATATCAGAATTTAATGCTCCTTGGAATAAATCAAAGAGGAAAAAATTGGTGTTGTCATTATTTATACACATAATGTCATTTTTTTTTTCATATTAAACCAAGAACATTTGGAGTTGGAGTTTCTAGGTTATGATGCTATTATTTTTGAGTTCGATAACCTTGACTGTTAATAACTTCTGCACTTTGCAAATTCATCCCGCGGGTCAGATTGGAACTTTTGACGGGCTGGTTTGGCTCTCAAGCTGCATGTTTGACACCTGTGATCTATAGGAATAAACTTTGAATGAGGTATTTTTTAACAACATTCAAGTAGTAAAACCTCAGTTTAATTAAATTAATGTGACCTATTACTCAGTTGTACTATCAACTGAAACTGTCAAATAACTGAGTTTTCAGAGTAAAGGCTGATGAAAGACAGTTATTTGTGTTTTCAAACTGTTCTTCCTTGTCAGAACATTTCAAGCACTGACCAAACAATAAAATATTCCATAAATCTATAACATTTAAAACAAGTAAAATTATCTTTTTTTTTTTTTCTCAACATCATGGTATACAGGAGGAAAATTGACAAAATAAAGTTTAAAGTCAAACCTAAAATGTCTATAGCAATCATTTTCATCACTGTTTTATTGCACTGCTCTAACTTGTTCCTTATTTTATTGTTGTTCATCAACTTTTGTCAAGCTTATTTATATTCATTTAAGTCAAATGGTTATGTTTCCATTTTCAATTGGCTGAAATCAGAGGAAAATTTTGAAACTGACAATGACTGGCTATTACAGCTGTCAATCACTAACATATTAAACCCGCCCCACTCTGGAGAGACCTGTAATTGGTTGGAATTTCTAAAGAAAAGTAGGTGCATTAATAATTGAAACAATTTTTCTCCAGTAAAATTGACAAAATCAACATTATGATGATAACCGTAGCATACTTCTACAGTTTGGTGAAGCAGAGGAAAATGTCGGAATGAAAATCTTAATGTTAGTGGCAAAAAATAATGATCAAAATAACTGTCTAATTATTATTTCTCTTTGGTTTAAAGGTTGATCTTTGATCCTGAGTAAAAGTTCAGACCATTAGTAATGGCTTTAAGTTGTATGTACAAATTCAAAAAAGATATTAAAAAAAAAAAAAAAAAAAGAAGAGAAAAACAAAATGCAAAGCGCTTCATACAATAGTCACAATTTTCATTCTGACAACTCAATCAAAATGATGCAAAAGATGAGATGTTACATTGTGTTCTCAAGGTCAGAACAAGAAAAAATACAGAACATTTAAGAAATTAACAAAACATGCATAAATAAAATTAAGCCCAAAATTAAAACCTTTTGTAAATGTTTTAGCTGAGACTGAAATAAATTCACTCTAAAGGCAAAGGAATAATCTGGATATCACCATGTATGTTCTGATGTTATCGTTTTAACATGTTTCATCACTTTGATGAAAGTGATAATACACTCGGGTCCATAAGTATTTGGACAGTGACATAAAAATGGAAAATAGAAGGACACGGTTTAAAATGGTTGCATTTCCTTAACAGTTCATGCAATTTTCATGTTAAACTGTTTAATTTCAGATCCATTGCGTTGTTGCACAGGGGTAAACTAATAACACTTCTGTCCAAACACTTATGGACCTGACTTTACTCTGTCCATACCAATACCCATCAGGGCCACATGGATGACTTGTATGATGTTAAGTCTTCAGGACTAAACTGACATGCAAGTGTTGTTACTAACAAACAAACAAACCCTGGCAAAAACATAAACCCCTTGGCGGAGGTAAACGTGATGCGTTCAAGAGAGAAGAGACACAAAATCTTCAGTGAAAATAGAAAATTTAACAAAGTTTGATTTGTTTTGATTGGCTGGTATCTCTAGCCGTCCGTACACAGAGGCAGTGCTGCAAAATGACGTAAAGTGTTGCAAAATGGTGTAAAGTGTTAAAAATAGTCATATGTCCTGTGTAGCAGCTTTTATTTACTATTTGTGGGTAGAGGGGCTGCGGGTCGGTCCAATTTGATTGATGGGCCAGTTCTAGTCCGGGGGCCACCTGTTGAAAAGTAGATGGTTATCGGACTGTGAAGGTGAGACGAGGAATATAGCGAGGACAAGAGGGCGGGGGGGGTATTGATCGAGGAAGTGGCGTTGAACTTTTTTTACAAGCTTGACTCGTTTCCAAAATTCCGTGTGTTTGTGTGAATCTGTCTGTCTGTCCCAGTTTCAGTTAACGGGCGTGTTCTGCTGTTCTTTCTCTGCCCCCCCACCCCCGTCCCCGTGGTCAGTGGTATTTATAAACTGCCATGGACATTTAATACAGATGGCAGAGCACCTTAAATTTAAAGACACTATTTTCTATCCTGGGAAACGGACGCAAAGTACTTTGTATTTAACTACCTGGATACAGAGCTGAGGGGAGCTGTGAAATAAGTGATGCGTTTATAAAGTGTGGAAATGCCTCGCGTAGGCCATACAGAGTATAATCAGTCAGTGAGTTCTGCCAGCTCACCGTCCACAGGGATGCACTGCAATATTACGAGGAGCTGCTCACGTTTATAAAAAAAAAAAAAAAAAAAAAAGATCTCGGGCCGGGATCCAAATGTGTCGCCGAAAGAGTTAATTTTCTTCCTTTTGCACTCTCAACAGGAGGGGAGAGTCAGAAAGAAAAACAGCGAGGTTAGCTCACTTCAGACACTGATGGGGAATTCCTCGCTGTCTGTTCTGTGCTGCCTATCTCTGCCAAGTCCATTGTGTTTCCGTCTCCCTCGCATACCTTCTGTGTTGACAATGAAAGGCAACGAAGGAGCGTTTCAGAAAAAATAACCGCCTCCGAGCTGTACTTTTATATCTCGTAACGCTGTCCCATAAAGTCTGGAAGATACAAACACTCCTGCCACAAAGAGGGCCATGTCCACGCAAAGATTTCCCTCTGTTCTTTCATGTATGTTGGAGTTCTTCCTTAAGGAAACTAAAAGCCTCATCTCTGTTTGTGTTTGAGGAGCTGCTTCCTCTCACACCACAGGCTGGGCTCCTTTTTTTTTTTTTTTTTTTTTTTTTTTAATGAAATGTAACTCAAAATGTTTACTTACCATGTAGAATATGCACATACTAATAATTAAAGATTAAAGCTAAAGTGTGTTGGGTAATACAACACAGTCCTAGGACCAAAAAAATGTTAAAATGTCACCCTGTCCTGACCTATATTTGTAGTCGCAGCTTGCAGGAAGATCAGTGCAGTAATGACTCCGATGGTTTTGTCTTGGAGCAGAAAAATAGATGAAAGAAAGAAAGTAAGAGGCTAATTTTTCATATTGCCTTCCACCTTGCTCTGTAATTTCCCTGTTTCATCACGGGGGCCATAACTGTGCCATAAGGGCTGATAAATTTCACTCCCGTGCAATGCACATCAATTTACTTCATTATTATTCTTCAGATTTTAACATCATTTTCATGGTAATGGGGAGGGATTTCTCAAAGTATTGTCAGATGAGAAACGTCAGCCATGGAAAAAACTCCCCCAGATAAGCAGATTGTTTATATGACCAATGAATTGCGTTAAAACTAAACAGAAATCTAAGGCTGGAATTTCACATGTGCGGACTTAACCTTCAGAGTTTTTGTTTGGATTGACATTGTTTTTGTGGAGTTGAAAAGGTGCAGTTCTATACAGATGCATCTGCAGTGCATCTTACATGAGGCGTTCTTTAATATTCTGGAGGCTGATTCCTACGGGTCATTAATCTGCTCTTTACCTCCTTTATGGATCTGCAAACGCATGTAGTACATATAGATAAGCAAGTCATGAGCATAGTGTTGAGATGCATTAATGATAATGGACTTAAATCCTGTTTCCTCAAAATTCATCCCAATATTTTCACCTTTTTAATTCAGCTTCACACAATGAATGAATGAGTGAACGAATGGAAACCTTTCTTTCAAACCTGCAGAGAAACACAACACACATATAAATACAAATGTTGTGTTGGAAAATGGGGTGGCATAAGGTAATTCATTCCTACCCCAAATTCAACTTGTAACTAGAAAAGTAATCAGAGCGCAGACCTCCGCCAAGGTAGTGTTTGTACTTTCCTCCACTAGATGGTGCTGAATGACCTCATATCTCGCTCTGTGCTGCCATGCCCTGTCTCACAATGATGAGGAATCCATTCAAAAAATTCTTGGATCCAGACGGTGATCTGGATCGCCCCCAAAATTGAATCATTTCTTCCTTGGCACAGAGCGGACATATGCGGAAAATTTCATCAAAATCCGTCCATAACTTTTTGAGTTATGTTGCTAACAAACAAACAAACAAATCCTGTCAAAAACATAACCTCCTTGGCAGATTTAACACAGATACAACACGAAGTATATCGGTATATATTACTATATGTTTATATCAAGCGGTATAATAATCCCCATATATATCAAAGCTGTTGGGCAGAAACCTCCTAAGTCCATTTATGGTTTTTTACCTCCGCCAAGGAGGTTATGTTTTTATCGGCTTTGGTTTGTCTGTCTGTCTGTCTGTTAGCAAGATAACTCAAAAAGTTATGGACGGATTTCCATGAAATTCACAGGTTGTCAGAAATAGAGTATCCGACAGATGATTACATTTTGGTGGTGATCCGTACATTCAGTGCCATCTTGTGGATGAAAGTACAAACACTGCCTTGGCGGAGGTCTGCGCTCTCTGAGTTCTTCTCTAGTTGTTGTGTTTTTTGGGTTGTTTTTTTTTTTTTTTAATCATAAAATGATTCTATTGGTCAGTTTTCACATTGGTCTGATGATGTATATAATCTTAATTCCATTCATTTATTTCTAATATACATTATCAGCTTCCTGGAAAAATCACCATTTTGGACATAAGAGGTTTCCACCCAACAGCAACTACATATGTGCTAAATATAAACTCATAATATATAATTTGCAATAATTTATAACTTATAAATTATACTATATATAACTGTCTCACTTCTGCTTGTTTATATAACCCACAAACCACATTAGTTTATATAAATTCAATATATTCCACTGCATATTAGCCATGTCAGCTACACTACTCTCCATTCCACCTTAATACGCTCGTTACACTGATGTACAAGTAGAATGGGGCCGTAGTTGCATTTACATTTTCAGGCCTTTTTTTTTTTTTTGAGTTTTTAAGACTTTCTGAATCATTTCAAGTGAAAATCATCAACTGCAAATGGATAAAATCAGCTTGTTTAAAACATGACAACACTCTTATCATTAAAGCTGTGTTTTCTCCTGTTTCTGTGAGGAAAAATCTCAAACAGCTCTTAGCAAAACAATATTTTATAACTGATTCCAAAGTAGCCGTACACCGTCATGTGGAGGAATATCTGAAATCTATTGTAACACACATGAATTGGAGACAGGCTCTCTCCGGTTACTTGACCCTTTCCTTAATGCGCTCCATGTATTATGGTCCTCGTCTTCCCTGTTACGCCAGTCATGGTAAGAACCAGAACGTCTCCTCTTTAGCTTCAAATCCAGCGGCTCTTGTGTCCACCACTTCGACAGCCGGCTGGCCTCCTGGACCAACACATCTTGTTTCCTCTAGAGCCAGAGAAAGGATACTGTTTCTACCCAAATCTGTGAAATCTAGCCCGGCCCAGGGTCACTTGCTGTGGAGTTAATGGATTTTGCTGCTCTGTAAAAATATGTGTCTTAACAAGTCATTTAGTTTAGGGTTGAATATTGTATTTTGTTAGAAGAAGTAAAAATATCAGCCACTGGGGTAACATAATTTAACCTGTTCTCATTTTTCAACAGGAGAATATTGAAGTCACTAAAACGCCTTTTAGTTACGGTAATCATTTTAACTGTTTAGCAAAGTAAATTCTATAGATGCTTTTTTCTAAGTTGGTGCTCAAATTAAATCTACGGCGTATTCAGACTTGTATGAAAGTTCTTTTTCAACCTTGGAAGACCTAGAAGTATTTTTGTGGTTACTTTCAAAGGTTTTTTTCTTCTACATTTAATCTTTTCTAATTAATTTACCATTATTTATTACAGTATTATCCTCTGCATTTTGCATTTTTCAGTGAAAACAAGGTTTTTTTCTGTATTTAACTTAATGATCATGTTGGTGTTCATCAAAGTTCAGAGTAAATTTAACGGTTGTTTTATCAAAACGGACAAAACTAAAGAAAAGATGACTTTTTCAGCAAAATAAATAATTTATTGAGCAGAACCAAGTGTCTGCACTCACTGTCATTTATCAAACTACACAGAGCCTCTGTACATCTGAATGGGTCATATCTGATGATCATGAAAAGCTGAGAAACTACATTTTACCTGAAATTTTTACACATATTCATAGGATTAATGGTTAAAAAATTATTAAGCCTTTTAGATCAGAAGATGTTTTTGTAACCCTTGGTGGTTTAGGTCTTTTTAAGGTTAAACATCACAAAAAAATAATGTATTCTTTATGCACAGACAAAAATAAGTTGTATCTTTGCATAGTTTCTGCAGAATAAGCAGCATCTCATAAAAACCAGCAGGACTGATGCTTCAGATTCAAGGTTTGTCGAGGTCCACCTTAAAAGTCAGATCCTGGTATTTGCTTCTGTGTAAGTGAAACTGCATATGAGTCCCAGGGCCTGAAGGGGTTTGAGAAACACGGTTCAGATGATACACACCGTGCACTAGCTCGCGACTTAATTTACTTTTATTGCATTTGGGAAGTTGGGCTCAAATATAATAGATGTCCTGGAAAGTGAGAAACATGTAACGCAGAAAATCATGCTGTTTTAGCAACGTTCAGCAGAAGTGAGCTCCGACCGTAACGAGTGTAAACTGTAAATTCATCATATATATATATATATATATATATATAGGATCTTTGTGTAGTCTGAGTTAATTCAAAGTAACTCTGTGTAAATGAGCACTTTCAAGCATCACATATGTCAATACAAAGCACTTTTTTGTTTCCTGTACCTTTATTCTCTTTTAATCTGCGATTCTTTTTCACATCATTAGCCTCCATTTGGATAATCTCTCTTTATCCCACTAGTCTGCTGATTCTTTTTTCTCCCCCTCCCTCCCTCCCCCTCCCCTGCCCCCCCTCCTCTTGATACAGCTCGATTCATTAAATAGAGGAATCCACTAGTGACACTAAGGATTGGAAGTTCTTTTTCCGAGTCCTTACCGAAAGCCCAGACTGGAGGAAATTAGAAATGCTCTCTTTTTGTTTGCTCAATCCGTCCTGACTCATCACGACGTGGGTATTTTTAGCAGTGGATTCCTGTTTGGCTTTTTCCCTTCACTGTTCACAAGGGGCTATCATATTCTGTGAGACGGGGAGGAATAATCGAAGTCAGATATCAGCCGGGAGTCGATTAGTTGAAGGTTGTGTCGCTGCAAAAGTTGCACATAATGGGAGTAGAGTGTAGGCAAAGTGCTGTTGTGTTTTGTTGTGTGTTTTGTCTGGCACAGCTGCCCGTCTGTATCAGCTGCATGCTTGTTAAATGTTGGGCTTAAACCCTCGGTGACGCCATGCAGGCTCTGGTTTCTCCTGTGGGAGTACCTGCCATTGTCATCTTGAGCCTTTGTAATTCCCCTGGAACTCTGCAGATGTTGGCCTCAAATGGTTAAAGTTTGGACACTCCAGCTTCCACTGTTTTTACACCAAAAACTCTTTATGTATATCTGTTTTTTTGGGGTTTATTTATAAGCAATTGGAATTAATTGATAGACTCCTTCCACACTGCTCCAAGACAAGTTTGCCTTTTGGGGTTTGTTTCGTCACTTTCAGCATTGCAATGTGTGAATCCATCCCAAATCAGCAGGTTTCAGAAAGTGTTCGACTGCTCACATCCAATTTCCTTCATACTTTCAGAAAATAATGTTTTTTCTCTCTGTAATCAATAGGGCTGTGTATTGGCAAGAATCTGACAATACGATACAAATCTCTATACTAAGATCACGACACGATATATCACGATATATCACGACACTGTTAAAAAGGCGATTTATTTATTTTTAAGAATTGAATTAGACCAGAAATCTGCACAAATATTGAACACATTTTCATTTGATCACAACAGGATCTGATGCTCCATCACAAAATGTTCCTGTTCAAACTTAAACTATATTTTACAGTCAAAACAGTTTCAGATCCTGCTCAAATGTTCATATTCGATTAGTTCATAAGATTATTTTTGTGCAATTCCAACAGAGGAACAAAGGAAAAAAGTACTTTTGGGATGATTCAAATAAACATTATTGAATAAAACACAATAAAATATAAACAATAAAGAAACCTCCAAAATATCTGGATTTGAATAAATACCTAAAAATATCGATGCACTACTTTTTAATTCCAATACAGTATTGTGAAATGAAATAGCGCGATATAGTGCAAAAGCGATATTTTCTTACAGCCCTAATCAAATTGTAGCCTTGTATCTTCACTATTTTTTGAGATATTGAGGCATTATCCCTCAAAGGCCCAAAACCATCCACTGATGTAAAACGTTTAATAACTATCGATCCATAATCCTATCAATACATGTAAATAATTTGTGTAAAATAGTTATTCATGTTTTCATGCTCCTCAGATTTGACATATTTGGGTGTTCAGAGGCTCTGTAGTTACCATGGAAATGACATCATCTTCTCCAACATTGATTTATCAGTAAAACACATAAAATTTGATAAATGTCAGTGAATGGAAGCACATGTTTTGATGTTCAGTTACTGATATATTTTCTGAAAAAGTCACTTTTTCTTCAGCATTCTCTGTTTTTGATATAATAACCATCGACTTTAATCTGAGTTTTTATGAACATTTACACAATCTGTAAATTAAATACAGGAAAATACCAGATTTTCACAAGAAAAAAACGCAAAATAAAGATGATAATAAAATAAATGGTAATAAATCACTTAAGAAACATTAAATAGGAATAAAAGTTCATTTGGGAACTGCCACAAAAGTAGAATTGGGCCTTTATAAGTTAAAAATAGACTGTTAAACTGATTCTCCTGTAAAACAAACAAACAAACAAAAAAAAACGACTGATAGATGCATGAAAAATGCAGAAATGGAAATTGTAATATGGGATCCATAGTTGTATTACACTCAGCTAGAAGCTAAAGTAAATGCAATTTGTTGTTTTCAGAGTCATTTTAAGCTTACTCACTTTACATCTACTGTATATGTCAAATGCATATTGTTCACCATAGTCACTGGAACGGACTTGTCCACATCGATACATGTTTAAAATACGATGGTTTTTATCTTTCTACCATGAATTTCATGCTTCTTGTGTTCCTCTTAAGCGCCATAAATATTTTGAGCCTTGCATCATCATCAGTTTTAGAGATATTTGAGCTTTAAAAATGGACTGATTGTACGTTAAAAACCAGATGTTTACGGTCGATGCATGAGATCTGAATTCCATGCTTCCTGTATTCCTTATGAAGACCATAAAAACGTTTAGCCTTGTGTTGTCATTGCTTTTTGAGATATTGGGGCTTTAAAAATGGACTTTTGCTCTGATTTTACTGTAAAAACAAAATGAAGGGTCCAGGAAAAGAAGATAAATCCAGTTATTGGGCTACTCGATAAAGGAAAAAAATCAATATCACGATAATTTTGGTCTATACTGAAATCACGATTATCGAAACGATTATTTTTGAGTTTCATAATGTATTCAGTATTTCTCTCTCGCTCAAAAACACTTTGTTATTGATTCTTTATGCAAAACATTCAAGTTGAAAATGAATTTTGGCCACAAATATGTACTTTCCAGCTGTTTTGCAGTGGAATGGAAGGTATTGCACATGCAAGTCTCTCAGAAATTGTATAAAGAAAAACAGAAAATAAATAATTTCAACTTAACTATATGAGTTTTGTGATCATTAGACAACAAAATCAATATCGTGATCAAGATTCGGTTCATTGCACAGCCCTATCCAGCCATAACTTCATGATCGATCCGTGAGATTTTCAGGATTTGTTCTATTCCACAAGATGTCTTTCACTTATGATCCACTATTACATGTTTCTCAAATTACATAAAAATGTATTTTCTTGTTGACAATGTGGTTTTAACCTGGTGTGTCCACACTGAACCCCATCAGATCTGTCAAATTTGGATGTTTATTTATTTTTCATACTGTAGCCCTAGGCCTACTATGGTGGCTGAATATTTGTCGAAAGTAAACAAAATTTTCTGACGTTTGAGGCATTATTCATTCATTCATTCATTCATCTTCTATACCCGCTTTATCCTCACTAGGGTCACGGGGGTCACATGGAGCCTAT
>JAQQZY010000007.1:28333261-28352385 GCA_030068375.1 Ostorhinchus rueppellii
TACTTTCTTTTTTTTTTTTTTTTCAATCTTCTGTAGCTTTTCCAACTGCTATAGATATGGTCTCAATACTGGTTTAAAAAGACATCAAATCACACATATTTTAATGAAAAACATCATATTTTCTTGCTCTGCTTATTCATCTTTAGTCTTCAACAACCCAGGCAGCATCTAAACCCTCTAAAAAAAAAAAAATCCTGAGAAATCACCATAAAACTATACAAAGCTGTATTATCACCAATGCATTCTACTGAATAAAGGATTCAATTAAAATATTTTCTATATCTTTTCAGTCAAAGGACATTGTACAAATTGTAACAAATAAATCTTTACTGCTTTAGAGCAATTGTATGTAAACATGCATTTACGACAACAAAGCGTACTTCCAATTCATTTATTGTGTCCATTTGGTGCTAAATTTTGGAGGAAAAAAATGATAGGATTATTGTCCAATTCAAACAGGACTGGTCTTACATTCTTCCGTATGTTTTATGCTTAAGATAGAACTGAACAAACAACTGAATGAATGAATATTTGCTTATACATTCAGGTGTGTGATAAAACACATTGTGCATTCCATATTAATTATAATGATCTTTTTTTCACTACAGAGACTTTACAGCCCTATAACAGCAATGATTTAAAACATTAAATCAATATAAGCTGGAGTCAGTCCCTTCTTCTATGAATATGTTTTATTCTTTGCATCTGTTGCCTCTATTTTCTTCATCTTGTGTTTTAATTAGTATCATTGATTTTTGCGATGCTTAGTTTTACTGTTGTCATCTGTCAACAGGCTTTGTGTGGAGCGTTGGATACCGGGCCGCAGAGCAGACGACATCCACCGAAAGTCACTGCGTTGCCGTGGGCAAACTAACTGTGAGTTGTCACCTTTATTTTTCTGAACACATATGAACGTGCACATCAGTAATGAAGCTTAACGCAGGTGCCGAATGCGTTCCATGCACCTTCTCTAGGTCTTAATAGACTTTTCATAGTAACGTCCATGGCTGAGCTAATCCGTTTCTTCAGTCGCCAGCAACGGTCTGATTTAATTTAAGGGCACACAATCAAATGTAATTTATGCTATAAACACGTTTGCATGCCAGGCTATGCAGCTAATGATTTCCCTGCTGCAGTTCACTCACGCTGGTTGAAACCAAACATTCATCTCAATCACTTTAGCACATTTGCTGGACCTTCCTCCTGCACCTAAATGAGAATTTCGATTTCTGCGCTCAGATCTGGCAGGGCCTTCGATTTATAGCTCTGTTTTATAAATTACTAATGGATTCACTTTGTAACAGAGACATTATTTGCATTTTGAACTAAGGTTAAAGTAAGTGTTGTGGCTTGATAAAGTGTTTAATATGATGGATATGAGGTTTGGTTTGACTCTGCTTGATGCATCTTATGACATGACTGACTGCATCTCTTGTAGATTTGTTTAACCCATGAAGACCCAAACACCCATCACCGACCAAAAGCATCTACTGATCCAAAGTGTTTAACACCTGTTTAAAACCACTTATCCTATCAATACATATAAATAATTGGTGTAAAATGCAGTTCGTCATCTTTACATGGTCATCAGATATGATCCATTTGAACGTTCAGAGGCTCTTTAGTGAACGTGGAAACGTCATCTTCGGCAATATTGATTCACCCGTAAAACCCATGGAGATGGATCAGTGACAGTGAATGCAGACTTTTGTTTTTACGTTTAGTTGTAGACATTTTTGCTGAAAAGGTCACTTTTTTTCCTCTTTTTTTTTTATCTGATTTGTTCAATTAACCTTTGAATTTACTCTGAGGTTTAAAGAGTATCTACATGATCAGTAAATTAAACACAGGAAATTATACAATTTACACGGAAAAATATTTAAATAACACAATAAATGGTAATAAATCACTTAAAGGAGTGGTCTTTTGCTTTTTTTAAATGGAATTATCCATTTTCAAACATTTCCCTGTGCTCTACATAAACTGTAAATGCTCTGCTTGGGTCTGAATTCTTCATTAATTCAACTCTGCAGGTCCATCTTTGACCCTATTTCTGAGTAATGACACCAGAAAGGTCGTTTTGACCGCTGGTCCTTTAAATGCAAATGAGCCTCTTCAAGCCACACCCCCTCCAGGTTGTTGGCTGCGCTGCTCTGTCCTGTTCAACCAACGAAATGAACATTTTCGGTAATCGGCTCAAAGTTTGGACATATTTTCAGTTTTTACTACAACCACTACTGCTGATAAACAATTGCCGTACATGGAGAAATGTTCATTGTGCAAATGTCATGATGTAATGAGTTATAGATGTAACAAATTAAGCAGGAATTAAAACGTGTTACAGAAATCCACTCGATTTTTGCCGGAATGAATATAAAGATAGTTTTGCAGCACCTGGGGGGTTCAAATTCAAACTGTATGAACTATTAGGGTCCAAATACACAAATAAATGAACCAAACACTAATGAAAGTGGGTTTAGCTAAATATGAGCCCTTTAATAAAGGTTAAATGTACAGAAAAATTATTTTGAGAACTGTCACCAAAATAGCACTGGGTCTTTATGGGTTAAAATAATCATGCAAATGTTTGCTTGTATGTTGGGTCATAAATGGTGATCAGAGGTTTAACCAAAAGCCGGGTCTGTTTGTCATGAATGCACATTTGTATTAATGAACAGTGAGTGTGTGTCTGTTAATAACTGTGTTTGCAGAGGCATGGCCTGGTGGTTTAACCTACTAGTGTCTTCAGCTGATCTATTAAATGGTTCTGTGGAGTCGGTAATGATTTCATATGTCCTCAAATGGTTTTCAGAAGCCATGATTGGACCTTTACTTCTTCATGTCGTGTAGTTTGCTGCCGAATCACTGAGGCAGTACCGTAACAGTATGACCTCTTAGATACACATTAGTGACAATTCAGTCAAAGCTGAAGTTTCTGTTGCATCCTGATTGTATCTGAAGGGCATGTTGGCTGTTATCATCAGTTATTTCTTGGTATGTTCCACTATTCAAGTTATTCAAGATTCAGATTTATTTTTAAAAAGCCTGAATGAAGAACAGAGATGCAAGTTTATTTATATTAAGCTGCCAATAACTATCTTCTTCTTCATTAGGTTCTTTTAAAATGTTATTATCGTGCCAGAACGTATGCTGGCTAGAAAAGCGTGTTGTAGCACAAAGAAGGCAAATGGTGAGTTTACTGCTAATTACAATAGAAAAGATGTCTTAACTTGTTTTCCAGATGATTATATCTCAAAGAAGCTAATTAAATATTATCTAATGTATAGGTGCTGCAGTAAACTTGTTGATTTTGCTGGAACGACTGAGAAGCTAACAGAGCTAACGCTAACGCCGCAGCTAAAAGTCAAACATTCCAACTAAAGATGACATATTTTAGCCTGAGGTCTTCAGTCTCAGACCAGTGTGATCTGTTTGAGTGGTACTTTTAACTTCAACACCTTATCCATAGAAGTGCAAATTATGATGCTACCGGATAAAATCAAACACGAGTGAACCATTTTTCAACTGAAGGTTAAGCGCTACAAACCTGGATAAGTTGAGCTGTGTGGTTGCCTTAACAAAATTAACTTTTTTATGTAGATTTAACTTAAAAACTTCATTCATCAACACTTATTTTCTTTCAGATAACCACTTTTCTCAATTTTTTAAAGTAAACTCAACTTACGGTACAGTAGGAAGTCCTTTACAGCCTCTTCCCCACAAGTAGCAAGTTAGCTAGCAGACACCTAGCTAAGATAAAATGTACATGGAACAGGTTGATAGAACTGGTGGGCAATAAAACAAAGCACTCCTCTCATGGTTAAAACAAACAGTCATCCAGAGCCGACAGCTGCTTTGAATTTTTCAGTTGTATTTTGTATGATAAGCTTCAAAACTCCTATAGCAGCTAATTCTTTGACTGAAAGCACTGAGACGGGCATGTCCAGACATGCATGGTCAAAAGAAAAAGACGTGTGGTCATAACTAAAACTTACCAATTTAAATCCATTTCACTTTCATTTATTCACACATTTGACTATATCTACAAATGAGTTGGCTAATGTTATCAAACCTGTATTTTTAAGTGCATTCTATACTCTACTCACTTTATTATCCTCGTCGGGAGATTTGGTCTGTATTTTACCAACACAGCATCTAGCATTAGCATTTGACATGATTAGAGGACCCAAATTTACAAAAAATATGCCACAAAGTCCACTTTTTTTTTACTGTCTGTCTTCATCACATCTTTTACGTTGTTTTTGTCTCATTGTTTCCGACATTGTTTTTTATCTGAGTGCATCGTTTAGGCTGTTTTTGTCGTCTCTTCTTCTACATCATCTTAAGCTTGTCTTATCTTTTGCATCATTTTCATCTTGTTGCATCTTTTATGTTTTTTTCCTGTTTTAAATCATGTGTCTTACTGTCTCTTTTTTTTTTATTTCTATTGCATCTTTTACATTATCTTTGACTTGTGTCATTTTCATCCAGTTACATTTCTTTCATTGTTTTCATCTTAGTGCATTTTGACGTTTTCTTCTGTTATTTTTGTCTTGTTGCCTATTATAGCCTTTTCTTTTCCTTTTGCATCTTTTACGTTGTCTTTGTCATGTCATTTTCATCCTGTTATGACTCTTAACATTATTTTCATAATCTTTGACTTCTACCTTGGTTTTTTCTTTTCCACTTTTTGCATCATTTTATCTTGTTGCATCTTTTATGTTGTTTTTTTTCCCTGTTTTGTGTCTCGCTGCGTCTTTTTTTATTTTTTTATTGCATCTTTTACATAATCAATGACTTGTCATTTTCATCCAGTTACATCTCTTTCATTGTTTTCATCTTAGTGCATTTTGACGTTTTCTTGAGACATCTTTTATTTTTGTCTTGTTGCCTATTATATGTATTTCTTTTCCTTTTCTGTCTTTTACATCGTCTTTGTCATATATGTCATTTTCATCCTGTTTTCTGTAACATTATTTTCATAATCTTTGACTTCTACCTTGTTTTTTTTCCCACCTTTTGCATTTTTTTTTTTTTACATCATTTTTGTCTTAAACGACTCTTTCATATTTTCAGGTTTTCGATGACTTTTGTTGAGGTCAGCTTTTATTAAACCGTCTGTTTATTGACCATCAAAAACCAGATGAATACAGCTCTGTGACCCACTTTGGGAAACGCAGCAGTAGGCAAATATGGTAATTAAAAGCGTTTCCTTATGACCAAGTTACAGTATGTTATCTGAATTGAGATGGTATCGTTGCCCATATCCACCGTCACTTGACTCATTCCAGCGGCAATGATAGAAGACATTAGATGTAAATGACTGTGTCTAAGCGTCTGAATATTGCTGCTGCTGCTCATCCCTTTGGCTCAGACAGAAATAACCAGTGGACTTAAATGCTGCATCTTCTCTTGTGCTGGCAAACAATTACAAACTGATTCGAAGAAGTGCATCCATTGCGGCCATTCCTTGAGTATTTCACGTAACCGTTCTTTAACCCTGTTTTGGGCAAGTGACTATTTTTGGTAATTTCTACATACATTACAAGACAGTTGCATCAACAGTTACAGTGAGGATAGTGAGGCAACAATCTCAGGTCCAATGTGGTCTCTGGGGTCTGTAAGGTCCACCTGTGCATGTTCAATTTATATACTCCGTTTCTAACAATGTAAGAAACAATGAGACAAAAACAGTAAAAGACACACTTAAATAAAAACGATGTCTGAAACAATGAGATAAAAAAAAACAATGTAAAAGATGTCATGAGAACAGACAGTTAAAAAAAAAGAAAAAGTGGATTTCGTGACATTTCATGACATATTTTTGTAAATCTCTAATCATCGCTAATGCTAGTTGCTATGTCGGTAATACAGACTAAATCTACCTACAAGGATAATAAAGTGAGTTAACCTTCACTCCCCTTACCCTATCTTTAACTTGCCAAAAATTCCCATGTCAGCTGCCATAAGTGAGCATAACCAATCTTATACGTATCAAAATAAATTCGATCTAAACCTGCACAAAACAAAAAATACCGCACATATAAAAATAAACTCAACACTGTTGATCAAATGTTCTAAAAGACATGCTCCTCTCACATTACATATGTTTTTCTTATATTTTCTGTATGTACTTCTTGTATTTTTAAAATTTTTTTTGCCACTTAAGGGTAAGGAACCAAATATGGTAACTTCATTGACCTTGATTTTCTATACATATCTATACATATAATTAAAAGATTATGAAAAATTTCAAGAAAGTAATAGTCTTGTTAGGTCCTCCAGTAACACACATGTTGAAATTTTAGAATTTCAGAGTATTTCTACAAACGCTCTATGAAGGGTTAAACTCTGAGTGATACACATCCTCGTTTGGAGTCTTGATGACGGTTTGTGTACCTTTTTATTGTACTTCCAGCAAGTCGCGCCGTCTTGACATTTTTGGAAGGACAAGAGAGCCGTCTCTTTTGTTTCCAGGGCCACATTCTACATTTAGCCACAGCCACAGCTGCCCAGTGTAACCATTGTTTTCTGGTTAGCTTCACTGGATCATCTTGGGATTAGATGTGTTTCTCAGGGGAATCTTGAGAGTCACATTGTTTAGAGACGGGCATTTTCACAGCACACTCTTTTCATCACTGGCCCTTCCATACTTACCCATTTTTGACACGGAATATACTCCCTTTTTTTGTTGCTGAAAATGAGAAACATGGCTACACTATAGACAAAATGAGCGCTATAAGACAAACGGAGAGGTGCTCACACATAGTTTCTCACTGAGTGCTAGATGGTCTGGTTATACTAAAGCATTTGTCTGTACCTATAGAGAGGCCAGACTAATCACACAGTCGGTCTCCATGTCCTCTCAGCATCTAAGTGCTCCCATCTCCTGCCCTCCCCTCCCCTCCCCTCACCCAAAACCCTCACCACGATTCCCCACCAAGGATTGTTTTACGCTTAATTTTGTTAGACTTAATGAGATTTCACTAATTAAATCTCCTCCTTGTTGGAGACCTGCACCCCCTTCTTGCACTGCCCGCCAACTTACAGTCTCTCGTGGAGTGACTGCCTGTAGAGCTATTTTAGACAAATAAACTTTTTCATGAAGAACAGGGACAGTGGGTTGCACAAGGACAGGCCTGTGTTACTCCGTGGATTTCTAATTTCGCGCCAAGATGCTCTGCTGCACTTCTGATAGCCAATAGCTTTCAAATCTGATTTGGTGTGTTAGGGCAGGAAGTGGCTGTCTGGTGCATCTAGATGTCTTTGCATTGAACAGGTGAAGTAAATTCATGGGTAAAAAAATGGAGAATCCTTGTAACATCACATTCTTGGTTTTGGTCATGTTTGTGTTCTAGCGTCAGTGGAAGAGATACGGAACTGAATAGACTTTTAGAAATGTAGAGTTTCTTTAAAAACATTGATTTCATTTTGGTGATGGGCAGTATTTCAGCTGATGGTGACTCATAGAACTCATCAAATCAAGATTAAACCTTTCTTGCTTCATGAAAATGATGCTTTTTGTGTTTTTGTTTTGTTTTTTTGGCATGGTTTTCCCTTGTAGAGGACTTGGTTGTTGTGATGACTTCCTTCTTGTAACAACTATGCCTTTTTGCATACTTTTGAATGTATGTTTTCAGTATTTCTTAAATAAAAATGCAAAATAGGAATCCACCAACTGGAAAATTCTTGGCTGACACTTAAAATGACATTTTTGCCAGTAGTTGATGCAATATTAGTCTTTTCATTCGTTCTTTCTTTCTTCCTTTTATTGTGTTTTATGTATTTTATTGGTTTATGTAGAACCCTGTATTGGACTATATTGGAAGTTTCATTATGGGTCAAAACACAGTAATGTCCCATCAGAGAGTGAACTTTAACTGTTTGTTATTCCAACATGTATTTCAATATAAAGTAGCTCCTTGTTTTGGAGAATCCCTTATGATCCAACGAAAGCAAAAATGAATTTAAAAGTAAAAAGGTGGGTCATTTAGCAACACTAATCTGTCAAATCGTCTCTAAAATTTCCCGTCAGATTTGGAATACCGTGTTTGGACCCTTGTATAAATACAAAAGTAGTTCACATTTTAAAGTCTCTGTCTTTCATCATGTCGTCTTTGTCTGAACACAGACTTGATGATGTAAAAATATATGAAAAAACCTTTGGTGTAACATAACAGATAAATACCTGATACTACTATTGGTGAAAAGATGTTTTGCATATAGATACCGATATCAGCAAATATCCACCAATACTAATATCCAGTCAGTGTATTGTGCCAGTCAGTTATTAAGTCAAAACGCTTTTTTTTGTGAAATAGAACAAGTCCAACTTTTTCTTTTCATAGTAGTAGGCGCTTACTCTTATAATTGGGACATCCTTCTGTTATTAGATCATGTACACAAAGAAAAATCAATTACTCTTATTAATTATCCATAGTATTGTAGACAAAGGAGATGTAATGTTTTGCTGTGTCACCTACGTCCTACTGTATATAAAAACACCCTGAAACACACCCAGTGTTTGTGACTATATTTCCATCAGTCATATGTTGTAGCTCCGTAACCACAACTCAAAGCAGATCCAACTGACAGGACCTCACTGACAAAATGCACGTATGTTCCAGATTCATGTCCTTAATCATAATCCTGCTTCAGCTGCATGGCACTGCTAAAAGGGAAGTGCTGAAGGGTGGGACTGTCGCAGTTAAAGTAGCGAGGCCTTGGAGGTCATTGTTGACAGCAGCCGTTTGCCCTGCTATTGTGGATGACCCTTAGGGACCCCCCCCCCCACACTGACTATTGTGGGAGCCAGCCTCCCGTTTCCCGTTTGAGCCCTGGACACCCGGTGCCAGCTCAGCCGCTTGCTTCTCCAGCCAAAAAGTCCATTATACCCCACTGCCCCCTCCCCCTTTTCCCTCTCATACCCCTGTGTCCATTGTAGCCCAGCATTCCCCATCCCCCTGCCTCATTTTCACACACACAGGCTCTGAAGCCCCTGCGCTGTGGCCCTCGGGTGGGCGAGTGGGCAGCGCGCCCGTTTCAGACTGAAGTGCTTCCTTTACGAAGGCCCGTGCTGATCGGGTTTCTACCACCTGTCATTCAGCTTAGGAGGCAGGATAAGGGGCAGGAGTGATTGTGGGGGGTGGTTGTGAGAGCATGGTGGAGTACCCCCCACCACCACCACCACCACCCATCCTCATGAGGTGACAGGAGCGATGCCATGGCAATCTGGCACGGCGCCTGCTGCCTGCTGTTGTTGCAGGACTTTCCCACTATCCCCAAGTCGTTAGGCAACTTTTCGGATTAATCTAGATGATATTTCTCAACCCTACACATGTTAACATTATGCGTAGTTGTTGTTCAGTAACATGTAGCCTCTGAGGTCAAAAGCTTTCCTGTGAGCAACAGACACAGCCAACATGGCCTACATTTGTTGCTGTTATACAACAATAGAAGTTCAGAAAGGCTCACCGGATTTTTTGATTACCCTTTTTATTGAACTAGATCAGATTTTTGCAAGTCTTTTTCTTTTTTTTCATGATGTTCTTGATCAGGAAAAAAAAGGAACAACAACAAAAAAAAAATTCAACAGCACACACTAAACAACATGGCCTTATCTCAAGGGGGCGACAATTATATTAAATTTCAAATATAAAAAAAAAATAAACTACAAATATCATTGGTGTTTACAAGAAAGAGTTGTGAAGTTCTGCCAAAGACGGACTGGATTGTAGGGACATGAACTGTATTTATTTCCAAAGACAGGCTGGGACATTTATGTGACCACTAGAGGGAGTAGAGAGTCACTCTGTTGGGCTCCCATGGTGAAGAAAACGAACACCACATAACCTTTGACCAAAGCATCAGAAAGTGACCAGATGGGATGAGAACCATTAAGATAAAACTTTTAGAGTCAGTGGAAGTGACAAAGTGATAAAAGTTTGAAGCCCTGTTGTTTTTTTCACTTCTGGATGCAGCTTTAAATGACAACAATGGAGTTTAATGCTTAAATGGCAACGTTTCTTCTGCACAGCTGAGCTTGATTCTGAGGCTTATGAAGGTATAACGTTATCGTGTGATGTTTATTATCTTTGCGAAATTGCTGTTTATTGATCCATGATTCAGGCTAAACTGTGACAGTTTTGACCTTGTTTGTTCCAATCCAAACAGATTTTTTGTGCAGCTACTGACAACACAAATCGTACAGAAAACAATTGATTTGTATTTTTACTGTGGCAGTGCTAAGCTAACAGAGCTATAATGTAAACTATCAGCTGATGCACTACATGAAGATTATAAGACACAGTGTTATTTAGTACAGCTGTTAAAATAAGTGGCTGAGTTTTAGTTTGAAGGAGAAAACGTGGTGATACCATATTACAGATGTGTGTAAACAATGACCTTCATACTTTATTCAGTGACTGATGCAGTCTGTTGATACACAGTGTTGATTCTTTCGTCGTTTGGATTGAACCAAGTGTGTTCTGATACAAGATTTTCTCCTGATAGTGAGGGTTTGAAAATCAGTACAATCAGCACAAACCTATTCATGGCTGGACAAAAAGAAGACAGTCACTGTACAAATAAATAATAATAATAACCCTTATCGTTCATGCAAAGACAGGAGTCTTATTTATTGCACATTTTCTTCTCGAATAAAAACCAAAAAGCCTTTTCAGATCAGTAAATATGCTTCTTGCTTCTATGATTACGAAATGTTAGTGTGTTTTGTTTTTTTGTTTTTTTTGTTGGAAGCTCCAAGAATAAGTCAGGATTCAACTCGGTCTCAAAGTTAGCAGAGTTTATTCTGATCACAAGTAAAATAGAAGTATAAGTAAAGTAAAAATCCCTATGGGCAGGCTCACCCGTACTCATGGGTTGGTCTTTAAATTAGCGTTATCTATCGAGTTCAGGCAGATAGGGGACCTCAACTCTAAATAAACTCATACCAACAATAAGTTTACTTCTTATCACCTGTGTTTGACAATACTGTGTGTTTCGATGTGTTTCTAATGAAAGGACAGATAATACCTAGCTTTTATGCATACAAATGTTTCCTATCTTAACAAGCTTAACATGCTCATTAAAGTGTTCAAACTAAAACAGGGTAAAACATAAATCCTTGTCACAAAGAACTCACAACTAACATATTGAAATAAAACATTAAACAAATCAATCCTGTATTAAAACGTTATATGTAATAAAACAGTTCATCCTAAAACCTCAATATATGAATTTAAAATAATATTCCAGTAATTTAGTCATTATTTGTTTAAGTAATGCATTTTCTATTTTCAGACAAACGTTCTTTATATTAAGGTCTAACTTGGGTTTTACATTTGATCATATATAGTTATTTTCCAGATCAGATCCGGATCACATCAAACTTTCTTTATTTACTGCTTTCTTATATAAACTTGAACCACTCGGAGAACACCTCAGCATCTTCCTTGAATCTCCACACAAATATTAGAAATATTAGACCTTTGTACAGAAAACGAATTGAGAGTCAACTGTCCATAAAAGTTAATAAAAATCTGCTTTTGAGATATCCTGCTAGCTAAAAGATAAACAAACTGGACCAAAAACATAAGCTCCTTGGTGGTAATAAAAGGCAATAAAATAATATAATCTGCTGTAATTCATCCCAGGAATTCATCTCACAAACACAGCGTGTTATTACAAATAAGATGTTTGCGGACCGCTGGTATGAGGTGTTTACGGCCTCATTTAGCCTTGTTCATGGAGAGAAATTCATCTCATTTCAGTCTCAGTTCGAGTAGCAGGTTTCCACTGTTGTGCCCTTTTTCCTGCCAGGCTTCCACGCTCATTTTGTGTGATTGTAGTTAAATCAAAATGCCTGGATGTGCATATTAATCATACGGATGCGGTTGTAGCTTACGTGGTATCTTCTATAGATACTGTGTGATTAAGTGAGCTTTGATTTTAGCTCTGAGTGTCAGCGCTAGCTCTTATGGTCTTAGCAGATATGAAATCTTGTTCGCTGCCATTTTAGATTCCACAAGGGGCAGCAGCGGAAACCGTTGTGTAACTCGCTCAGCCTCCTCTGCCTAGGTAAATATCACACCATCTTTAGAGAAGAATTTGTCAAAGTCTGAGGCCTGCGATTTGGCCTTAGGTTAGAGGGATTTTCGAAAGTAATTAACTGATTGTAGGTTCTACTTTTGGTACAGAACGGAAAAATCTATCTCTGAATCAAAAGAGATTAAATGCGACCCGGTGCACGCCACAGTACTCCTTCCCTGACCTTTGTGTTACATGAATTTAGGTTCACGCTTATGCTCTTCATTATAAGCTTCACTGTTTGATCCCACATTTCCCTCCATCACACTTCCTACCTCTATCCTTACCCATCATCCTCCAATCCTTCATATCCATTTCTGTCTCACCCGGACTCTTTACCCTACCAACCCTAATTGTAATTATGTTGATTTAACTTAGACACATGCGGCTCCCTCCCTGCCATCTGAATGGAAGCTTATTAGTTTGAATATTTTTTTTTATATTTATTTATTCCCATTTCTCAGGGTCCCTGTCGGCATTTCCAATTACTCTTGTCGTGCGGCTGTAATTGCCTCCATGCTAATGGCCGCCAGACAATCGTGCTAAATGAGGTGAGGCCGAGAGGCTAGGAGCCCGACTTCATTAAGAGCTAATGGGATTTTATAAGGGGGACTGAAGACCCAGCTCATCAAAAAGAGGGAGATGGAAGGAAAACAAAACAGATGGAGGGGGAGAGCCAAATCACCACTATTCTGACTTAGCCTGCTCCTTTTCCCGGCACTCTGGATGAAAAAAAAGAACAGGTTACTCTTCCTCTCTAGAACACTACTACCTTCTTCCGGCTAATTATAGAGAAAGACAACACTGCTGAGAGAGTGCCTCAAAATGGAAAAAAAAAATGACACACAGATAAGCGTGCATAATTCCTCTGGCTGTCCAGTTAAACTAAAATGCGTCTATTTTTACGTCTAAGGCTGTTGGATGCTTCCTCAAGGCAGCAATTTCATTTTTGGCAAACTAACAGGATTTGATATATATGTAAAAATTATATATTTAAGAAAAGAGTGGACAGCTCAGTCCAAATCGCCCACGTGTTTCACACTTCATCTCGGCAGAGAAAGGCATAGATGAGTGCAAACACAGATGCAGGTGTATAGAAGGCTTGTATACAGAAAGAGACCATTATACCAAGACAATAACACATACCGCATCGGGTTGAAGGTCAACCAGCGAGTCCATCGGGTCACGCATAATAAAATAATCGAGGGCCGATACAGCTGGAAATGCACATGAATACATTCTGCGTGAACCGCTATGAAAATGCGAGTTGTTTTTGATCATGTGGTCCAACGGCAAAGACTATAATTAGAACGCCCCTTTCAGGGATTAATATTTTAGGCATCTGACAGAATTTATCGCTTCTGATTACCAGCCTTCCTGTGAGCATTTCAGCACTTTGCATTTCACTTTTGTCTCCGCTCAGACTGAATTCAGACCAATAAACCAACCCTCCACAGAAGTAATGATCCCGGACTGATTTGTCTGCCCTTGAAATGCATTGAAAGGTGGCCATCCATCTTGGTGAAATTATTCTGTTCTTCCGTTGTAGTAATACAGTTACATTGTGCGATCTGCAGTTGCAAGATCAGTTGCCCTATACTTTAATTTTCCGCGCCATCTTAAAGCTGACACGGTTTGCCCGCCCGCCGTTGGTTTCAGCTCAGTGGCTTTTTTGGCTGCGGTAGATGAGGGGTCTGCCAAATTCTATTACACGCTGAATAAACCAACGTGTTCACCTGTGAGCAGCGAGTATTTTGGAGTCAGTGGGGTAATGGATACTGTAAAGTGTACCACCACAGCCCTGACTTGGCTTCATTCTCTGGCTGTTACTGTAAGTATCTGCTTGTGCGTTTATGGGAGCGCGAGAGAGAATCCGTTACAGTTTATAGCAGAACTACAAAGCTATAACATGACCGAGCAGCATTTTTTGGGCTCTTCGCAATGTTGGCGGAGATTACAACAAGATGATGGTTTTGTCACAGAATCTTACATTTATTGTGAGTAAAACTTGGCCTCTGTAAGCCCGAGTCCTTCCCAAACAGCCGCCGCAAACGTTTTTCATCCTCCATGACCAGTCCTCCACAGTGAGGCCAAATGGAATTTCTTTTGGGAACATCATGCAAATAGGAATCAGAGAGTCAGTATCTGGGGAAATTCAGAGAAATACTGTAAACAGCTAGGAAGCAGTGTGTGGCCTGTCTGACCAGGCAGTGGAAATTAGGCCAATTATCTTTGTGGGCAGAGAGAAGAAAGTAAACGCGAGGCAATACAGAAATCTTTGTAAAACACTTAAAACCTCATGAGTGAAACCATAGAACAAGCCATTTCCAATCCTTTCCACATGTCTACACTACTGCAAAATGACAGAGCATCCAGTGTGTGGTGCACCGTGGATGTGTACAGTAGTACCAACTGTATGGGCTGAGATAACACAAACACATGAACAACATCCTTTAAACTAGCGGTGTTGAAACCGGCCCACTAAAGGTTCCCATTGGGTCTGTGGGATGAATTTGTGAATTTGATGAATGAAGTGTAAAAATGGCACTGAAGATAGTAGGCATCCCATACAGACCGACTGTGATCTCAAAATGATAACATTATAACCTATAAATGATGGCAACTATAATATTCTTCTTTGTTTAATGTGAAAAATAACATTGCATTATGAAAATACATTTACGAACTATCCTTTCACAATAAAATGTGAATAATCTGAACAAATATGAAGTACTTGAAATGTTTAAAGAAAAGTAAGTGCAATTTTAACAATATTGAGCCTGTGAACAAATGTTTCTGAAGCATTGTGGGTAATGCACATGTTTAAATGGTATGTTGAGGCATAGTGTTGTTAAAACTGCATTTATTTAGGTCTTTTTTTGTGAAAAAGTAGTTTGTAAATGGAAACCTTTTCATAATTAGGGATTTTTTTGCACAAAAACAAAGATACATTTTTTTTTTTTTTTACATTATTAATAGGTTATTTTGCTATTTACTGGTTCGCCCAGCTTGAGATCGAATTGGGATGAATTTGGCCCCTGAACTAAAATAAGTTTGACACCCCTGCTCGAAACCATCCAGGAAACACAAATCAGTACAACAGGAAGTTATGGAAGCTGCATTAATCAAATGACCAAATTAAGTTATTCTGTTCTTGGTTGTGTGTTTTCTGGTTTTTTTTTGTTTTGTTTTGTTTTTTTTCTGCAGTTTGGAAACAAAAATGGAAAAGAGACAAGTTGTGGTGTCCCTGGTGCAACCCACCCATGAAACCACAATATATTTTTACATTTCTGTTTGAGACTTCACAAGCAAGGCATTTGCTAATTAGTAGACTTTATGTGGGTTTATTTTAAAATTCAGTTGTATCCTCCTACTGTTTTTAAGAAAAGCTAATGACATTGTCTCTTGGGTCTTTATAGCATAGGTTTTTCAACAAATTCAGGACTATTTCTATATTGAAGTATAACAATGTGCTGTAGCTAAGTTAATGATAGGCAAACAATGACTTTGAGGGGCAATAATACCACGAAAGAAGAAAAAAAATAATATGCTAATAAAAATGGCTCCCACCTTCATTTGTTACAGTCTGATATTATCTTTTACTGATGAATTACAGTGAGTTTGATCAACAGTGATTCATGTTTTTATTCAGGTACTTAATAGACTGATTTTAGATGGTATTTTCCACAGCTATCTGGTGTTTGATAAAGTCAAATATACTGAATTTTAGACTTCCACAATGCACATTTCATTTGATTGGATAAAAGGTCAGAGTAATATGTTTAATTCAGTTCATGGCAGTTCTCCTTACTGAAAATTGTTTAAAAAAAAAAAAAAAAAATGCTGGGGATTATTCCTCTATCTCCTGCACTGAAAAAGCAAAATGTTTGCTCCTCAGAATATATAAACTGTGATTATTTCTTAGTCATAGATGTCGTATGATTTCAGTAAATTACGTGTTTTTTTTTAATCATGTTTTGTCTTCGCTTTAAGTTGCCAGAAATTCATCAGTTAAAATCATAAATCGTCCATAACATTGAGAAAAATCCAGATTTAATTTTGTGGCCATATTGTCCAGCTCTATTGGATAATTAATTAGTTTTTCCTGCTCCAAACTACTTCCATATCAAGTACAGTAGAAGCAAATGGTAATAAACATAATATGAAAAGTCGTGTTGTATCACATATGCTTTAATTAAAACTCTGGGTTACAACTGCGTATGAAGTAGCCTGTGGATTAAAAATTCATTATTTGTTTAATATTTGTTTTCCTTGCATCATCTTAGATAACTCAGTTGTTAATGCTAATAAATTAAGCGTACAGCGCTGCATATAAGGGACCCAAACAAATGAAGCGACATCAAACTATAGAGAAAAGTGCTGCTCAGTCAGGTCTTCTGCCTCCTGTTTTTCCACTTCCTTTTCTTAAGAATTTAGCAAGTAAGGCAGATGTGTCTAATCACTCGGGCTGCAGGCTGTTTTTGTCCCCTTAAATGCCGTCCAGGCTTTGCTGATGGTGGGATGAGGCTTGTGGTTTTGAGGCTCAGGCCTGGTAGGAACAGCTGTCCTACAGCTGCCATCTCTCCGGCGTTTGGGGGTTGATGGGGTTGGGAGGGGGGTTGAAAAACAGTCCCAAACCTCCTGGGTCAGAGCCCTGGTATGGCGGTCTCCCTGGCAACTGGAGCCGAGACTGTGGTGGTGTGTGTTTTTCTGTGCATGTGTGTACAGTACGTGTGTGTACGAGGAGGAAGACGAGTCTGGCCGGGGTTAAAGCAGCAGAGTCGATCCTCACTTTATCAGCATCTCTTTCAATTCGCTCACTATTGGCGTTGACCGTTTCCCAATGATACAGCCCAGGCAGGTCACACAGCGCCTTTTTTTTTTTTTTTTTTTTTTTTTAAAAACCTCAAAAAAAACAAACAACCAGATTCAAACCTTCCTCAGATGATTAATATTCTGTCTCTCCCTCTATTTCCCTAGCTACTCTCTAAACTCAGCGTTAGGGAATGTGGAGCTCCCTGAGCAGGGCAAGATGTTGAAAAAGGGGAGGAAAAGAAGCAAAAAGGAGGGGGGAGGAAGATGAGTGAAAAGGCGAGAACGTGAGTTTAGGAAGAAAGAAGGGAGAGCAATGGTTAGAATGAGAAAAAAGACGGGGGATGGAGAGGAGGAGAGGAGAGGGAGGTCTCTGGAGATGGAAAAGAAGGGAGGACCCTGGATGAATAGGAGAGGGAAAGAGGATATGCGGAGATACTTGGCTTCGGCCCCATCAAAATAGCAGTTGTCATGCTAACTCAACCCTCTTTCCCCTCTCTCTCCGTCTCACACAAGACTTTCTCTTTCACCTTCAGACCCACAACTCTCGACAAACGCAGGCTGAATCCTGGTCGTGCGAACACTAAAACCTAACACTTCTGCTTTTTAACAAGGTAGAAACACCTCCCTGCTGTAAAATGTCAGAATAACTTCACAAAAGAAGTGTCATTTCAAAGTTTCCGTTCTATCTTTTCCTTTGCCCACTCTTTCCAACAGATATATGTCGATGCAGTGGTTGCTCAGTTTTGGCAATTATCATATACAGTATATTTGCACACATTAACTTCAAATTATAGCGCCCACCAACCTTCTGTGCAAACACATTCGACAAAACAGCCTGAGTTTGTGTCGGGTTGAGTGAGAAATACTGTACTGTCCATTACAATAAGCTCGCAAGACAAAAGCACACTAACAGGTGTTAGCTGCGACACATAAGCAGTTACTGTATATTGGCTGATTAAAGTGTGAGAAGAGTGTGTGTCTGTGTGTGAAAGCCAATGTGTGTTTATGGAGAGGGGCTGTTTTATTGACATCAGCCCATACTTTGGTGCAAACTGAATTTCAATGCACTTCCTTGTGAGCTTTAAAACTATTTGGAAGGCAGCACATTTATATCTAAATTGGCTCTGCACTTGAATTGCTTTCGATGTAAATTTATGCAGCGGCTGCACCAAACATATTTAAAACATTAATCAAAACCACCTGAACCTTATTGCACTTCATAGTATTTTTTTTTTTTTTTTAATTTCCTGAATTCTAAATTTTTCTGGATGATACTCGCAATTTTGCAGTGAAACTTCATAGTAGGAGGATTATTGTTGTTTATATTTAGGATATAAAGCGGGTATAGAAGATGAATGAATGAATATTTAGGATATATGCAACACAGTTACTCTATAGTACCTGTTCTAAAATAGTGATGCTTTGGTGACTGAATGCGATATTTTTTTTTCTCTTTTTCTATTTGTTGTCCTCACAAACCTCGTTCAACCTATAACAGAACGATTTCTTTAGATTTTTGCAGAGGCTAAATAAATAAATAAAGGCATGCCATCAGTTGAAAACTAATACAGCATTAAACACTGTTATGATGCTAAACCTAACACCATGTCTGACACTATCACACCATGAGGGAACATTAATCCTACTATTTTATTAAATAAACTGCAAGTTATATCTTAAGATGACATGTATATGGAAAAATTACAAACCCTAAAAAGTAAGATATGCATTTACAGTTGTAAATAAACCAGTTTGTCATACCAGTATGAGTTAGCTTCAGCTAAACATAGTTGTAATGGGGTCAAAACACGGGGATGTCGCGTCAGAGAGCGAACCTTAAGTGATTGTCATTCCAACACTCATTTCAATATGAAGTAGCTCCTTGTTTTGGAGAATCCCTTATGGTCCAACTAAAGGAAAAATGAATTTAAAAGTAAAAATATGGATCATTTAGCAACAGTAATCTGCCAAATTGTATCAGAGAGATTTTGAATACTGTCTTTTCACCTAATATCACTGCTCCACAATTTCTTAGAAAATACCTGCTTCAGACATTAAATGTGCTGAATCTTACATAGTTTAATAAGATGAATCAGAAAACAAATGATAAAAGTGCTGCTTTGCTCATGTTTTCAGTATATATGATGTTATTCCACATATATGTTGGTTTATGTACATTTATACAATGGTTTTATAAATGTTCCACTAGAAAGAACCAGAAA
>JAQQZY010000007.1:28391884-28404428 GCA_030068375.1 Ostorhinchus rueppellii
CCTTTGCTTCTTTTGTGACTGTTCCCAAATTAATTTCTCCATAGTTTTTACCCTTTTTAATTGATTTATCGCCAATTCCTCTGTATTTTCTATTCTTCACTGCAAATTGTGTATTTTGCTGTATTTAATTTCTTGTATTTAATTTAAATGTTCAGGAAAACTTGGAGTAAATCCAAAGGTTATTGCATCAAAACAGAGAAAACTGAAGAATGTGATTTTTTTTTTGATTTTTTTTTTTTCAATCAAATATATCATTAATGGAACATAAACCCAGTGTGTCCATCCACCGTCACTGATGGAACTCCAGGGGTTTTACTGGTGAATCAATGTTGTAGAAGATGACGGTGTTTCTACGTTCACTTCTGAACCTCTGAACGTCCAAATGGGTCATATGTGATGACCGTGAAAAGATGACAAACTGTATTTTACACCAATTATTCACATGTTCTGATAGGATTAATGGATGAACAGATATTAAACAGTTCAGATCAGTCGATTATTGTGGTCACCACTGGCTGTTAGGTCTCTGTGGGTTAATGGCAGTAGGTTTTCTAAAGTGTGAGACCTCTCTTCAGCCAGTCAGTATTAAGGGGGTTGACACTGAGGTGGTGCTGATGTAGAGGTATCTCAGTGTGCATCTGGATATCTGAACACACATGCACTCTATCAAAAGGTATAGTCATTAAATTTTACTAAGGAGGCTCAGATCTTTTTACATCTGCTGGTGGCAAATGTGCTGTTCTGTGCTGTGGTCTGCTGAGGATGCAGCATGAAACAATGATGCTGAATTCACTGAACTTTAGATAAAGAAGAGAATATCATGAAGAATTCAAATGGTCCTCTTCACTATTTTCTAACCACTTAGAAAACTGGCTACAGTGGATGACTCCTCTCAGTTTGATACAGGCCTGAACATAATGTAACCGTTGAATATTGTTTGTCTCACCAGGGCTGTGGGTAAGGTGGGCTGCAATGGTCTTCTTGGTGTTGACATGTTTTGTTATCTTCTGTGCTAATAATCATCAAACAGCAGGACCGTTTTCAGCCAGGTTTACTGTCAGCAGCTCAGGACCACAGGCACTACTCGCGCTCAAACTTGGACAACATACTCTTGTCACACCAGAACAGGTCATACCACAATTTTAAGAAAGGAAAGAAGAAACATAGTTAAATAATATATAATATAAATAGCCTAGAAATCTAGACCACATAGCAGCAGAAAATATTCTTGCCAAGTTTGTGGTCTAGCATTGCACGATAGGAGCCCATCACTGGTCCGATACAAAGTATGTCGGACCAATCAAAATGCTCTGTCTGTGTAGCGAGTCGTTGGGGCGGGCTTTGCGCGATGACATCAGGGCTGTGCGAGGGCGAGATAGCAGAACAACCACAGAGAGCAACTAAGATGGATGTGGCTAACGAACCGTGCTAGTTTGAATCGGCTTTTGTCATCAATTTTAAGTTAAGAGTTTTAAAAGTTCGACTTGGGCTTTTCTTTGAAAGTTGAGCAGAAAGAAGCACTCAAGTCATTGGTTTTGAAGAAGGATGGATGTCCTGTTTTGCCGACCGGCTACAGTAAAAGTCTAATATACCAGCTGGATCCGCTTGTAGCTCTGAATACGTCACACTGTCGGTTGCTCTGATTGGTCATAGAACTGGCCTATTGCGTGCAGGAACAGTTTGAACGATAACAGTTGAATCCACCCACAGGCTTCAGCTCTGTCAATGGTCCGATTCCAGACGATACAGTTCATGTGTAGTTTGGCCTGTCAGGCTAGAATATAAATTGACTAAATAATTAATGAAATAATATGTAAATTACAACATAAACAAATGTCAAAATAATAAACAAAAATTAATAATTTGGAAATAAAATAATCTACAATTACAATCCATTGGATCAGATTGTACAGCCCCTCATGCGTGGCTTCAACTTTGACTTTCCATCTTTATCTCATTTCAAAAGAAAATGCAACAAAAATCTCCTTGTCTGTGTCAAAGTAACTGCAGCAGGTAACTTGGAGGCTGTTTCCGTTATAATTTCACATTTAACAAAGAAGAAGGGATGAGAACACTGACTATTTCCTGTTCGCCAGACCAAGCAGTGATTAGTTGCTAACTGGGCCTGTCTGTAGCTTGGTATTGAGCAGGTAGTGTCCAGCTATCGGAGCTATTTTCTCCCAAAAATACCTTGTGCGCTCCGAAATAATGCTGACAAGAACTGTACGTGTGAACCGAAACAGTAAAGTCGCAGGCCATAAAACGAAGAAGAGGCCAAAACTCATCATACTCCACCACCTCCACTTGAATAATCATCTGCCTTCAATTTAGAAGCAGAATGACTGGTTCAGAAGTGCTGTAAATGCAAGGCCACCACATGTCACAGTTGACGGACTCAATCACATCAAACAACCGATTCACCAACATGGTTATTTTCAGGTTTTACATGTGGAGCTTCACTCCATTATCTATGCCCTGCAACTTGTGTGACTGTCGGCCGCCGTACACCCGACAAGCACTGCTTCGTTATTCAGTCTGTCACTGCATAGAGTGAAGTGTTGATAACAGAGGGTCACATCTTTGTCTACATCAAGTCTGCCTTAATGAATCAGTACAAAACACTTCCAAGGTCATGATCTGGAGTGCCAGTATACGCTCTTAGTGATTCTTCTTTTTTTTTTTTTTTTCTGGATCACACTGGATTCAAGCAGGTTGTTCTCCCATTTCGTGTTTTAATAAAAGAGGAACTGTGGAATGAATGCTTAAAAAAAAAAAAAAAAAAAAAAAAAAAAAAAGTGCTTGAGATGTGGTTGAAGTGAGGAGGCCAGAGGCAGCGATCACATCATACAGTATGTGACCAGATACAGATTTTCATTTCAATGCCAGTAGTAAACGGGGTGAAACTACAGTTATGCCATCGACTCACCTTACATCAATACAGCACAGGCCCCATTCTATGCCCGGGAATTGTTGGAAAATTGAATGCTGAATAGAAGCATTTCTTCCTGCACAGAATCCGATGAAAGAGCACGACTGCCTCAAATCCAAATTCATAAAACCCTTTGATGTTTGTTGGAATAATTTTATGCCTACTTCTCATTTTCCATTTTATGCTTGCTTTTGAATTTTGATTGCGACTACAGGCACTTTTCAGTTGATATGCATTATGAACTCTGTAATAATTCAAAGGCCTTTGTTGAGGAACAAACATGTCATTTGTCCGCAAAATGAATTTTTACGACTTACTGTGTAACCGAACACCTTTGGTAAGTTCAGAGAGAGCAGCTGCGGGATGATTATTCTCTATTTTTTTTCAAGATATTATGTGGGAAAGATGCACCTTTAGTTTTCTGAATTGTGTTGTGTTGTTGTATGCTTTTGTATGTACATTCACGCTTCAGCAGCTAAGGTATGGCGTCCATTTGTGTTCATTTCATGTGTATATTTATGGATGCACAATTGCCTGCTCAAATTTGGCGTTTGGTGGCTCGTTCCTTCGAGGGATGGCGAAACTTGAGAGGCCGCCTAAAATACTGTGCAGTAATTGGAATTGCTTTATCTTCAGTCTCATCAATTAATGTGCAATTTTCCATTTAATCACTAACACGCTCCCTGCATTTGCAATTAAAATGAGGACTGATAACAGAGAAGATGCCTTTCAGCTGATACCAGTTGGAATGAGAACAGAAACCAGAAGACGCAATCAGTACACAAAATGATTTGCAGAAACACACACGTGGCACACAAACAAGTGTGAACACACATAGTGCAAACAGTCATATTATGCTGCAGTGAATACATACACAGCACACACACAAGCACAGTGTGACGAGATAAAACATGCAAATTCGCAGCTAAAACCCCAAATTAGACCTCGTCAATGAAACTAAACCACCATTTAACATTAAAATTTTGGCAGTGATGACAGATTTGATTGCCGCTTTAATGGAGGAGGGTCTTTACCAGTTGTCTTGTCTCTGACTTTTCCAGTCATTGACATTGCCAGGTTCTGAGTGTCAGTGGGGGATGAGCTCACTGGCGGGGAACGTCTGTCTTGCATTGTCCCGGTTCTGAGGAGAAGGATGAAATATTTGTATCACTTCCTGTCTGGCAGCAGGAACCAGGATAGTTTTCTGGTTCCTGCTGCCAGAGTATCTTTTCATTCAAGGGCTTCAGACACAGATGTGTGAGTCTATAGGAGGGGCATTCAGCAGGGGTTTATAGCACTGAAAGTAGGATTGCTGTGTAATGCCACTGGAAAAGTGTTAATTCTCAAAATTAACCAAACGAGCGAATGAGCAATCACATTAACGTAGCTGTGATATTCCTTCGTACAGACTGTGTTACCCCACACCTCACTAATAACATCCCTACTGTCGGTTATTTGATGATGCACTTCGGGGTAGTTCACTGAAATATCATCAAAATTGCAGCGGTCAAGTTTATAGATGTTGTTTTTTATTTATTTATTTTGTTTTATCTTTTAGACGACAGCAGATTAAGGAATTTTATGGAAAACAAATCTACACAAGTACTCTATAGTAAATTGATTTGATACAAGAAGTCACAAATGAATAAATAAAAAAAAAAATACATGAATAATGTCAGAGAAGGACTAAAACATACATTACAGGATAATACAAGATGCAATAAAGGAGGAAAAAGACATGAATGGAAATGGAAAATGTTCCACAAGCAGTTACACAAAGGTTTTTTTAAGATAAACAGTAGCATTTCTTGGTAAAGAATTAGCTTTAAGTGTAAAATGAATCATGACAGGCCATTATATTGCTCATACATACATACATTTACTTAAACTTGTACTTAAGTGGTGTCAAAATAACCGCATTATGATTTCTAAATACTTAGTATTCGTTTATGTAACATAAACGTCCTGTTTTTTTATGTTTTTTCCTAAATATCCTCACATGTTGCTCTTGTACTTATGACATGATTGTATTCTTTTACGAGGCCATAACCCCACACACTGCGAGTCCTTGGCTTTAGTGGTCAGGTGGATTTACTGCACATTTTTATTTCCTGAGGCAGTAGCAGTGAACGGATGTTGCAACCGGTGCAGAGATTTGGTTCAGATGTTCCAGTTCCATTCCACTAGCTTATAATCAAGCGTTTTCCTTCAGGTCAATATCATTCAGTCCAAGTGCACCAGTCCATTGTAATTGTTGTCTGCCTTTCATGACCACCCAAGGCTTTATGTGGCATATTGAGGCGTTTTGCCAGTAAGTCCTGGGGCTCAAGGTGTCCATGCAGCATTTGGAGTTTGAGAAAATGTTGAATTCTCAGTCTGTCTGAGGACTTGAAGCACACAGAAGTTGATAAATAAAATGTTTAATAAAGTGTGCACTCGACACTATTCAAACCTCCCTTTTCCCTTCAAGTCAAATGAGTAATTTATAGGACGTTTTCATGCTTTCGTGCATATACACATAGGTTATATGTAGCTTCAGGATGGAGCACCTGCTGTGCTCACCTTCAATAAGTTGGGTTGATGGTAGGGGGTCTGTGTATATGTGTTACTGTGTGGAGCGTAGCCCTGAGCCAATTAGCTCGTTCAGTTGGGGTGGAGCGATGGTTACAGCGGTGTTCCACAGGGTACGGCCCTCAGCCCTGTGGGGTCCCGGCCAATAGCAATTAGCCCACTGACAAGAGCCCTAATTAGCCCTCTTGATTGGGTGGTAACAGCGCAGCAACATCAGCAGCCAACACAGAGAAACAACCAAGGTGACCCCACGACGACGCATTTAAAGCCAGCTGTAATTAGCAAACAAGCATGGATGTCTGTAATTGGTAAACAAGTAGTCAGGTTTGTTTGTGGTGTCATTATGAACCTGCTGGTATGTAAAGGATTTCTGTAGAGGGCCTCGTGATTAAGCTTGCGTTGCTTTGTTTCCTTTCTGCTTGGTAGCTTTGTCAGATCACTCAATATTAATACATCATCCCCTTAGTTCTGTCAACTATGCAATACATGCAGAAGCAGACTGAGGGAGATAGAGCAACGAAATAAATTAGTAAATGGAGAAGCTGAAAAAGAAGTGGGAGAGGGAAGAGAGTGAGATGCTGTGTTACTGAGAATCCCATCTCCTATTATTTAATCATAGCAGCACCTGGTGGCTGCTGCTGTAATAGAATTTACAATCACCACTCACACTGGATTCATGTTTCTATTTTTTTTTTCTCCTCTGTTTTCTCCAGTCTTAATGTGAAGCAATCCCATGATGCAACATGTGTCCCCAGCACCAGCAGTGACAATGATGGCCACCCAGGGCGTTCCTCCACCATCGTACCAGGAGAGCCAACAGGTCAGGAGTTTCATTCAATAATTTTCTTATTTTTGGTGTACAATTGCAAAAAAAAGAGAGAGGAAAAAAAAAAGAGAAACAAACAAATGCATTTCAGTTGTAAAATTTTGGCCCTCTTTTAAAATCTGTGCAAAGCGGTAATAAGTATATGTGCTGATGTTTGCACACAACAGACACATTTGCATTAACTCCCCAGCTGATTCCACTGATTAAAAAAATGCCAAGTATGTAAAACGAGGAGGAAAATGCAGGAAACGGTGCCATCAGTGGGTTAGTTTTTACTATTCTCACAAGAAGAGTCGAGTAGATTTGTTGACACCTCAGGGTTCAGGAATTGGATGTTTTCAGAAATGGTAGACGCCAGGAAAGTAACTTTTTTGATGAGTGGCAGATTAATATACAGTCGCGAAAAAAATGATTAGACCATCAAAAGTCATCAAAAACTATGGTTATGCAATCTAGTCCTAACTCCTGTGTGTATCATGTGACTAAAACAGACAGAAAAGAAAACATGGAATGCCTAAAAATGTTGTTTTTGTCAGTACAATGCCATAGATGCTAATGTAAGAACTGAAAAGATTTTGTTTATTATCAAGAAAACATGGAAAATGGATAGATATCAGCTCTGAAATTAAACTACTATGAGATATTTTTGTTGTTTTCATTATATTTGTCCAAACAAATGTCCCTGTAGTTGTACCAGGCATTAAAATGAACAAGAAATTGAAAAAAAAACAACGGTGGTCTAATAATTATTCCCTTGACTGTATATATAATTACTAACTTTCCAACCACTCCGCAACAAAGGTTCAAGTTCCTAATGTAGGGGAAAATCTGCATATGCAACATAATACCATTTATTTTATGTTTAAAGAAGACTAATGCTAATTAACTACCTGGGATTCCCTTATAGTAACACGGTGAAGAGTTGAGTTATTTTATCATTCACAAAATTACAGTAACACTTGCCTTTAAAACAAAAATGCCTCCAGAATAAAAAAAAATAGTGAAACTTTATCAAGTTTGAGTCACAATCAAGACAAAAACAAATAAAAAATGCTGGTAGGCTACGATCCCCAAGATACAGTCTTGGGTTAAAATGTGAAATACTGAGAATTAATAAGAGAATGAGTTTAACTTTGAAGGAATGTTTGTCTCAGACGTACCACATCTACTTCAAAACACTGACTATACATTACAATACATTCACTTTACGGGTTCTTTCAGGCGGAAACTGTATAAATCTATTTTCTAAATGCACATAAACCAATATATACATAACACTTTATCATGTACATTGAAAACATCAGATAACCAGCACTTATAATTTGTTTTTCAACTCATCCTATCGATCACAACACACACACCTTGTCTTCTTAATCTTACCTTGTATATATCCTATTTGTTGGACGTATTTCTCATTTGTAGTATAGTTAGCTTTTTGTATATTTCAGCACTTTTTCTAGTACTTTAGTAGTATATGTATATTTAATGTTTTATCATGTAGCTTTCATATATTGGTTACATTTTTCAGTATTTGTGTGTTTTTTTGTATGTACAGTCCTTTTTGCATTAACTGTTTCTTTCTGCTTAACAAAACAGAGATGCTAATGAAATGATCTATTCTATTCTGGAAGGTTTGTCACGTTTAATCTCTGAGACAGATCATTTGTAAAACATTGTAGACCAGTTCGATTTATGCAGCGTTTCCAGAGAATAAAATATACTTCTGCAAATTCTATGCATAAACTCAGCATTTGTAGATCTATAGGTATATGTTATAGTGTTTAATCAGCCATGCCTAATAACTGTTCATCAGTTCAACAGTTATGGTTTTGGCTCTGGCAGCACTTGTTTAGGGTTTTGAAACAGTATTAAGTCTTGATTAAATGCGGAAAAAGTTGGCAAAAAATGTGAGAAAAATGACTTGCAATGTATTAAGTAATATTTAAACCAAAGCCTGGTGCTTTCGTAACGGTAACCAAAGGGCTTTTATTGCCTAAACTGTACAAAAAGTCAGCAGCAATGTGAGGACAAAAATTGCAATGTATGTGGTGTATGTAGTAATAGTGTTGCCCATAAAGTTGGAATTAAAACATTTTGGTCCTGTTCTCATGAAATGATTGTGATAATGTGACTTAATCCTGATAGATTAAGTATAACTGGGACTCGGTATGTAATCATTTTACCAGGTTAAAAGTGATTACTTGTGTGTGTGTATATATAGGAATAAAAAAAAATATTCCGACTTTTAATGCAACGGTGTATCTAAATCATGGTCTTTTCATCACTGTAACAACTTTTAATGCATAAATTTAACCCATAGTAATAGAAATGCTTATATCTGGTAGGTTTTACTTTTTTTGTTGCAACAGCTATTGTGACCAAATAATTCCCCTTTGAGGATTAATCAAGTTTGTCTAAGTCTAACTTTGTTTTCTATTGCAAAAAGGCAAACAGATCAGATAAAACACTACAACACAGACCTAAACAGATATCTAAATGTTGACATGAAACATATTTTTTGACACTGACAGTACTGCAGGATTACATGCAGTGTGCAGACTTGTAAAATAGCAACATTTTTTCCACAGGTGTTGCTTTTATTGCACCCGTCACTCGTTGTATTCCTTATGTATATCACTCTAGGGTTTGAGATGTTCCTTAACGCATCAGAGCTGCTTTTTACTACAGTGTCTCATCTCTATCTGTGCACCATAAATAAATGTCTCGACTATGTGCATATGTGTGCTAACTTAACAATATGACAGACACTAAAGTTAAACCACAAGGCAATAATTTACTAATGCACTCCTCAGCTGTGCTCCCTGGGTCTGTCTGCAGGTCCTGATGGATGCTGACGGCCCCAGAGATGGACTGCTGCTGATAGGGAGTGACCAGAGAGAAGCCTGATTAAAAGTAGTGGAGCACGGCGGAGCATGATAACCCTGATCCAGCGGTGATGAATCCACTCTGGACAGGCTCCTGTCTCATTAGGGTCTAACCTCAGCCAGGCACAGCAAGTCCAAATAAACGCTGAAACAATCCTGCTTTTATCAGCAGGATTACGCTTGTTTTCCTTTCCACGGCTTTCCTTGTGTGGGCTCATATAGAGCATCCTCCCCCTCTGTCGGCCTCTATAAACTGAAGGTGTGATTCACCAGCCCTGACTTCACTGTGTTTATACAATTCTGGATCTATCTTCTTGAATTAATGAGCTGGACTGCACCATTAGACAACTATTTGCCTGACTAATCTGCAGCTAATATGAAATAGTGAGAAAAAGTTGAAATAATCTGCCCTTTATTTGTGATAACATAAACAGTAGAGTTGTTTTAAAGCATGATAACATTAAATATTGGGCCTAGGGAGGGGGACAGAAAGAGGTAGTTTACATTCTCACTGGAGTAGTCTTGATAACAGGCCAGAGGGAATATGAGCCCCTTTAAATGTGTGCATTAGTGTAATTTATTGGGCTTCCCTCTCAGCCCTGCTGTTCCTCCAGCTCCTTTTTTCCCAAACAAAAGACAGGCCAAGGCTCCAGAATGGATGGGAGTGAAAAATCATTCACAGTTGATAATCACATAAAACAACGCCATATTTGCTGCCTAATAAGCACAAAACGTTCCATTGGCCTCCTCCCTCCGATCAGGATTAGGCGACTCCTCCGGGCAGACCTGGTTGATTTACACTAGGCGATTTGGAAATGCTTGGGTTTGGAGTGGGTACGAGGAGAGTCCAGGAGGGTGGGGTGAGGCCAGAGATTTCATAATTCTTTGTGTATGTCTGGAAGTCATCCACGCGTTCTGATTTTAACCAATTTATGTCCGGACAGAATGACCCTGGGAATTAATGAGGTTCTGGCCATGAGTTCCAGCGCTGCAAGGTCAAGTAAATCATGCTTTAGGGCTCCAGTCCTCCCCACGCTGCTCCCTCACTCTCCCCAACTCCATGTCCCGCGATAACGGAAAGACAAGGGGCCTGAGAAATACCACCTCATCGACACTTGTGTCCATCTAGTAGGACATATTTTAGATTTTGAGCGCCAACCGGCTGTAAAGCCTGCTTTTAGTGGAGCCTAGAAGCTGATGAATGTGAGTGGGGCAAGAGCAGTGGGACTAGAGGTCACTTTCTTCATTTCACATTTCACAGCAGATTGTTGATGTTATGCACATTTCTCTCTCCAGAGGTGACTTTTTTCTATCTGGGCCTGTGTTTTATTGGAGCATTATAAAGACTTTTTACTTGATTTAGCTGTGCAATTTCCCTTTGAATGAATACGTGGAGCCCACTTACATGTGGGAAAAGTTGACATCATTAGACATAATACCGTGAAACCTAATAGAGTAACACCTAAGTAACGAGCGCTGCAAATCAATCAGCTCTTTTTATGCAGAAAAATAATTTGTCTTTTCATTTTCAAGCTGTTAAAATGCCATAATTTTTACGCATGTGTTTAGTGTTTCATATTTAAGAGGAAAAAGGGTGACAACATTGTCAAACAAGCGTGAAACTAGAGCACAGTTCAACACTCATGGAACATTGTGGAGGAGTTCTGCCAAGTCCTGCTCTGCCTTGTTTTTTTCTTCTACTGTAACCAATAAGGCAACATTTATCACCTAAATTAACCTCTCTTCAAAATTACTATTATTAAACAATTCTCTTTTATTCTTTTATATACTTTATAAATCCTTTTAATTATACCTTTAAACATTTCTATCCTGTCTTTTATGATTTTGGCAGTGTATTTTTATGTTTTCTAAAGCACACTGAAGCACATTTGTATGTGTAATGCACCATATAAATAAACCTGCCTTGCCTTATTCCATGATTCCTTACAGTCTTTTATTTAACAGTATTAAATGTGTTGTGTAGCTACTCCAGAGCTGATATACAACTCATGATGCTATTAATTAAACCGGCTTTTCTCCATCTCCATTTATCAGAACATTAAATACTTGCGGCCAAGTCTGAGTTTTTGGAGGAAATCGGATCCTCTTGCATCAAACTATAAAGCAAAATAACCATAAATTGTTTTCCGTACTACTGTATATCAGTATAGATGAAGCTGGACAGTTGCCAGTTGAAAGCTCTGGACTGACTCAGAAAGTCTGGAAGGGAAGGGGAATGACTAATGCTTTGTTCTGCACTGAAGCGCTACCATCAGGGTGCCCTTGAGCAAGGTACTTAACCTCTAACAGTCAAGCATAGCAGCTCAGTGTCCAGCAGCGGGCAGAGGAAGTCCAAACATCTACAGACAACACATCCGCTACTTTAGCATTTGTCCTGTTAATAAGGTTGGAAGTTTCCCCCTGAAAAAACACCCCCCCCCCCCCCCCCCCCCCGCACACACACACCCCACATTGAACATCTTCAACAAGCTTTCATGAAGGGAAACATTTGCAGTTTGAGATAAACTTTGACCTGAGGAAGTATGGGTTATGGAAATAGCTGGTATGATTTGTCTGCCTCTGTTTTACTGCTTTTATTGATTTAGAGACTTATTTTACTAGAAATGTGACTATAATTAAATATTGTAAAATAATAATGAAATAATAAAGGGCTTTGATGTCCCAAACTCAACTAAGACAAGGGATATAACGATACACGCAAATCACAATTCCATACAATTTCCAATAATGGGTTAATAATACAATTTTCTCATGATTTTTTTAAACAGAATGACCTTGCAGACAAATTATGACAGAATTATGTCAGTTATTATTATTAATTACTATTTCTCAGACAAAAATCCATTTCTAGGGAAGGGTGTAAATGCATAAAAACATACACATATATATATATATATATATATATATATATATATATATATATATAAACAAAATTGTGTTTGCTAAGTAAATGAAGCTGAATTAATTTATTAGTTTGTAAAAAGGGGTGTGAGTCTGTAAGTTATACTTCTTCCTACTCCTTTTCGAGTGCAGAAAATGTTGTTTCATCACGATGTATGGTTCTTTGTTGTTTGATTCTATGTGCTCGAAATAAAACTACTACTACTACCTCAATGGTTACCTGATGTTTGGGCTCTTATTTTGGCGGGGCTATTTCCTTACCAGATTTATGATTCGTAGGCTTTACATGATCACAATTTTTGTACCGATCACTGATCAGCAGTGTTGGGCACGATACTTTAAAAAAGTAATTAGTTATAGTTACTCACTACTTCTTCCAAAAAGTAACTGAGTTAGTAACTGAATTACTCT
>JAQQZY010000007.1:28538759-28549252 GCA_030068375.1 Ostorhinchus rueppellii
TCTCCCTCTGGGTCAGACTCCGGTTCAAATTGGTACGGTAGCACCACACTGCTTCCTCCAGCTATTATGAGTCACTTCGCATTCACAACATTAGCACATGGCTACCGGAGCCGAAGCGCAACCCCCTCTATAGAGATAGGCGTGGCCAGGTGCAGCTCATTGCATTAAAGTGACAGGCCCTGAAACAGATTGTTTTTTTGTAGACTTGGAGACCGCAATAATATTTGATCCAAAGTCCATTTTGACAAATGCAGGTCGCAGACGTGTCTTACACACTTAAGAACAATTTTAATATGTTTAAAAGGGGCATAATATGGTACCTTAATACCCTGGAATAGCACACACGGAGCTGCTGCACAGCGTCGTATGCACCTTTAAGTTCTTGCACCTCAGCAGTAGAAGCGCTCATGAATCAGGTACATCATTATGCGGCTCTTCACAAGCTGGAGGACGTGTCGGATCGCTTCAGTTTGATGACTGATGAATTTCAAAGGCCCAACTCATTTGCATGAGCAGAACTGTTGGGAAACATTTGACCTCTGCCTTCATCCTGCAAATTCAATTAGTTTCAGTGTCTAGTAGTATCAGTAGTAAAGAGCAAAACCAATTTATCAGGACAAGCAGTGCAGTGTTTCACCGGTTGTACTGAAATCGTGGCGATCTGTAGCATTTATAGACTTCAGTCGGCGCGTTGCCTTATTTATTAAATGTTCAAGCTGTGAGGTTGACGGAATCTTATGGTTGTTCTTCTTTACAGAAAGTGACAGTAAAACATGAAGGTTACGCTCGCAGTCTAAAAGCGTGCATTTTATGTCCTTCACTTTAACCACTTGTCCGTGGCCTCGATGGAAAACATGACACTTTGAGAATCTGACTGGATGTTGTGTGGACTTGGTGAAGCTACATATTTCTGAAGATCAACTAAAAAACGTGTGTTTTTTTTAAATTGTTTTTTTTAATTAAGCAGGATATAAACACTGGTAACCTGAAAAATAAGGGTTCATTACTAATGTTGGTGTTACATCTAGAAGCTTCAGTTTGGATCATATTTAGCCACTTAACCCTATTATGATGCTGCGTTCCAGGCAAGTTTTTGAGGCCAGAAGTCACGGCTTCAAACCACAACTCACGACTTTATAACATTTCAGGCAACTCACGCCGAACTACCTGAGCAAAAGGAAGTGTGGTAGCTAGATGCAGTGTGTGTGAATGGTCAAAAGTGGGGGGCATGAATTTGTCATGCCCCCCCCTTCACGGTCCGCAAGGGCATGGGGACGTTTGCAAATTCTGAGACTGCTGACAGTTCAGTTCAGGTGAACGTTGGTGCCAGTGATGTAGGCTATAGGTGTAAGAAAACTGTCACAACCCGCCTGTTGGTTCAGTGGGTTGGTCGTCCACCATGAGGATGAAATTCATTGAGCAGCAGTAGGGACGTAAAAACCAGAGGGGTTGATCCCCAGCCCCCAAAGAAATTGCACCCTGGCAAGATGTAAACAAACCAGCATGGTGGACCTTATGGAACTTCTGTTCATTTCCAATCATAGCCACAGGTGTTTGGTCTTTGTTTATTTGGGGGAACACTAGAGCAGCTGATTATGCATCA
Organism: Ostorhinchus rueppellii; assembly: GCA_030068375.1. Lineage (NCBI taxonomy): Eukaryota > Metazoa > Chordata > Actinopteri > Kurtiformes > Apogonidae > Ostorhinchus > Ostorhinchus rueppellii. The sequence goes on from JAQQZY010000007.1 coordinate 28,540,363, forward strand.
TATCTGCAGATAAATAACGTTCGCACATTACCTTGTTTTAACCCTTTCATGCACATTGGACAACTATTCTGCAGCTTTTTCTTCAATATTCATGAATTGTTCTACTTCTATATCGGCCAACACAGTGGAAATGTATGCATCATCCCATACACTGACATTCATACCATTAATGTAACTTTCAGATTCAGAAATTCTTTATTGTTGAAAATCCTAAAATATTAAGAGCTCACTGAAAATGAAAGTCTCGAAGTCTTTAAAGGCACTGGATGGTCTCAGGGTAAAGTGGTCTGAATTTAAGCATGGAGAAGATCCGAGTCAAATGTTCAGAAATCATAAATTAGTGCTAAATTATGTTGACTCTAAAAGAAGTCAGTGTTGAATTCTATTAAAGGTCAGTGTTTATAGTCCTGTTGGGAAATTCAGTCAGCATTTTACCCATAATACATGGCACCTAGCATTAGCATATTAGCAGCAGCATTAACCCTTTATTGGGCAAGTTACTTTTTTTTTTGTGTGAATTCTGCACAAGACAGAGTGGTAAACATGAGGTCATGATGTTCAGTGATGTGGACTCGTGTCTGGATCAACACTTGTTGAAATGCTCTAAAAGTGACTTTCTTCCTACCTTACATTTGTTTTTCTTTAGATTTACCATTTGGATTTTTTTTTTTTTTGTTGTTGCCACTTATCAGTAAAGAATCAAATCTGGTCATTTCATTGACCTTGATTTTTGACATAATGAAAATTTTAAAGATTTCATGCAAGTATTAGTTTTGGTAGGTCCTCCAATAACACACTAAGGTTTAAATTTTGGTTTTGAGTGTTTGTATGAGTGAACTATAAAGGGTTAAAGGGGCTCGAGGTCCAGCTCCAGTTGATCAGTTCACATGATCCAGGGCTCATGTTTTTGATAATGTGGGGGCAGAGGAGCAAGAGGCAAACTGTGCAGAACACACCCTGGTTTTGACCTGGAACATTCTTATCTTTGATGCTGCATCAGAGATTATTCAATGGTCAATATAATCAATGACACGTTGCACTTATGATTAAATTTTTCAAGCAATAAAAGGGCGAAACATCCAAGAAGTGGGTTATGTGATATGGATTTCACTGACATTCTTTTGTGGATCCTCATGCAGGTCGGCTGCAGAGGTCAGTTTAGGGTCAGAAGCTGCTGGAAGGAGGATGATTAACTCTGGCTGTGATTCTCCCCATAACAAACATCGATCCCAGCTTTGGTGATTTGCCCAAGTGAGAGCTCCAAAACTGGGAGGAAATTAAAAAAAAAAAACTGAAGCCTGGTATAAATGTGTGTTATCCCATCTGCATCTGTTTATCTGTCCGCTTTCCTGACGCATCACTCACCAGAGGCGCGTGTGTTTGTGTATAGATGGAAGACTGCGACCGCTGCAAAGTCGCTGTAGAATTCCCACGTTCTGATTGATGTCCTTGTATTTGAGCACATACCTCAGTACGCTGATGGAATAAGAGTGCACTGAGGATGGGAAAGGGTTTCAAGAGCACTGGGGTGATGTAGGATTAACCCTTTCATGCATGAATTATGAGAACTTTAATCAAGATTCCTTGAGTCATTTTATTCCTATTTGTGCATTAAAAAAAAGCAAGTTTTTTTTATTTTAATTTTTTGAAGTTGTTTCATGGAATTGAGTGTTCACTAAACTGGACCTCATGTGTTCATTCATATTCATTCAGAAGGAAGTGTATGTCTGAACTGCAATCTGCATTTGTATTCTCACAGAACTTAATAGACTGAATAATCTGTAAGTGATGTGATTTAAAGTGTTTACAAATGTTTTATTTATGCACAACTACAGACCAACATGCATGAAAACTTTAGAAAGAAACCTTACCCCATTATGAAATTTAGAATTTGAGTGCCTATAAAGGGTCCATCTTAATGGAATAATAGCGCAATAAAAATCTAACTTTTATTATTTATGGAAATGTGACTCCCTTTGTTTTGTTGAGCCACAAATGTAGAATTGGAGAACATTCTGTGTTGGCTTCACAAAGGCTTTCATCACCAAGTGCTGAAGGTGAACTTGAGTTGGGCTTCTGTAACACCATACCGTCATTCATTATTCTCCATTTCCATCGTCGTACCAGCCTTCACATCCTGGCACATTCAGTTTGTTTGTTGCCGCTGATGTGCAGAACACCAGAGAACAGGTGTAGGTGTGAACTTGGTGTTTGGACTCAACACTTTATATTCATTAATTTGAGCAGAGCGGCTGTGGTTCAGCTCCGTTAAAGACATGGTTCTACGCTGGTGTTCTATGGAAGATTTCCTGGCTACGTCATGTTTTCCTCCATACTGAAACCTGCCTTTGGCCTTTAAGCCACTCCAGGTTTTTATCTACGGAGTCTGAACAGTGAAAAACCTGCTCTGCTGAAAACAGGCTTTGAGTGATTCTTTTTTCTTCTTCACTAAATCTTGTGAAAGCATCCTATGCTTCTGTTTCTTTAGATAAAATTCTGGATCGTTCTGCCTTTTTTTTTTTTTTTTTTTTTTTTTTTTTTTTTTGGCTCCGTATATATCTTAGGTTTGAAGCATTTTGACATTGGCAACTCTCCTCAACAGAGTACCTGTCGTCTTTGCTTTTAATTTCCTTAAAGTCCCAGCGTTGTGTATAAGTGATCTAATGTAGAAAATTAATCCCAGGCTTTAGAATTGACATAAATAGAATAACTTTTTAAACCACAAGAAATGTGTTTATCCATTGTACGTATTTTTCCACTAACTCGTAAAAGGATAAAAATAAGTGTAAACACTGTTTCTCTAACATATTGAACAGACGAATATTAACTGAAAACACGTCAGGAATAAATTCTGATAACCTCATTTTACAGGCCTTGAAAATGACTGCATTTAGCATAAATGAACCATTAACACTCACATTATGAAAGGAGCTACATTTACATGTACCTCATAGCTTTAATGCAATAAGGATGCAAAGATGCTATAACTTGCAAAGTAAGCTTCTGTACGTTTACATGATATAGTTCCTCAAGTCCAAATGGAAAAATCAGACTGAGTCAGTTTTGTCACTGATCAGTGGTACATGATGGAACAAAGTATCACTACCCAGGTCTCACTTTCTAGTGTAACAAAATAAAGAATAAATTAAGTAGGGTAGAAGTAACTAATATATGCAAAAATATACCAGAATGAAATAAAAAAAAAAAACGTAAAATTTTAAATGATATATGAAGTGACAGAAATGACAATTATGGCATGTAATGATGATGATGAAGTTCTATTGTTTGGTGGTCTCAGTTTATGCTAAATTAGTCCTGCTGATATAAAAGCTGTGAGCATGTGCATTGGAAGTTTGCATTAGTTTTGAACAAGGGTCTTATCACTACTTTAGTACTAACTTTAGTTGCATGCAAAAATAAAAATGTCAACAGACTTGTATAATTATCCACTTATGCATCTTTACCTAAATTACCTTTGGGTTTTGACATAAATGAGCAAAAATTCTGTAATAACAGCTAGTGTTAAAGTGAACTATAACAAACAGCCGTTACCTTTAAGTATTAATACAGGGACCTTTAACTTTTCACTTTTGCACTTTAAATTGCATGTTGAGCACTTTGATAGCACACAGCACTTTAAACACATTTGCACAAATAAATTCCACACAATTGACTTAAAATAGTTTGATTTATTGTCTTTTTCCTGTTTTCGATCCAGTGGCACTTGAGTATTTTAACTGATGGCTGGTCCCTGGAGAGGAAGGAAACGGGTTTGACTTTAAACCCGGTGCAACATTTGAGTTGTTTGTGTGTAGTGTATTTGAAGTATTTGTTTGTTCTTACCTTGTCCTTGTGTCCAGGTCCGTCAGCCGAATGCTTCCTTATAGAAACAACGGCCCTGAAGAAGGTTCCGGACTCCACCAAGGCAGGTGAACGTGGAGGGGGGGGTTTGGTTTAAGGTTTTATTGGTTTATGGGTTTATATTCATCTTTGGTGTTGTTTTTTAGAATTGCATACAGATAGTTTTGGGTTTTATGTAGTTATGGGTTTTTGTTTTATGGAGGTTTTAGGTTAGTTTTTATAGTTTAAGTATTAAACTTCATAAATTATAATTGTTTTAACCAGTTAGTGGAACTGTATATAAGGCACCTGTGACATCAGTTTGTGTTCTGCTGCTAAAGACACTGCTGCTAAAGCCTCCATTTTCACTTTTTGTTAAACCGAAATATTGAAAATATAAAAAAAAAAAAAAAAAAAAAACGTGGACCACACAATCTCCTGCCTCTGCTTGCACTCCTTCTGACTTCTCACTCCAACAGCTAAACAGCCAGTCTACGTCACATGAACCAAAAATTATACCCCTTGCCTAAACTTTAGGGTTAGGTAAAAATTAAGAACCTAGGATGTTTTAACACAAGCAAGAAACGGCCATTAGTCACAGAAAAGGGGAAGGGCTTCTTTTATTGTATTTGTCCATTAATCATTATTTAATATATTTGTGTTCATCATATAATGTAACTGAAGGGATCACTTTCGATGTCTAATGGGTTTAAGTAAAGATATTTGGTGCAAAAGACAGAGTCAACTTATAGGAGTCAATTCAGACATGTATATTAAATTGTACATATGAAGGATAATGTTCAAACTAATCTTGAACATCAGATTTTTCCACTTCTCTGCTGTTCTGTTCAACTTGGCCCAAACGTTCTCCTCTCGGATTCAGTCGATCTGCATTTCAGTTCCAGACTTGGCCAGCGGTCCGTTTGGAAACCAGTCGTCTGAGTCGCACATAAAGCACCACCACATGGTTCTAGCATTGTGCCGCAGCAGTCTGGTGTTATCATCGAGCACTATTGGAAGGATTGTCGCCTTTTTTTTTTTTTTTTTTCCTCTGCTGCTCTGTCTGCTTCGTCCTTCATGTCAGTCTTGGCTCCGTCTGCGGCTCGTATACACAGAACATATCGGCAATCAGAAAAACACAGCAATTTCTCTTCTAAATCCAACCCTCCATCAGAATTTATTGACTCAACACGATACCAAATTGCTATTTTGGGGTAATTATAATCAAACTGAGTATTCTTATTCAGCAGACCTTTGACAGCTGGTTATTAGTGTCCACTTTTGACATTTAGCTCCAGTTTGTTTATCATCTCGGGCTAAAGTGTTGGGACTCTTCGCGGGTTTCAAAAGACCTTCGTGCCTTCCGGGCGCGCTGACATCTGGGATATCTGTGAAATCTTGACTCGCCTGATGCCAAATGAGGCCAATTAGCTCAAGTCTCTGGGTCTTCTGCAGCCTGGCTCCCCTTGACATGCCTGTCCCGTTTTATGAATCATGTTTAATAGAAGACAAATCGGGAGCAATAAAAGAGCCCACGAACGCCTGAACTTTTCAACTTGCCCCACGGTCCAAACACGAGCCCCAACATGCTTGACTTTTTTTTTTTTTTGTTTTTTTTTCCCTCTGCAGTTTAATGCCACTTGCCGGGGCATCAGTGCGTTTTCCGGCGCTCTCTGAGGACGCGGCCCACATTCGAGATCTGATCACCACCTTGAGAAGGCAAAATCTAGGTGAGTTAATTTTGCCCAAACTGCCAGACACTAGACTACAGGTGTCAAACATGCGGCCCATGGGCTGAAACCGGCCCTTGTGATTTTTGTGAAATGCAAAAATCACACCGATATTAAGGATCAGGGTTCTCCCCAGTTGATGGAACAAATGCGCTATGCCAGTATGCTGCTAGCTCAGCAATACGATACTTTTTTTTTTCTATTTTCCACTGATAATTTTGCTACAATCTATGAAATCCATCAGGTTTGCAGGTACGCGCTCAATTTTCCAGCGATATGATGGTTTTTCCTTTGAGGTCTCGCAGAGTTGCATTTATCGCCAGGTTTTAGCGCGAGACTTTCTTCCCATTGGTTGGATATGATGTAATGCATTAAATCAAGCACCCTTATTGGTCGGGATCTGACAGCATATAAACTCACTTCCTGTTTACATCCAGACAACAGGAACAATGACAAAACGTACGTGTTATACGAAGCCTGATGATCAGAGAACGATCTCTGCATTTTTTTTGTTGCGTCCTTGCCGGTGACCACGGCCCATGTAGCCGAGGAGTGGCCAAAAAAATGACCTCGTGTGCCGGAGGCCAGGATGCTATAAATTTCTGGGGCGAACCCTGAGGATGTTTAGATTGAGTCGATCTAAAGTGGGTCAGACCAGTACAATCCAATCATATCCTATAAATAATGAAGACCACAATGTTCTCTGTTTTTAGTCTAAGAAAAGTAAAATTACACACACTTTTACATTTATAGACCAGCCTTTTACAAAAATGTGAATTCACCTAAAATAATACATGTGGAAGTGTACCAATATTCTGCCTGTTGATGTTTTGTGTATTTGTAGATCCACTGACGTAAATTCTAAACTAAGGTGTAATATTGTCAAAGTTGCACTTATTTCTTTTCTTTTTTTTTGGTTATTTGTCTTTTGTGTGTGTGTGTGTGTGTGTGTATAAATGTTGTTTTTTTTTATCATTGCAATAAGAGGAAAAACTTGGACTTATCATTCTTTACAGGTAATGTATAAATGATAAACTAAGGTGTAATGTTAAAATTGCACTTTCTCTGTTTTTAAGTTATGTACATCTTTTTGTTTGGATAGCTTGTAAATGTAAAAATGTTGGCGATTTTATTGGAATAAAGAGAAACTTGGTGTGTATAAATGATAAACTGAAGTGTTAAATGTTAAAATTGCACTAATTTGTTTTGAGGTTATTTACGTACATTTTGTGTGGATAGTTTGTAAATGTTGTTTTTTTTTTTTATAAAATGAAGAGAAAAACGTGGCGTTGTCATTATTTACAAGTTGTGCATAAATGATAAACTAAGGTGGAATGTACTGGTAGTTAAAATTCCACTTTTTCTTAAATGTTCAGGTTGTTCATGCTGCGTTCAAGTGAAGTTTGTAGATGTAAACATTTTCATTACAGAATTGTAATTTTTTTTTTTTTTTCTCTCAAAGAACTTCAGAGTTGATTTTATTTAAGTCCTCCTAACCTATTTATATTTTACTGGTCCAGCCCACTTGAGATTATATTAGACTGAATGTGGCCCCTGAACTAGCGTGAGTTTGACACCCCTGCACAAAACGTCACCCACGTCCACCACAAAAAGGTCTGTACTCGTCAACACTCTATTTTAGGTTTCCTCGCACACTTCACACTGATGGAAAATGTGCTTGGCATTGTCTGGCTTTAATTATAAGGGGCATTACTCTTCCAATGAGGGCCGCAGCATCTGCAAATGTATCATGAAGAACGCTAATATATGGTTATTAATGGAGTATTTCCTGCAATTACAGCGACACTTCAGTGCATTCTGAAGCCGCACGTCCAGTTTAATATGGTAACCTTTTGCTCTGACATTATCGTTAAATGCCTTGCATTCAAAATTTCAATGCCGCTAACACTCCACAAACTTCTCTTACGGGTCCGATGGCGATTTCCCTCTTTTTCTACATTCTAACTTCTCTTAATAAATGCCAAATATATTCCAATGCAGTTAATGAATTATAGCCCACTGAGACATTAATTCCTGCACCGGCAAAGGACTGCTATAGATTTTTCAAATGATCAATTACCCAATGTAATGGCTTATTGTTTTAGAGTTCATTTCCATAAACGTAGGCATTAATCTCAATCAATAGGCCATAATGACTTACAAAATTTCTCTGCCTTTATACAAGTGAATATGCTAATTGTTCCACATCAGTATCTCTAGCCAGGAAAAAGCAGCCCCGCTCCTAATGTGAATATTATAGAAAGTGGAATTACTTGGCTTAGTCGTTTCCAAGCTGTTCCTCTTGTCAAATAATTGAATATGTGTCCAGGATGACTGCCTGCTCAAACAGCCAAGAGACAAAGAGATTCTGCCGTCATCCCTCTCGCCGAAGTCCACATACGAGTCTCAGCGAGGGGCCGTACAGGCAGTGTTGTCATGTAAATATTGTGATAAGTGGCATATCACGTTAGGTAAACACAATAGAAGCCAGGATGATTGCACATATTAATTGGCTGCAGAGCTAACGGACTGTTTGCCTTTCTTTGTAAATCCACAGCAGATGACTGGGAAATGGAGTGGGCTTTTACCGAGCTAATGACATTGACTCTTGAGGTGTCGTGCATATGAATGTGTTTCCGTGTGGATGTTTGATGAAAAGACGGGTCGTTTCTTTTTGTTTTATTGGAACCCATCTGTTTCTGGCACTCACCTGCACTTTCAGATGTTTGTTCTTCTCTGTTGTATCGGAAACGTCAGCATTGATGGTCCACAAATTGGACAAATAATACAGGAAAATAACTTTTTTACCTTAACTAATTTAATATAAACTGTATTATGAATTTTTATAAATTATATTTACCCCATTTTTGCTGTTATTGTGGCAAACTCCACCACTGCCGCCACCACAGTAATTAAGACTATTGGTATTATGATACATTACGATGTTATTATTTGCTCTCTTCTTTCTCTCATCCCTTTCTCACTTTGATTCACCCCCATTGTCCCTAATCAATCTATATTGTTTAGTTGCACCTTAGATTTATCTTTTTCATTGTAATGACATTGTTTGTCATTATTTTTTGTTTACTTGATTTCTTATTTTTTCCTCTTTTCTTTCCACTGTCATTAACTGTATCACTAAAAATTTTAAAGAGGAAATGCTCTTTCGGGCGACACGGTGGTGCAGTGGTTAGCACTCGTGCCTCACAGCAAGAAGGTCCTGGGTTCGATTCCCGAGTGGGACCCTGGGACCTTTCTGTGTGGAGTTTGCATGTTCTCCCCGTGTCTGCGTGGGTTTTCTCCGGGTACTCCGGTTTCCT
>JAQQZY010000007.1:28595296-28607796 GCA_030068375.1 Ostorhinchus rueppellii
CCTATCAGTGCATGTCTTTGGATTGTGGGAGGAAACCGGAGTACCCGGAGAAAACCCACGCAGACACAGGGAGAACACGCAAACTCCACACAGAAAGGTCTCATCCGGGAATCGAATCCTTCTTTTTGTGAGGCACGAGTGCTAACCACTGCACCACCGTGTCGCCTCTAAAAGTTGTTTCTGAAACTCATTACTCCCTCTAGTGGTTACATAAAAGCCCCGGTCCATCAATGGAAATAAATTCAGTTCATATCTCTACCATCCAGTACATTGGTATCTTTGCTAGAACTTCACAGCTCTTTATTCTTATTATTTTAATGCTCATTTCAGGTCAGTTAAAGTAGAAATGCATAGGTCCTTCAACACGTACTAAGTGCAGAATCTTTAATGCCATTTCAGCCATCTTTGAAATTACTGTGTGTTATACTTAGTGTGTAAATGACTTGATCTCTGCCTGTGCTGTAGTGTTTGTACTGACTAAACTCATCACTTCAGTTTTAATTTGACGTCTATTTAGATGTTAACTTCTTGGATCTGTTACTCACGGCCATGTTCATTTTTCTTATGCATCATACTCTGATGTCTTCTTCATGGCACCGACTCAAAGATGAAAAATTAATCTGTCACTTCAAAATCTGTTTCCAGTGCAACGTGGAAAAAATACCAACACTACTATATTACTGTATGTATACCCAACAAAACTATAAAAGGTTTTGAGTATTGAGTTGAACTGAGTGAAATACTCTTTTCCTTCTGCTACAACCCCGTCTGTGATTTAAGCTGGATGGTTCTGGTTGGGATAAGCTGAAAAAGTCTTTCTTTTTGTTTCTTGACCCAGTTCCTCCTGCCTCATTATTTTCCATGGTGAACTTGAGGAAGGTTTCCCTGATTTTTCTGCTACTGTTCTTTTTTCTCTGTTCTTGCAGCAACATTGGGATCACACAGTTCACAGAAAAGGCGTCCATATATCTAAAAGTTGTAATTTTAAGGGACATGTATTTCATATGTGACTCTTGAAACTGTATTCAATTGGTGCATAATTCACTGACTACTGTGCAGCCTCTCTCTCGCTCTCTCTCTGTCTATGCCTTTGCTGTAGAGGGTGCTGCTTTCTGTTCTTTTGCTTCCAAACCTCTGGTATTTCTTTCATGTAGTTTTCTGTGGCTCCAGAGTTGTCTCCTTTAACATCCCTTTGCTGCTGTATTTGCCTCTGATACTCAATCGTGTTCTTGTATTTTGCCGTCTTTGCTTTCAGTATCGGCATCATCTTGTCGATCACAGTCCTATTTAATTTAAAATGTTTTGTTTACTTCCAGCACTTTTTTGCAAAAAAAAATGTACCTCAGTTTGCTTCAACACCACGTGCAATTTGAATCATAGTTGTTCTTCTCTTGTTCTGTCTACACGGACTTGAGACAGAATGAAAAAATAGTTTTAACGACTAAAACTCTAGCTATACTCTGGACATGTGATGTCAAAAGCAGAACCTGCAAAAGGGTCAGTGCCAGAACTGTGCCTTATTTTACTTGAAATTATTGGTATTACTTAAATAAGTATGCTTTACAAGAAACAAAAGAAGTTCCACTAAAGTGTTTTTTGTTTTGTTTTTTACCACGAAATGTCCCCTATAAGCAATTAAGCTAATTTTTCAGGATTTTAAAAAAAAAAAAAACCTTGACTCATCAAATAAATTAAGCATATTTCCCAGCTATGCTCAGCTATATTAGTATTTAACATGTAGGTCAATGCATTTCTGTAGACGACCTACAAAAGGAATAGTTTTTGTATGGTACAGATGCTTCATTCAATTTACGTAGATTTTAAGCAGACAAGTTTTATTTTTAACAAAAATACATACCATTATATTTCACACACTTGTCTACCCCTTAACCCCCGTGTCTGTGGTGAGCATTCTTAATGGATACTTTATTTTAAATCTTTGTAAAAATTCAAATAGGAAAATTTCCTAATGTGCCGATAGAATAGACCTGGTTCTTTCCATAAACATCTGAGCATGCTCAGTGCACCTCCCACCACATGTGTAATGGGGGGCCCCTAATGGAAGAACCCTATCAATTTCAGCTTCTTTGAGTATTATAAGTCAACCTAATGGGGGCGCTTTAGTTAAAAATTATTATTTTTTGGACGTAACTCAGGCAATAATAGGCTTACAATGTCCATTTTCTGTCTACCATCCAGAGTTCCTGTGGTTATTTTTATTCACTAAGTGGAGTTTTGTGAAGAAAAGTTGGTTCTCTGACCATTATTATGCCATATTCAGGTCCATGGATCTCAAATTGAGTTCCTATCAGTTGTCTAACAATTATCGTGGATAGATTTATACGTACATAGCACAAAATTGGGGGGGATTTCAGTGATGTACCCTTGCTGTTGGCCCCCAACAGTGTAAGCCTTTATTGTCCAACAGAAGGATCTGAACTTTTTGCTCATTTAAATCCAGTTGGTGGACATAGAAATCTGTGGACAACCTTAATTTTAATGCATGTATCAAGGGCAGATTCTCCTCACCATAGTGGAAAAAGATGGGATCTATATATCCACTGTATAACACTTGCAACATTAAACTGGAAGCTAAGTTTTGTTATGAGTTTCCAAAAGCTTTGATTTACCTTCTTATCATCAAATATCACATGGTGTTAGAGGGAGGATAGTTGATTAATTTAGCTGAGATATTAAATGGGCGGTGCGGTGAAACTGCTGAACACGACCTCAGTTTAATCCCTGTTGCCGGCGGACATTGTCTATGATCCGTTTTACAGTTTCTGTTGTGCTGCATGTTATAAAAAGCTCAGAAGGGCAGGTGAAGTCAACTTATTTACAGCATGGGTGAGAGTGTGCAGTGCTCAAGAAAGCTGAAATAAAGAACTTGGAAAAACTTGTAGTCTGGCAGACAGTGGATGAAGAGGTTTGTTTAAAATAGTATCAGTCATCTTCAGTTTGGTTTGAAATGGCTGATGGGAGATTCTGTCTTGTATAAAAAAAACAACAACTGTGGATTCTTCACATCGATGCGGCCAGTGTCGAGTAGATGCTTATTTTTGATGCTATGCTGAGCTGATGAAGTGAGTTCTGAGGCTGTACACCTCAAGGCGTTTGCTTCAAACAGAATGGGCCCCTCATTAAGGACATCATGAGCCCCAAGTGAGCTATGAACTGTTTCCAGGACACTTTTATACAGCACGGCCTCATACAGTTTCCCATTTAATATTTGAGTAACATCCTCCCCAGTCTGAGCAGAAGTGAGAAGAAAGTGTAGCAAATGAGTGATGCACAGAAACGTCTGTGCAAATTAACTGGACACCCAGTGGATGTCAACATACTCCTTAACAAAGATGTCTCTAAAACTGCCCGACAAATTATCAGGGAGTACATCGACCTCAGACGCAGAGATGGAACAGATAAAGCTTTTCATTTGGCAGTTATGCTGTGAGGCTGTCATACACTGTGTATGAGTATTGGGACACGCGGAATTCAGGTGTTTCTTCTCTAACGGGGATCTGAGATGAGGGGTGGGAATCAAAAACTGATTCTGATTTTTGAACCAGTTCCAATTGATCAGTTCCATTGACATTGTACATCTCCAACGTTATCAATTCTTCTTAACTCTCATTTCCACAGTGGTGCAGTGGATAGCACTTGTACCTCACAGCAAGAAGGTCCTGGGTTCGATTCCAACACCAGTCGATGAGGGGACCTTTCTGGTGGAGTTTGCATGTTCTCCCCGTGTTTGCGTTGGGTTCTCTCCAGGTACTTCAGCTTCCTCCCACCATCCAAAGACATGCACTGATAGGTTAATTGGTTGAACTAAATTGCCCATAGGTGTTAATATGAGCGTGATTGTTTGGCCTGTGATGAACTGGCGACTTGTCCAGGGTGTACCCCACCTTTGTCCATAAGTAGCTGGGATAGGCTCCAGTGACCCTAGTGAGAAGATGAATGAATGAAGTCTCTCATTTCCCAGCTCAATGTTTTTCTCATTTTCTCTGTATCACATCACATATCAGTACATTGTGTTTTTACATCACCCACTCACCTTCAACCGCAAGGAATCATGGAAAGGAAAGTAATCCAAAGTTTTCACCAGAAGAGATGAGAATATTTTCATGTAAGGGTGCAAATAGGAGCAACATGGTCAAGCATCTGTTGACCCAGTATTGACTTAAATTCCAGGAATGTCTTGTGTTCGACAGGCTGCGTATGACTGCCAGCATCACTGGCCAAACAATCTCCACTGTGACCTGTCAGCTACTTTTATTCCCACTCAAAAAACACTCAGAAATTGATTGGAAAATTGATAAAGAATAGGATTGGTAAGCAGAATCGAAAATGGCACTGATACTGATAAAACCCTATCAATTCCCACCGCTGTCAGGAATACAAAACGATGTTGCAATATATTTTTATATTTGGAGAAATATCATATTGATTATTAACCCCTTAATGCCTGAATCGATTTCCAATAGTGGGGGAAAAATTTTTGGACTGTTTTTTTTTTTTTTTTTTCTTTCAAGTAGATAGTATTTTGGTTGCATTTTGGAGGGGGTGATGCAAAATCATGACAATCTGTCAAGGGGTTAAAATTGATGTTTATATCTCAAATCAGCAGACCACGATCAAATGCCCCAATATTTTTGCCCATCTGTGTGTGAGATGCAATTATGCTATGAGGCTAAGGACTTGTAGGAAGGCTTTTTGATTAGTCTGCGACATCCTCAGATATTTTCCTTCAGTTGACTATGTGATAGTTTACAGGTACAGGTTTGCTGCAGCTGTTGAATAGAAATGTGAGAATGCTTGCAATTTAACTCTCCAAAGATCTGAACAGCCACCAGTAACCAAAAGCATCTACTGGTATATCGGTTTTAATAACTTGCAAATGGTTAGACTTATCAACACATGTAGATAATTCAGGTAAAATGATGCTTTTTAGCTTTTCAACATCAGATATGACCCCTTTGGATGCGCAGAGAACATGTCATGAATATGGACATGCTGTCGTCTTCAACACGGATTTGCCACTAAAACCCACTTTTTGGCTTCATGCAAACTGTTGTTGTCTGTTGTATAGAAATTGACTGCTATATAGTTGCTGCATGTTTGTTTCTACTTGAAACTTGGACAGTTTAACATTGGGGTCTGTGGGGATTCACTCCCTTTTGGAGCCGGCCCTCAGTGGACCCTCAGTTTATTTCAGTTTTTGTTACTTCTGCATTGGCTACACTTTTCAGCCCTGGAGCTTGCTGCATGAGCTGAATGTGTTGTTTCTGTGGTTCCTTCATGAGGTGAGCTGTGGTTGCTTCCAGAAATTACAATTGGGGGAAAAAAACAACAGAAAAATCAATACAAAAACATGAATCCTGTGTATCCTTGTGTTATCTGCTTGTGAAGTTCACTCAGTTTCCATCATCTGTGATTTTTCAAAGAATACTTGATGCAGCGGCAAGAATAGAAACCTTGACCTTTGCCCATCAAAATCGTTTCAGTCCAGGTTTAAGCCATATTTTATGACTCTGTCTTTTCATAAGATCGCTTGCTTTAAGTGTAAAGCAGGGTGTCAAACTAAGGGGCCACATTAAACCAAATTTGATCTAAAGTGGCTCGAACCAGTGAAATACCAACATAATAGATGGATAATGTCAAACAGTATTCATTCATTCATTTTCTATAGCCGCAAAAAGTTAATTATGTAATGGAAATGTCTACATCTCCCAACTATCCTTTAAAACAATGTGTATAACATGAACAAACTGAAATTTCTTAAGAAAACTAAGTGCAATATTACCAATATTATGTCTCAGTTTATCATTTACAAATGTAAATTACAACTTTCCCATCACAGTGCCTCAACAAATACACAAAACCTTTAATAAAAGACAGTATATTGGTGAACTTACACTTCATTTCAAAATGTTCATATTTGTTCAGGTTATTTGCATTTTTGTGATTTTTTTTTTTCTAGTGTAAATACAGTAAAATGATATGAAAATATTTATGTAAAAAGAGCAAAAAAATGGAGTTGTGAGTATTTATAGGTTATTAGAGATGCACTAACACCACTTCTTCCCAGACCGAGTACAAGTACTTACATTTGAGTACTTGCCGATACTGAGTACTGATATAAGTACTTAATAATTCCATGTCAGCTCTTAGTTCCTTTTGAAAATGTACTTTATTGTTGTTATTAGTCTGGAACAAAGTGCTACTACTGACATTTAATGTGTTGGGATGAACATTTATCAATTAACCCACTAGAGGGCGATGCTTTTAATCATACTGGACAAATACCACAAAAAAAAGAAGAAAGTCAATAATATTAAAAAATAATAACAAACATGGTGTGACAGAGGAGGTAATACTAATGTTTACACGAAAGCTGATATTGATGAGGGCAGTTGGTATAAATGTCTCAGTGGTTTTTCTCTAACTCGCACAGTCACTCTTTGAAAAGATCTGCTATCTCCACAGTTCCTGGTGGTACTGCTCTGGATTTTCTGTCTGGGCGTCCATGAGCACCTGTAAAATGGACAGAATTATGTACAGAATGTAGGCAGAAGATGGACAGAATGCTCATCCATATCTGTCTGTGTCTTTAACGTTACTTTCAGTTGCTATTACTTTTGTCACCATTTTGAAAAATCTCCACACAGCTGACATTACTCCTCCGCCGCTACTGCACTGCTACTGCACAGGTGTGAACGTCACGCTGCTCTAAAGTGGTATTGGTGCAGTTGTATCAGAGCACTTTTACGACTACAAGTAGAAGTACCCACACTCGGTATCGGACCGATGCCCAATACTGGTATCGGCATCAGTTCATCCCTAGTTATGATAGTATGTTGCTGATCTGACCCCACTGGAGATTAAATTGGTCTGTGTGTGGAACCTCAATTAAAATGATTAATATCGTCAGTATAATTTTTGTATTTCATTTTCATCCTACAGGCCAGGCTCAACCCTTTGGCAGGTCGGATTTGGCCCCCGGGCCACATGTTTGAGACCTCTGGTGTAATGGGACTGGCCGACAAACCCTTTTACAAAGATGTGTGAATACATCTAAAAATATGTCCCCTCTGGAGTAAAAAGTAACCAAACAGAAGACCTAGTCCTGTCTATGAGCTCAACAATAGCACGAACACATTTTACCTCTTATCAGGGCATTTGTCTTGCAACATGCGAAATGTTTGCATGGAGGTATGTGAAGAACATCCATGCCATTAATCTGTAATAACACAAGTACTAATGAGTGTCTGAATGTAAAAAATCATCTAATTTTTTTGACTGGTACAGCCGAGTTTTAAGTGTTTTGCCATCTTAATTTGGACGGTAGTAAAACTACAACCACAAATGTGTGAATTTTGATGACTTTAGAACTTAGTCGTTTAAATAATCTAAGTGCAAACATCATGCTGCTTCCAAATTTGTCCCAGAACTTCTAATTGCAGGAAGATAAAAACTGGCAAAAACACTTGTGAATTATACAGAAGACACGAGCCAGAACACGAAGCTCTGAGCACTTAATCAAATGTTGTTCTCGTATTGTCAAACTTGGTGGGAGACAAACTTTTACTGTCGATTCACTCTTGTGTTACCGCATAAGATATAGATTACCTGTAGACATACGCAACATGATGAAATCAATTTGTTAATATGATGATACAAGTTGTAATAAATACACAAATTAACCTTGTAATTACCACTTGTAAATACCCATGTATCCAGGGTGCCATCTGATAGGTCAAATGTTCTGACTATGAATGCATTCGTGGCATCTCCAGCTGTTCTTCGTGATGTGTTTACTGTGTATGTTCATGCTGTGACTTTTGTCATTAGCAATTAGCGATGCATAATTTGCATTAATTTTGCATGAAATCCCACTCATTCAGGATAACTGTCATCACAGAGGAGCTGCACCCGTATTCTCCACGAACCCACAGAGTCTTATCCCTCTCGGAGTCTGTTTGTTTGCAGCATAGATGAAGTCACAGAAAGGTCTCAATATGATGCGAGCTCGGTCCCAAAACTAGGTCAATGTTTATTGCTGCATCTCATCAGTGTCTGTACCGCTACGGAACTGTACAGACACTGATGATTTGCTTTCCTTCGAGGCTTTAGATTAACAGTCTTAAAACAAGTTGGAAAAGCCGGTCAGCTGTGTTTCTACGGAGACGTTCAAAACTGATTTCAGCGTTAATCGCTTGTAAAGGGCTTCTGCTTCAGTCTTGTTGACGGTAACAGTCGATTTGTACAGAGATGAAGTCAGATCAAGTTGTGTTTTACTTATTTTCTTTTACAAGGAAAAAACATTTAACTAAAAGAAATATAGCAGTACATAGACCCCACCATGGGCCCGGAGGTTTCCTGGGATTACATTGTGGGTTTAGTGTTTGTATTTTGCATAAACAACACAATCTTTGCATCATTTTCTGACCTGAGAACACAAAAAACAAGTGGTGCCAGACACAACAAACACCACACCTCGCACATATTGGAGCTTATTTTGGGATCGATCCAGCTGATATCATCACCTCTGTGCATGTGGTGATGTCAACATATCAATTGCCTCTATACATCTGCCAAGTTTGAAGTAAATTTAAAGAAAATTTATGTCTTGATACTTATAAATTTTACCCTTAACAAGTAAATGGGGGAATTTTTTAATGGAAACTTTGACATATTTCTATGACCTATATTCTGGGTCACTGGTAATCTACAAACCCAGTTTGGTATGAATTCATCCAATAGTTTTGCTGTTATAGACATAAGAATTTTCACCCATTATAAGTAAACTGAGAAAAAAAATGTAAGAAATTCATAAATGTTAAATTTGAGCTACTTTCCCCAAAATATAATGACGTCTTTTGTGGGTCACTGGCAATATATAAACGCAATTTGGTTTGAATTCAACCAGTAGTTTTGCTGCTAGTGTGAACAAACGAAAAAAAACAAACCAAAATCAATGGGCTTTGCCTCTGCTTTGGGTGGCGGGTAAAGGCCCGTTTATGCTCCCTTTACGTGCAAAAATGTATAAGTCTGTTTCAAAAGATGTTACTGTCACTGCCCACATACTTCCATGCGTCCTTTATGTTGGCATGGAAATTAACCAATATATCCAGACCTCCACTTCTCCTTCACTACCGCCCAACTCACATTCAGTTCCCTTCCAAATTCCTCTCAGCTGTTCTGTATCTTCTGTTTATCTCTGTGTCCAGGAGAAGTAACATCATAGAGATGTTTATAGTTTCTCACCAACTCACACAGCCTATCTTTAAAAAGTTTCACCATTCTTATTTCTTCTTTGTACCTCACTAGAGCTACGTATCAAGTAGCGACAGCAACACTGCCCCCACTGTTTCTGGTGGTACTGCTCCGTTTGGCTGGTATCCGTAAGCTTTATGGAAACGTGCAGAAAATGGACGAAATGAAGACAGAGCACGGACAGAAGGGCTCTGTCCATATCCGCATCCGTATTAAACGTTGAGCATAAATGGGCCTGAATAAACCCAAGCAAGGAAAGCTGCACAGTTTACCTGTTTTTACTGATCAGTGACAATAATAAGAAGCCTAAATTCTAACGTCTTATGAATTCAGTAGCTTCACAGCAGGAACATTAATAGATGCATGACAAATAACCATGTTTACCATTTGAAAGGTTTTCTAAATGCACCTTTTTCTGTTCCATTAACATCTGCTTAACACACTAACTTTCACCTTGTCTACCCATAATGCTGCACTGTCTTTCCTTGAACCACTTGACCGATGATAATTACATAACTGTGCCCACGAGTCATTTGTGAAACAGTTTTGCTTGATGTTTCTCCATAATGTGTGTTTGCTGAAGCCTCGGGGTATTAACCGCTTTGACGTAAACATCCGTTCAAAGTAGTAAGTTCAAGGTTACAGTTCTTTAAAGTAATTATGAAGCATTTGGCCCGCTGATGCTAAAAGAAACAATCAAGTGTTTTGTAATTCAACTGGTCTGAGAAGAAACAAGAATTCTACATTTCTGAGGATGCAGACTTTTGTTAATCATAAGTGTTTTCAGGCAGATAAAGGTTCAACACTTGACAGTTTTAATTACCATTTGCATAAGAGTTTCTCAGCTGTGATTCTACTGCTCTTTCAATTGCCTCGATGCAAAAGCTCAAAGTGTCAACGTCAGGTTAATCTGTTTTTAACTCTTGGCCAACTTCTGACCAAAGGTGTATTGTAAGTGTTTTGTCATCTGTCCGTCTGTCCAGTCAACGGCATAATCGCATTATCTGAAAAATGCATTAACATATCTGCACCAAATTTATACTGTGTGTGCATCTTGGCATGGAGCAGCATCCAACCAAAAATTCGTGACCTGGACCTACATTTTCCATGTCAAACGACCCTGTGCAGTTATAATATCTGAGTATCTTCAAATCTAAGGCTACATTTACACGAAAACCATCTGAACCAAAAACGCAAAAGTGACATTTCGTTCTCACTTTTAACTCCTCATTTAGGTGAATCTTTCTGGGAGATATCTGTGGAAATGGAAATGCAGAAGTGAAATGTCGTATCTATGGATGCAGTACACACACCAGATGGCTAGGTGGCAACACTCCCAACAGTGCCTGCCTAGAATCTGTTTACGTCTACCTGTTCTCACCTAGCGTAAGAAATCCAGTAAACAGAACAGTAGAACTCCCTCAGGTCACATCCACAGCTGTCTAAGTTGCCTCCTCTGTATTGGTGCGTTAAGAATTTGTAAAACGTAGTTAATTCTTGGTCTGTTCTCTACTACTCTCTATCAGGATTCCTATCAGTTGTTTAAAGGACTCTTGGATGTAAATTCCAGCGGCTAGGGCAAGTTGAACCTCCGTCACAGGCTCCACATGTTGTTTACTTGTTTTTCCGGTCTTGTCACATGCTTGTCATGTCATTTCTGTGTGACGAGAAATGCAGTTTTGTGCTTTCATCCTTTCCACGGTGACTCGAGGGTGGAGTGTTTTTACGATTTCCACTCTGAAGGGTGGTTTCACTTTTTTGCGTTTTCAACCCCCCCAAAACACAGTTACCATCGAAACAAAATGGACATCCGATAAAATATTCTGCGCTTTTCGGCCCTGAGCGTTATCATGGAGTGCCCCTAAATACATCGTTTTACACAAAGACAATCTAATCTCGCAGTAACTTTCAACAGAATCTTGCGCTATATTTGGCCAAGGGGTATTAAAAGTATTATTACTGTTACTACCATTGTATTTGATCATATGTTTTAGGTTGAGAGGAAAGACCTGTAGAAGAATAGTGTATATTTTCATGTATTTTGATGGTTTTTGTTTCCCAGAGCTGAAAGTGAAGCCAATGTGGAAATATGAAAACCTGCAGTAACCTTAATGTCCACTAGAGGGCTGGCTTCAGAATGCAACCAATCCCCTTTGGGATTGGTTGGACCTCCCTCTGTGTGCCAGGGGGCCGTGCCATAGCCAATGGCGGAGCAGCTCCAAACGCCGACTGGAACAGTACCGTAAAGTATGTAATAATTTTACCGTCCATATCCTGAGCGTCGAGTGGAAGTGTACTTTACCGTGAAGCATCTAATAATTGCGCCTTTCGTAACTTGAAATTTCTTTCGTTAGTAGAGTCAATATTTTACCATAAAGGATTTTCATAACCTGGAAATTTCTAAGCTAGAGTCGTTCGTAAGTAGAGGTACCACTGTATAAGTAAATAACAAAACTAATAATACACAGAAATCCATATATTTACATCCTGGTTTTAGTCTTTAGTTCATTCCCTCTTTCTAACAACTGCACAGGGGATGTATTTTAACGTAACCCACCCATTTAAATTATATTGCGCTGAAAAAGAATGTCCACTGCCTGACCGACACCACCACTGTGGTTGTGTTGAAGGAGTGACAGTAACAAGACCATCATAGCATCCTCTCATAAAGTTTACTGGTGATTAATTACAATAATCTGTGTCATTTCACTGCATTAGCTGATGTTAGCATGAAAATGTATCAAATCATATGGTGTGTTAGCTAGCCTGCTAATGAGCTCCAGTAGCTATAAATGGTGACGTATTTCACATACATCAGCATTTCTTAGGTTATATTAAATGACCTGATGGTGTTTATTATGATGCTGTTAGTGATTGTGGTGGGTGTTTTCACAACCAATATGGCGGCAACAATCTTGAGGCTTCAAAACTGAAATTTCAAAACCAGTGGGTGAAGCTATGGAGGGTTTTGTCCACTTTTTATATTGTTTCTTTGGTTTAACCAGGGATTTTAACTACTACTACTACTATTACTACTACTACTACTACTACTACTAATACTACTACTACTAATAATAATAATACCATAGTTGTTACCTCCTAGTATGTAAAACTGAAACCACAGTCATGTTGCCTTTTGTCATGTGCTTTAACACCCGAGTTTCCACGGTAGAAATGATTGCCAGGTACCTGATTTGCTCGCCCTGCATGTCTAACATATTGAG
>JAQQZY010000007.1:28625305-28638949 GCA_030068375.1 Ostorhinchus rueppellii
GGACAAATGGCAGTTGAATTTGATAGACATATCACCGTTCAATCATTTCGAGTGGGTGCTCAAAATGATTGGATGTTTTTTCAGTCCTGTCCGTTCCACACGTGACTAAAACTTTTCATTTTTGTCTCAGAGCATTTAATTATTTTTTTGCAATCAGGGTATGAAGGGGATTTTTTTTAGCAATACAGTAAAAAAAAAAAAAAAAAATGCTCCAGAAAAACATCTCAGCACCTTTAAGGCTTAAACCTTTTAGATTATAATTTTGTAATTTTTGTACAGATTTCCATTACCTTTTATGAAAAATACTTCATCTTAATACATGAAGCTCTGATTTTCTTTTAACCTGATTTTACATTATATTCAATAAATCTCTTGCACAATAGTCAAGCTCAGGGAGTGGAACCTCTACTTTATCTAACATGATTAATGAGCATCACTACCATAAAATATTACAGCTCACAAAGCCTCAAACTATGATGCTGTTGACCTGTTAAGGATGTTATTGCTTTCATTCTCTTTTTTTTTTCTTCTTTAATCTATTTTATTTAAAACATAGAATGTATTTTATGGTTTCTTAAATAATTTTTCTTAGATTAATCCAACTGGATCCCTTACCTCCCACCTTTCCTGTGCACAAACTACCATTAAACATAAAAAAAAAGAAAAAAGGGGGGCACACAGTAATATTAATCATAATTTGTTAATGACATTGAGTTCATTCTTAATTAGAAGTTGGAATACTGCCGACAACAATCACCAAAAAAAAAAAAAAAACTGTAAAAAGTATATAAAGTGTTATTAGTTACCTCTTTCACATAAAAAAAAACCCTTCATCTTAATACATGAAGCTCAGATTTTTTGACCTGATTTTACATTATAATCCATAAATCTCTTGTGTAGTAGTCAAGCTCAGTGAGTGGAACCTCTACTTTATCTTTATCTAACATGATTAATGAGCATCACTACCATAAAATATTACAAATCCCCCTTCTTCTTCTTTTCTTTGTTTTTTACATAAAAGTGCATATTACACCTCTGTGAAAGAACCTCAGCCACATTGTTGAATCATGCATCAGCTGTGACTTAAGCAAAAATAGTAGCTGTGAGTATTTGAGGGAAAATTTTCATCACACATAGTGTCAGCTCATTATGTTTCCTTCTGTCCTGCACTGTTTCTATTTTCTACAAATGCACACACCGATGTGAGAGAACAGTTCCAACTGTCATAACACCACCGCGCCAAGAGAAGTCCTCGAAATCCCTCATTAATGCACATTCAAAAAAAAAAAAAAAAAAAAAATGTCAGACTGCACTAAAATCCACTTCAAGGCACTTTTTTTTTTTTTTTTAAATAAAATTGCCCCAGTCCCAGCTGACCTTTTGCATTAATCTGGAGCCTTTCTCAGAATATCAATCCCCCCCCCCATCTTTTTTTATTGCTCTAGTTCTGTCAGAGGGCAGAGAAGGGAAAGCAGGGTCGAAGATTCGAAGCTGCCAAATAAAAAAAGGGAAGAAAATAACAGAGCCAGGACTGTTTAGGGGTGACTGACAAATGCTTCAGCCAATCTTAGCAGAGCGGAGGCTGCCCTCCCTCCACCCTCCCTCCCTCCCCCCCCAATCTTGCAGAGTGCTGGTCCCTCTGTGTGGTGTAGTACGTGGAAGAGAGGGAGATCGACTGCGAGAGGAGCCTGTGCTGAGTGTGTGCCGCCAACTACTTGCGCTGGATTTAAAGCATCTTCACTACAACCGGCTAGTGTGGATGAAAAGCCACCCAAACTGACATTCAGCAAGAGAAAAAGCGGGAGAAAACAAAACAAATTGGGCATCTCTCTCTGAATCCCTGTTGTGGGAAGATAGAAAAAGAGGCTCTATATAAAACAAAACAAGCAGATCAGAATCAGCACTGTTTGGGAAGCATGTATAATTCAGTATGTTTCGTCTTCCTGTCATGGGTGTTTGCTGTGCTTGTATTCCCAGGTAAGATTTCTTCAATTCCCTTGTTTCTTCTTTACATGTTTACATCCTTTTTCTGTACAGCATGTGAGAAGACAGAGATAAGACATAAGAGATGTCTGTATACACTGCCACTGCCTGCACATCATCTGTCAGTGTGACTTTGTTAAGCTTGCCGGGACTCAATAAAAAAAAAAAAAAAAAAATTGAGAAGTTGATTTCAAGTTTTTCCTGCTGTGTTGAGGAAAACGCTTTGTGTGCCGGTTTGGTTCTGTCACAGTTTAATCCCACTATGGAATACAAAAAGTTCCCTCTGCCTGATATACTTGTCAATGTGTCAGCATCTGGGAATTTGATACTAAGCTCTTGTGAATTCCACTTCACTTTGACAGAATTAGAAACGCAAGGACAACTACAACGCTGTCTGTTTCGTAAAGAGCAGGGTCGTCAATAAAATAATCGCCAGGTCTTTACATAAAAATCAATTATTACCAGCTCCTATTTGAACAAACTATTGATGAGTTAACGCTGTGAATGCATCCAGATGTCAATAACATTGAAGGATTATTCTCATAATGAGGCAGTTGTCGGGAACCGAGATGTTTTGATCAGTGAAGCGGGAAACTCAGATGTTTTCTCACCAGTGTTGAAGAAGTGTTGTTGGAGAGGAGGCTCTGGTTGTGTATTGATGCACAAATGAAATACCGGGATTGGCCTTTAACCTTTATCTTCCTACATTGTTCGTTCTGAGCGTGTGCAAATGTTCTCCCCGACAATGGAACGTGGACTGGCTTCCTTGTGAAGTCGCAGGGGAAGTCTGCCGAAATTACATTAAATGAGCCTGACATCTGAAAATGCAAATACGCCCCAAGCACCTAAAGTGAGAGAAATATGTTTTCCCACCTCAAAGGGATTATGTGAAGGCGATTATGTGCGGCAGCCTGACAGGAAAGTGATATGATGCATGGGTGTGCGCGTTTACCTTTTTATTTCACCAACTCAGTCTCTGGTTCCAAGTCGTCTGAGGAACTTTGAAGACACAACTTTAAGTTTTCCTCAAACTACAACAGCATAGAGAGAATGTTTTAATTTATCCACAGTTGAAGTAGTCCTGCTCAGCATTGTTACATAATTTGTTTCGTGTTGGAGGGACATCATTTGCCTACACATCATCTGTGTTTCGGGAGTTTTTGCTTACATTACAAAACATCAGGGTTTCACTGGGTTGGATGCATAAACAGCCGTGATAGTTGTCATAAGTGACAGAGCAGACTCATCCCAGCCTGGGTGGAGTAAAACAAATTGGTTGTGGTGGCTGATGGTTATCGCAGCTCTGATGGATCTGGCAGGTTGTATTCCATTAAATCGGACTGAGATCAATGGCTTTCTTCACCTTGCCTATTTAGCCTATTAATCTAGCAGTAGTGTGGTTCTACAGACTTAGTAATGTCACTACTGCCCATTCAGGCGGAGAACGTGGGTAATGTCGAAATGCACTCGCACTCAGGAGAAATGGGAGGTTGTGAACATACTTTCAAAGTGCTCTGTTGTGTTGTGTGTGTGTGTTGGGTTGACCAGTATTAAGAGGCTTCCTTTTACAATGGAAATAACTAGTAAACCTTTAAAACATAATTCCAGAACACATTTACGATGTTTTCACACTGCATACCCGCGTCCATGTCCGAGACCGTTGCACCCCAAGTCCACTTAGTCCAGCTGAGAAGGTAGTTCTGGATACGGACTTGCGTGGAGTGGACACAAGTATGGCACATGGCCATGTGAAAGCGATCTGTACTAAGGACTGGAAGTGACCTAATAACCCTTATGATAATGGAAATGACCTAACCAGCACCAGACCACAGATGGCGCTGCTGTCTCCTCAAAAAGCCTTGGAGACGCGCAGCATGGCTCACCTTATCAACCGAACCAGTTGGAGCTATCAGGGACAACGAAGGTCACGCTTCTTCTCTGCCTGAAACAGGCTAACAGTGGTTCTCAAATCCGGTCCTCATGGCCCAGTGTCCTGTGTGTTTTAGATTTTTAGCTTTTAATGATGTAATGGCTTCCAGGTGTGCTGGAAGAAGGAAATATCTAAAACATGCAGGACACTGAGCCACAAGGACTGGATTTGAAAACCACCGGGCTAACAGAATGAAAAGTATTACCTGTGAACAGAACAGTCGCTCAGTTGATGACGTGAGGGTTTGTTACTTCTGCGTTTCTTGTATAGCTACAGAATTCCTTCAACACTGCCACCTACTGTTTCAGCCCTATAACACCCACTTGTTCTCGGACATGGGGCGCAGAATGTGTTGGTGAACGCAACATCTGCTGGAAAGGTGTGATTGTGTCCAGGTAGAGTATGGATCCAAATACCCAGTCTGCAAACACTCTTAGGATCAAAACCACCAACAAATCACTTTGTATCTGTGCATTCAAGCTCATTGTGTACACACATCTGTATTATGGTATCATCACGTTATCTTCAAACTGAAACTCATAGACTTAATTTGAAAGCTGCTAAAAGTAACACTGTTTTGTAATCTTTATATGCTGCGTCAGCTGATAGTTTACATTATAGCTCTGCTTAACTCTGTTTATGGACAGAAAAAAGCCACATAAAACCACAAATCACCTCTGTTTTCTGTGCAGTTTGTGTTGTCAAAAGCTGAACTAAAGATATGTTTGGAATCGGCAAACAAAGATCAGAACTGTCAGTTTAGTCTGAACTGTTGAACAGCAAAAATAATACTATCGCATAATAATTTCATACCTTCATAAACCCCTGAATCAAACTCTCCTGTGTAGAAGAAACACTGCCATTTCAGCATAAAACTCCATCCTTGGTGGTTCTCATCCCATCTTGTCACTTCTTGATGCTTTGGTCAAAGGCCTTCGGTGTTAGTTTTCCTCACCATGACTCTGTACTTCCTCTAGTGGTCACATAACTGCTGTGGAATTTATTCTGCAAACGCTAATTAAGTCTTTTTTTTTTTTTTTTAATATTTGATAGAAGGAATACCACATATAGGTGATAAGTGCTGATTGGATGTTACTAGCGGCCTAGATCAGTAGACCTTGGTTCCAATTGTGGCTAATATTCCACTGCTGGCAGATTAATCTTTTTTTTTTTTCTTTTTAGTTTTTCATCAGAAATGTAATAATCTGGTATTGATTGAGCTCTAGATAAATTCACTTCCTCTGAGATGTTTCCTCGGATTCTGCTGTTTACTGCATGAACACAGGCTGTGAACTGTACAGTAATGCTACAGCCCCTCATCTGTTTTCAGAAAGGACAATACTGTTGAATTACCAGCACCGAAATCTGTTATTGTCTGACAGCATGACCACTGGACGGCTGGTTGCAGCCAGACAAGGGAGACTCAGGTTGCTTAGAGCAATGTGCATTGAAAACACCGCTCAAAGTTTGAGCGTATACAACTAAATGAATAGAGCCTGTCTAGATGTAGAGACAGCTCTGTGGAAGCCGTCCTATCTGCCAGAGAACAGCATTGCTGCAAGGTGAGTTGAGTATTCTCCATATGAGCTTATTTTACAGAAAAGAACTATCTTATAATAGAATACAGTCACATTCATGATACAATCTGCTGAATGAAATTAACACACATCTACTATTTCCACATCATTTTGTTCAGGTTTGATTGATATTCTTTTAGTGATATTGTCTCATTGTGCCTCCTTCATCCTGAAGCGTTTAACTTCTATTGCTATCCGCTATTATCAGTAAATTCTTTGTCTGTTTAAGCTATCATTAATGTCAAATCTGCCCTTTGGGACTTTTCTTACAAAGCTGAAAAGGCAAAAAGAAATGCATATTTATGTATTCCAGTGTTCTGTTCTGTCTCTTGTCTGCTCTCCATCATTATGTGCTGCAAGCAAATAAGTATGCTGCTTATACTACACTAAGAGCACAAAATGAACAGAAAAAAGTTAATTGACATGGAAATGCACCAACTTATGACATTATGACTGACAATACCAAGTTTGCATCTTAACACCCACATTTCAAACACAACATTTTCTCTTAACGTAATTCCTGCAAAACAAGAACATTTATTGGCCCAATCTCATTTCCCCCTTGCCCCTCCCCCTCCATTTAGCACATTCACGTGAAGGGGTAGGGGTGTTCTGATTCTGGATAAGTCAGAGGGGAAGGGCTGTTCGGCCCTCGAAACAGAGCTTTTTCAGGACCACACTACAGAGGAGTATGAGAAATATCCCATAATTTTGTTCAAATCATCAGCAAGATAGAAGTAAACAGAGCAAAAAAAGGGCAGCAGTGTGATGAAAGAAAACATCAATGTACGTATTTTATTCATAACTACTTAATCATTTGATGGAGCATTTAATGCCGCTTCAGTTTGTTATAGATCCCACTTTTGCAGTTTGCAGTTGATAGCTGCTAAAAGATGACCAAAGCCCGTGTAACAGACGGTTACAGCTACTGATGGAATGATAATTCTTTCACAAACAAAGTTGTCGCATCTGTTCGTAGCGGCATCGATGACTGCTGATGATGCATCAGGTCTTCAAGGGTTGTCTCATTTCATAGGAAAAAGTTTCAACCGCTAACCCTTGAAACGGAGTAGCAAGTGTTCAAGGAGGCGGGCCAAGGGGTGATTTGGGACTGTCTTTATTCATCAGCTTTATTGTCCATAAACAACTTCTGTCCATACTGCCAAAAAGCCCAAAGGAAATATCAAAGTGAATACGAAGACTGATAGAAGCAAACAGGAACCGTCCCAATCTGCTGCTCAGCACGACTTATTTTATTTTGCGTATGTTGACATAAGCTGTCGTCTCACTCCCATACATAGCCCACGGTGGTGTGTGCTCAGCCTGCTATTATTGTATATGAAATTAACAAGCTTTACTGCAAATATTTTCATCAATTATTCAGCGATTGATGAGTGGAACTGGGCTGTGGTGTGTTGGATGAAACTATCAGAGTAACTTTAGTTTTAATTGCTGTTTGCACTGCAGAGGAGAACATTGGGTGGAAGTCACTGATGCCTTGAACATCTGTCAAAATAGGAGCAGGATCATTAGCACCTAAGAATTTAATATATAGAATACATGTCATACCATCTAGAAACTCCCAGTGTTGGCGTACGTATTTCAGGTTTTTCAGAGGTAGATTTATTTCACAATAGAAGTGGTGTTGAAGGAGCCTCCAGACTTTTCCAGCCCCCGTAGGAAAGCTTAATCTACTCTTGTACATTTATTATTGTTTGCCTTTATTTGTGTAAATTTGAATGTGGGAAAAAAAACCCTCATAGCTCATTAGTGCTGAATAATGCAGCTAAATATATCAAGCAGTATCTCCTATGTTTCTTTTCCCTCTTTCTTCATCCACTGGAGGCTTTTGCTGAGCAGGCAAGTTCTTTTTCAGTGCTGCCCTGCTTCACATTCATACAGATTCTGTACATACCTTCACACCTGGGAGCTGCCCACTATACTGCAGTGTCTTACAGAGCTCCTGACTGAGCAGCAGCTGCTTCTATGCCTTGCTCAAGGGCACCTTTACAGTATAGTTTTCTGTCCACCTTTTGACGTGAAAGTGGCGCTCGGTGTGGTTGGGATGCTCTTTGCTGTGCATGGGTGTGTGCTGGCGTTGCAGACATAAAGGATCTGCACCTCCATCCCTGAGGCTGATGTGATGCACAACTCGATGCACTGCCAATGATCCAATACGTTAAAGATGCACACAAAGCAACTACCGATGTGATGACACGATTGGCTAATGCAGTGCAATTTAATGTGATTTAATTTAACACAATGTAATATGATGAGATGCTAAAGAACTTGATGCTTTGCAGTTCATTACAGATCCGCAAACAAACAAAGCACATGTGAAACTAAGATTGACTCGAAGAAAAAATGACTCTGAACAGAGTTGTGCAAGTTACTTCCACACTGTAATCCATTACAGACTACCTGTTACTGTTACTGAAAAGTAATTCCTTACTTTATATTACTGTCTCAGAAGTGTCATGTGTTACATGACTCCTGTATTAGGGTTGAATTTCATACAGACTCTCATAAATGGCGGGTGCACAGTAGAACCCAAACCCCCATCCTGGGACATGTAAATTGGTGCCCAGAGGTACATATGGACAGATAGCTCAGTGAGTAATACAACTGTCTCCGATGTTCGAATCCCAGCAGGAACATTTGGATTTTTTTCAACATTTTAAATGTTCAAACAGGGCGTGGGGATGCTAATAAAGATTTCTAGCTAGTCATGGAAAGGTTAGCTTACCTTGTTATTGCTAATCACAGGGATCATGCTAACTAGCTAACATGCTAACTAGCTTCTGTAAAGCAGGGTTAGGGTTAGTAATGACCATGCGTCCATGGGACAATGGACTGTATTCTGCCGTCTTCACCCATTGGCTGAACACCAACAGGAAGTAGAACTTAAGCGATGCCTTTTTAATTCTTTAAGGTCTCACTCTTTTGTTTTTGTTTGTTTTTTTCATTTGAGGAATTAAATTATGGGCTAAGAGTTGGCTGTAACGTAAGCATTATTGAACGTACTGTGTAAAATATAGCTGAAAATTGATTAGGAATGCCTTACACTACTGCGTTACAGCAGAAAGTAATCCATCACTGTAATGCATTACTTATGTACTCCCAATACTGAGTATGAATGATTACTACTTCAGCTTCTACAAACTTTTTGATTGAGCTTAAACTTGTAACAGGAGAAGTGTTTGGCCAAAATGCACGTATTAGTATTCTTCTGAAGGAAGGATCTTCTGTTTGTGTTTGGCATGTGGCTAGGTCAACCCTACATGACCTCAGTTCAAGCTCAATAGTAATGTGACCTCACTGTGACCTGATGGATTTCATAAGGTTAACATTTGTTTCTCTAACGCTGCAACTCAACTAACATCTCATTTATGCGGTTTCGTTTTGATGCCGAAAATACTTAGTTTTTCACAAACGGGCCTTTCCGCATGTCCTATGCAGTTCAAACAAATTCCTGTCATGTTTCCAGTTGTATAACAAGCCTCAGGCTTTGTATCAGCCTAAGGCTTGGTTTATACTTGCATAAAACTTGGCTAAGAAACTTGACAAGAATTGGCCACTGCTCGAAGAGCAGTATAAAGAGGAAGAATCAATCTACTGCTGAATCTAAAATTAGTCTAAATCCAGTATCAACTTTTATGGTAATACACAAATGCAATTCTGAATTTTCTGTGTGTAATAGATGCTGTTGACTTCGACTTGTTAATAAATAATTCAAACTTTCCCCCTAAACTAGGGTTAAAATAGTGATAGGATGATTTTCTTGTAGTCAATCACAAACAATTTCATTGCAGTCTTTCAAGATGTGCTTATTATCAGATCTGGGAGAACAGTCAGCCATGCACAGTAAGTTCTCATCTGAGTTCTTGGTTCTGTGTCCTTTTATGGTCTGTCTGTTTTCTCCGCTGTATCCTTGCGCTCATTCTCATCCAAACCCCTGGAATTCAGAATCTTCCACCTTCCTTAGGTTCTTCGGTGACAGTACATCCAGGTCGACTCCTACAGTCCCTTTAACTGTTTATGTTCATTGTATTACATACTTAATTAACTTTTCAACCTTACAGATAGTGTTAGAGAAGGCGGGAAAGTAGTTGCACAGGCAGGGTTGTGTGTCATGCAGGAACATACATCTCCCCATGTTTTGTTTACTTTCTTTTTTTAGTTAGTTGGATTGTCACCGCGAAATGCATGGTCTTGACGTACACAAACTGTAAGAACTCGGAGCTGGTAAAAGCTTTTTGTAAAATCTGCAAAGAACAGGGGAAAGGAGACCCTGTACTGTTTGAGATTTGATGGGTTTGGGAACTTCCAAGAGTTTAATTTGCATCGGCAAATTAAGCTGTCCAAGAACATGTGAGGAGGGGGTGAAGAAAATACCAAATTTAGTTGTCCAGATGAAATCTATATTCTGTCTTCTGCAGGAGGAAAATGATCTGAGCGCTGGGAGACCAAATAAGTGTTTGGCAGTTTGTCTGTTTAAAATAAACAAACATAAAATGAGGCTGTCGTGGCTTACATAACAAAACTGACCTGTAAGACCATTGCTTTTCCATTAGTCTGGGGAAAAGAGTAATTATGAGAAACGCTTAATGATCCTTGTGTCATAACATGCTGCTTCAGACCAATTTAGACAAATTGCTGAATGGTGTTTGTTGTGGTTTACTTATACCTATAAAACCCCTCCGATTTGTAATTAATGTCATAAGAAATTACTTGATCAGCTAATTTTGATTTAATTTAGTATCATTAAGGAGCAATTGCTTTTTGCCTCTGCAGCTTAAATGGTGACGTTTAAATGCCTTTTAGCTTTAGCTGAAAAAAAAATTGACTTTTAATATGCACATACAGCAAAAAGAAATGCATATACATACCTACGCACTAGACAACCAGATCAGTCATGTATTTATTTATTAATATCTACAAAGTATATGCAGTACAATCATAGTAACACCTTCAGCCGCAGTAGAGTCATTTCAAGTTTTATATGAACTTTTAAGTTGTACAACTGCTATTTTAGGAAATCCATCAAATGTAAACAAAGTGACACATTTCTAAACACAGTAGCTAATTTAGGTATGTCTGAACATTTGCCCCTTTTCCCGCAACAGTAAATATTAAATAAAAATAAACAGATTTGAAGTAGAATAGGTTCTTAATAAGTAATTTTGCTGAATAATTTGTTTGAATGGTTATTTGAAAGTGAAATAATATGCAACAGTGTGTGGTTGCACTGCACCGTGACTTACAGAAAAGGGTTGGCAAATGAAATAAAAAGCTCTGCATAAACATAAAACACGAAAATAAACACGAGAAATGACGACGAGATAGAATTTAAGAACATGGCTCCTGTCATAAAGGTCCTATTAGTTTAATTATTTGAAAATGGGAAGAAATGTTTTGGGGTTTTAATCTTAATGTTGGAACATATTCTGCTTCAACAAACATTTAACAGTTTAAACGGTTCTATGTGCAGGACTGCATAAATACAACTCAGCCCTTGAATTTTACTTTAAAATCCTCATTCTTTCATAATGTGTTCCTCTAGTGACAACACTGAACACCAGTTACCATTAGCTTAGAGGTGGAGTTGTGTAAAAAAAAAAAAAAAAAAAAAGTTCTAATCACAGCATGTACTTTGACACCAGCTTCACATATGAAAACGAGCATCGACATATCATGTTATATCTGTATTACATGGGTGCTTCTAGGAAACTGGGTTTATTTTGGTACCTAGCAGTTTACCAGCTTTTTAGACCCAATAGTAAGTCAAATTTAAACATATTTCCCCCCAGGATGGATCTAATGATGACCTCAGATAAATACAAAAAAAAAAAATTATTTATACTCTTGCTCTGAGCCATCCCAAAAATGAATTTTTAATAAAATATTGGGGACAAAAAATAGGACCAAAATTGGGACATGAGAAGCTGTCTAGGTGTCAGTGCATTTGACCTGAAAACATGACTGTAGATGGTCTTATATACCGCTATAAATAAAGACACTGTGTTAAATGTGTTGATCCTAGTGTTTTTTCTAATCCAGACGTGCAGGTTTTCCATTAATCTGCAGTCTGATTCCAGGTTTTGCATGTAACCCATCGTGTCCACTGAGATTACAGGCAGAAACTGCCAATTTAAACACATACAAATCGTGATTTATAATCATTTTTGTGAAACATTCCGCTTTACATGATTACTTAGATTCTGAAAATGTATCTGTGAGAGAATAAAACGACATTTTAAAAAACAGCGCGTAATTCTTGTGTCCTTTTTACGGTGCATGCAGATTTTTGTTTTAAAAGAATATAAAAATGTGTTTTATCTGAAAAATAGTTTCTCTCTTATCTTAGTAAATAATCATTTTAAAAATAGACCCAAAGTGCTTCCAAACTTGCTTCATAACATTAGTCTAAATCTGGTTTGAAGTGTTAGCCCCTCTGTCCTGCTTCATAGAACCACCCACATCTGTATTATATCCATCGAGTATTGGTCAGTGACGGCTGGAGAATAAATGCACTGTGCAAACGTATAAAGGTGCCTTGAGCTTTGTTTTTTTTGTGGCGTTGTAACAGGCGTATGTCTTTATTTGTTACACGGTATTGAAACACATTTTGTTTTGCATTCTACTTTCTTATACTGTTTACATATTTGCTGTATATTCCAATTCCAACATTAATACATGACTGCAAGTCTCAGAAATGCATGTGTGATCATACATCTCAGAAAAAAAAATATTGTAGAAGCTTTATGGAATCATCCAGACAGAGAAAAAAATAAATGAGCATGAAATCCTTTGTTGCATTATGAAGGTGTTGAATAGAACACATTATTTAAGAAACCACCCAGACAGCTGATGAAGAGAGCTGAAGATTTACTGAATCCAGAGTTCACACTGAATAATGATTTTTTTTGTTTTGTTTTTTTTGTCAATACTGTGCACATATATCCTCTATGCTTCTTGATAGAAATAATGACACACACCCATTACAACCCTGCAAACACAACAAAGCTAAGACTTTTGCACAGTATATGTTATTGCAGAATACATCGTGTTGTGTCGTTCATGTCAACATTTACTGAAGATGCCCCGCCCCCTCCATGAAGGAGAGGCAAGGGGTATTGTGTTTGGTTCAGTTTGTTTCTTTCTTTACACTCTAACAGCAAATCTATTAGTTTAATTCATACTAAATTGGGTTTATAGATTGCCAGTGACTAAGAACAGATGTGATTACATTTTGGGAAAAGGAGGTCAAAGTTCACATTTTTTCAGAGTTCACTTGCAATGGGTGAAATGTAACTTGTCTGTAGCAGCAAAACAATCGGTTGAATTCATACCAAATTAGGTTTATAGATTGCCAGTGACCCACAATAGATGTGGTTACATTTTGGGAAAAGTTCACATGTTTTATGAATTTTAATTTTTTTTCCCCTCCTTATAATGGGTGACATTTTCAAATCTCTATAAAAGCATCAATTTTGTTTCAGTTTACTTCAAACTTTGCACATAAATGAAGGCAACTGATATACTGACATCAGCACATGCATAGAAATAATGATGTCAGCTGGATCGATGCCAAAATAACTACACTGTAAAAAGTAACACATTGAATCAACTTGAAAAAAAATTTTCAACAGGTCACACAAAAAAAATGAGTGATGAATATCTTTTCAGTATTTTGACCTCTGCCTGTAAAAAAGCCATCACTAGGCAATGGTTTTCTCCTGAACCCCCCACAACACGAGTGGATTAAAATCGTAAATGATGTTCATACTACGGAAAGAATCACTATCTCTTTACGTCTGCAAAAAGATAATTTTGTTAAACTGTGGACTAACTGGGTCAAATATATTTAGCCCATTCACACAGACTTTATGGAGGTGACGATCTAAGGAATTTGTGATCTAACTTAATTTCTGCGAACTGCATGTATGTCTGATTGTGGTTTTGTTTTAATTTTCTGCCTCTAGGGATTACTTTGCGCTGTATTGTTGGTTTGATTTTTGGTTGTTCATGCACGATCTGCCTCTCCCAAGTTACAATAAGTTCTCTAATAGGGGGTTGTGATAAATGCCAAAGTTAAAATTGAACCACGTCCACATGGGATATGATTAACACTGTCCATAGAAGTATTTTAGG
>JAQQZY010000007.1:28665702-28678412 GCA_030068375.1 Ostorhinchus rueppellii
GCCTGATAAGGACCGTCAGGTGTGCTAGAAGAGGGAAACATCCAAAACATGCAGGGTTGTGGCTCTCGAGGACCAGGCTTGGCCACCCCTGGTCTTAAGCATGACTGACTGTTTCTGCCACTGATGTTCAAGCTGCTAAAGCTCATACTTGATCCTCCATTATTGTTCAATAATATGCTAAAACAACACTGCTAGAAACAAACACAACAAACACTGTATACAAAGAAAAACAAAACAAAAATTAAAATAAAAAATGTTAAAATATACCCCCAAAAACAAGTGTATATGGTCAAATTTGAGATCTTACAGTATATTAACTTAAATATCAGTACAACAGACATCGTAGTTATCTTAAACCACTCTTAACCAGATTTCAGTCCGTCTAACATTACATTTCCATTTCTCCATGACTTTCTGCAAATGATGTTGATGCTAAAGCTCATGCCTCACGTGCCCAGAAATACACACAAAAACATACAAAAATGCATAAAATACACAAAAATATACTAAAATACAATGAAAATATGCTAAAATATATGTAAAAAATGGTAACATGGACTTAAATATGCTTAAAATCCACGTAAAATATGGTAACACAAACTTAAAAAATATTCTAAAATAAACATAAAATGTTAGTCTGGCGAGCGCCAGACTAAATCACAAGTGAGATTTAGTCTGGAGACCCCCCATTCATTTTCTCGTAGAGAGTTGTGGTTTCCGTAGCCGTTGATTGGGCGGTACGAATGTCTATCACTCGCCGGGGAGAACCCATGCTGCCTTGCGTGCGATGATGTGTGTAGTGCGACGAGGAGAATGAAGAAGCAAGAAGCCAGGAAATGATCTGCAAGAAGCGACGATTTTTGCCATTTGTGCAAGCGAAATTTGAGAGAAGGACCGTCTACATGTGGATATTCAACCGACATGTTCTCAGTGAAAGATAGCTTTGCATCTGCTGCCGCCATGATGGATTCGCGAAAGAAAACTACTAACTTCCATTTGTCGAAACGTTTGTCATCGTCTTTCGTCCCTCCTCGTTCTGTGATTGGCCCCCAGATTGATGCGAGGATTTCAGCCATGGTCTCCAGGCTGTCGAGCAGTTCGAAAAGAACACGCAAGGCAGCATGGGTACTCCCAGGCTAATAAAATGTGGTAACTTGCACTGAAATATACTAAAATACACAAATGGGGACATTTTACAAGGCATCATTGGTCAAATTTCAGATCTTACATTCATATAAACATCAGTACAATGGGTTCATAGTCGTCTTAAACCAGTCTTAACCAGATTTCAATCTAATTTTACATTTACATTTCTCCATGAACTGATGTTGATGCCAAAGCTCATATGCCTCGCGTGCCTAGAAATACACTCAAAAATATACTAAAATGCACAAAATACACAAAAATATACTAAAATACACTGAAAATATGCTAAAATGTACATAAAATATGGTAACATGCGCTTAAATATGCTTAAAATACACATAAAATATGATAATGTGCTTAAATATGCTGAAATACAGAAAATATGGCTATGCACTTAAATATACTTAAAATACATGTAAAATATGGTAACATGAACTTATAAAATATACTTCAAATACACAAAATATTCTCAAATAAACATAAAATGTGGTAACATGCACTAAAATATACTAAAAAATACACAAACAGGGACACTTGAGAAGGCAGCTTTGGTCAAATTTCAGACCTTACCTTCATATAAATATCAGTATAATGGGCTCATAGTCGTCTTAAACCAGTCTTAACCAGATGTCGGTCCAGCTAACGTTACATTTGTATTCATCCATGACCGTTTCTCCTGCTAAGGTTCAATCTGCTAAAGCTTCACCCATGAATAACTGATCATTCCCATCTCTGTCATGATATAATGATCAACACTCATGATACATTTTAATGATTCTTCACAAAAAACCCTACAAAGCAGATAGAAGAATGTCATTTATTGTGTCTGTAGGATTTTGAAGACCATTGAGCGGCAGATTTAAGATTAAATATCAGTTTAAGGATAATAAAGGGCTTAATTTAATCCTTGAATATGATCTTTTTCCAGTGGTTAAACAGAATATGTACGGTTTTCTGTATTTCAGACAAAGCAACAGGAATAATTAGCTCTGATTGAAGCCAAAGTAAACCTTCTCTTCACAAATATTCTCCAACTTTCATACGCTGCTTTCACTGCAGCTACTGTAATACTACAAAGGACCTTCTGTTCTCGTTTTAGCCTCGTCAGCTGGCCTTGTTTTTCTCTTTCAGCTGTCACATCTCATTTCGCGTTATCTCGCCTTTAGCTACTGAGGTACCGGCCCCTCAACACTGTGTCACTGCTGTTGGTGCCGCTCGGACTTGGACGAGGCAACGATGAGGTCACATTCGTTAAAGAGGAACATCTTCCACTGGGCAAAGTCAGGAGGAACGACCCAGTGGGTTAGAAGGCTCAGGGAAAAGCATTAGTGGGCTCTGTGCTCTTATTAGAGACGTGCTGGTCCTGGTTGTGAGCTGGATCAGAGGTCGTGATGGACGCGATTAGAGTGACATTTACAGACATCGTACGTCTGAAGGTTATTTCAGAATACAGCTGGGCGAAATGACAAATAAGACGATTGCAGTAGGTTTTTTATTCCCTACTAAGCAATATTTACCTCAGAATATCATTTTTATCACTAACCTAATACATGCAATTTCAAATTCACTGGTAGTAGTAATAATAATAATAATAATAATAATAATAATAATAATAATAATAATGGTGATGACAACAGTGAAGAGAATAACGATAATGACTACAATGATGACAATGACAATAATAACGATAAAGACAATGATAATGACGACAATGATAATGACGACAATGATAATGACAATAATGACAACAATAACGATAATGACAATGACGACAATGATAATAATGACAACAATAATAATGAAAATAATGATGATGATAATGACAATGACAACAATGATAATGACAATAATGATAATGACGACAATAAAGATAATGATGACGATAATAACGATAAGAATGAAGATAAGAATGAAAATAATGATGATGATAATGATGACTAATGATAATGACGCTAAAAATGATAATGACAATAACGATAATGATGACAATGATAATAATGACAACAATAATGATAATGACAATAACAATGATGACAATAACTATTATGACAACAATGTTAATAATGACGACAATGACAATACTGATGACAATAACAACAATAATGACAACAATGATAATAATAATAACAATAGTAGTAATAATAATAAGAAGAAGAAGAAAAGAAGTCTTAAATTAATACAAAGGATAAAGTGTAAAGTAAATTTGTACTATCTAACAAATTTCATGTATTTGGAGCTGAAATAAACATCTATAGTAAGATCAGATAAATAACGACAGTATTGATGTGAAACAGTCACATTTTCTGATAACACGTAGCCCTATAATCCTGTAGACTTTCTCACCTGTCATTGGCTGGATGATATGACAGATATGATCACAATGCTTTTTACTCCCCCCTAAGCAATATTTACTGCAGAATATAATTTTTATTCCTAACCCAATACATTTTACTATTCACTGTTCGGTGTTAACTCATTAAAATATCTGCACACTGGCTCAGATTTTTGTTTAATCACTGAACAAAGAAGCTGGTGCCTCTTTTACAAAAAATAAAATTAGTTTGTTGACAACACATTTCTTTTTATAGAAAGAAAACAATGGATTACTGTTTGTGTCAAGGGGTTACAACAACAGACGTGTGCTTTCCTGTGTTTATTTTGCTGTTGAACTATGAAATTATGTAAATGAAAAGCGCTTTGTAAATGAAACCTGCTGTAGTAATAATAATAATAATAATAATAATAATAAAACGACAACAATATTATCAATGACGACAATAACAACAACAATGGCAATAATAAAGAGAACAAGAACGACAACAATAACATTAACAAGAGTCCTCAGTGAGCGCAAACCTCTGCCGAGGTTATGACATCAAAACTGCGATGCTAATGCTATGCACACTCCCGACGCCCGCTCTCTCTCCTGCAGAGAAAAGAGAGCGCGCCGGACGGGGAATGACGGGGCGTTCAGAGGCGCTCCGTCACACAAGGTTATGACGTCATGACGTCAAAACCGCTATCCGGATCGCAACCAAAATTTAATGGGAACATCCTTGGGTCATTCTCTATCACTGGTGAAAATTTCAAGAAAATCCGTCCTGTAGTTTTTCTGTAAAGTTGCTAACAAACAGACAAACAATAAACAAATAAACGCCGGCAAAAATATAACCTCCTTGGCGGAGGTAAGAACGACAATAACAACAATGGCAATAATAAAGAGTACAAGAATGACAACAATAATATTAACAATAATGACAATAGCAACAACAATGGCAATAATAACAATAATGGGACTAATAATAATAATAACAATAATAATAATAATAATAATAATAATAATAGTAAAACCTTAAATTAATACAAAGGATACAGTGTAACCTTAAATTTGTACTAGATAACCAATTGCATTTACCTGGAGCTGAAATAAACATCCCCTTGAATAAGGTCAGATAAATAAAGTCAGTATTGATGTGAAACAGTCACATATTTTCCGATAGCATGCAGTTCTAGAATCCTGTAGAATTTCTCACCTGTCATTGGTGATAAATCATGCTTTAAAATAAACTAAAGAGCAATAAAGAGCAATATTTTTAGTATGTGCCGATGTGTTTGCAAAAGTTGTCTTTATAGCAACAGTCCCTATTTATGGAAGAAGAAAAAAATACTGCTATTAACTGTGCCAATTTTTGATTGTTTATTTTATTTTGAATATAACATTGAAACCAAAACATGGAAATTAAAAATAAAAGCAAAGAAAACCTCTTTGAAAATGAGCAGGATGAAGTTTCATTTATATAGTCCCACCCCCTTACCCCATCCTTCTGCCTACTCTAAATCTCCACATCAGATCAGATAAGTAACTCAACAAATCCAACTCGTATCAGACTAAATTCTAAGCACAAACAAAAATAATTCTACAGAAATAAAAAATAAACAGCGTTACACATCAAAATAAATGGTCCCTTTCATAACAGTAATACTTGTAAAAAAAACAGGAATAAATAAGTTTTCTAAAAATTAAAAAAAAAACAACCCAGATCATTTATGAATTTTTTTAAAATGTTATTTTAAGACTGTGTTTTTTTTTCCTTCCTATTTTTCATTTTATTCATATTTTAAGCAAACTTTGTAGACGTCAACATGTTCATCATGTAATTGTAGTTTTTTGCTTTTTGCTTTTCTTCCACTGTAATTATTTTCTTTGCCCATGTCAGGTTATATTGGGCTGAATGTGGCTCTGACTTTTCAACAAAAACCAAAATTACCTCGAAGTCACAAATATCTACAGCCACAGCTGTTCATCAAACTACAAATACTACAGTACTACTAATAGTTGATGACAGGTTCCGTCCTCCTTCACCATGAACGTCCAAATGGGTCATATACTGTATGATGGCCATGACAAATTGGATTATACTGCGTTTTGCCTGAATTATTTAAAGTATTTATAGGATTAGTGTTTAAAATTTCATTAAACAGTCTGCATTCATGAAAAAAAAAAATACTCTCATTGCTACTAAATGTGCCAGTTTCTGTTCTACTATAGTTCTTCTCCTTCTCCTTCCTCTGCTTCATCTTCTCCTCCTCCTTCTTCTTTATTATGATAATTATGATTATATTATTATTACCTCTGCCAAGGAGGTTATGTTTTTGCCAGGGTTTGTTAGTTTGTTTGTCAGCAACATAACTCAAAAAATTAGGCGGATTTTGATGAAATTTTCAGAATATATATGTTCTGGGTCAAGGAAGAGATGATTAAATTTTGGAGTTGATCCAAGAATTTTTTAAAGGATTCTTTATCATCACGAGATAGGGCATGGTGGCACAGAGGTGCATATGAGGTCATTCAGTGCCATCTTGTGGAGGAAAGTACAAACACTACCTTAAAAAAAAAAGACAAACACTACCTTGGTGGAGGTCTGCGCTGTCAGAGTGCTTTTGTTGTTGTTGTTGTTGTTGTTGTTGTTGTTATTATTATACCTTTTATTTAACCACGGGGGAAAAAAGCTCATTGGGATTAAAAATTTCCTCTTCAGTAGTGTCCTGGCCAAGACAGCAGCAGCAGAAGTTCCATTTAAATGGAAAGCCGTACATCCACACTAAAAACACGCACAAACACAATAAAAGTCAGTACTAAAAACAAACTTCAAACTGATAAGAACATGCATATAAAACATCACTATTCTTTTAAAAGGTACTAAAAGTATGACTGTTCCTTAAAATCATCTCGAAGCCGAACCCAGTTCAGTAAAATACAAAGACGTCTACATCCACATTTGTCCTTTTCGCGTTAATTTAAAATGACTTTGAATGTATTAAAAGAGACTAGTTCCTATCCGGTTTTCCCCTCTGTCACTTATTTTAATTTCTTTTAATAGGGCGTTTCTTACTGTGAGAATGTTTGTTGACGTGTTTACCAGTTCGTATTGTGTGGTTTGTAAGTTGTTGTTGGGTGCTGAAAGCTGCAAACCAGTAATAACGCTGTAAAATGCCAACCTGACAATATAAACTCCAGTGGTGTTGAGCTCAGCAGAGACCAAAAGGACAAACCAAACAAAGGTCAATATTGTGTTCCTCCTGCCAACACTCTGACTTTAAGACGCGTCTTAACCTGATGTAATGACCTTTTCAGCTCTCCATGAACAAAGTTTTTAAGGACAGAAAATGATGCTGTGACAGAAAACATGGCAGTGCGGGCTTCAGCTCAGCGTCTCCTCTGCTGTCTGTTCTCATAACGCCGAGGCTCTCAAACATTGACACGCACGATTTGGGATGTCCCTGAGCATTTTGAAGAGCTTTAAATACAATTATGTCTGAGCCGCGGCGAAAGATGTCCGAGGACATCTGCATGAATTTTCTCAGGCTTGAAACAGCAGTGATAGTAGATCTGGAGGTGTGAAAATGGGTTGTTATGATACTTTAACAGTCCCCAAATCCCAAGGTTTCAGTCAATAACTATATCTAGTGCAGAAATTCTAAGAAAAACTTTTAAAAACAATTTATTTCAAAGAGTGACATTTTACTTTTAAAAAAAAATGGATTGATGCCTTTTCAAACATGTCCCTGTGCTCTACATAAACTGTAAATGCTCGGCTTGGGTCTGAATTCTACATTCATTCAACTCCACAGGTCCATCTTCAACCCTATTTCTGACTAATGACACCAGAAAGGTGTTTTTGAGCGCTGGCCCTTTAAATCCAGATGTGACTGTGTAATTACCTGTTTTCCTCCACCATTACTCATTAGTTCATGCTACAGTTCTGTTTGCTGTACTCCAAGGCTGATGGGTAATATGGATATTTCTGTGAGGATT
The DNA here is from genome assembly GCA_030068375.1 of Ostorhinchus rueppellii. Classification (NCBI taxonomy): domain Eukaryota; kingdom Metazoa; phylum Chordata; class Actinopteri; order Kurtiformes; family Apogonidae; genus Ostorhinchus; species Ostorhinchus rueppellii. The sequence goes on from JAQQZY010000007.1 coordinate 28,673,165, forward strand.
TCACCTGTAGTTTCTCTATATTTAATGCGCTATTTACCATGGTAACGATCCATCAATATACTATCATTGCCATATATTTACTGTCATAAATTCTTACTTAAGGGTCTGCAAAAGGAAAGATTACAAATACTGGCATACAGATGGTTGTAACGACGGAAACCCACACACACACGTGGTTTAATGAATATGTTTCTTCTAAACATATTAAACTATAATTTAACTAACAGTGACTGCATACAGGTGGGTGATTTTTGGCTGTTGTTTGCTGGTTTGCCCATGTTTTACTTTATTCAGTGATGTAGAAAATCTGCCAATTTAGCATAGTATCTAAACCTGTAATGATCCAGTGTGAATAAAGCTGAAATATTACAGAACAGAAACCCCCATACTGCCAGGCGTTTTAGAGCATTTTGACTGATGTTTCAAGACTCACAGAATATCCAGTTCTAGGACTACATAAACATGGCACCCATCAAAATAAAGTGTAAAGTCTCTTCTTTCATGTGGAAAAACATTTTGTTTCCAACTTTTTCGGTTCTCAAGTTATTGACCTTAGAACACAGGGGGGTTTCGCCCAAAAATGCCTGAACGGTAAATACTTCCTCAAAGTTGCGCCAGGTCGTTTCCTAGCAACCCCCCAATAAAAGCCGACTGATGCCAAAACACGTCATTGGCAGTGAATGAGTTAAAGGCTGAAATGAACATTGACTGGCATTGTTTACTAATGAGTATGAGCCGGTCATAGTTGATTAATAACTTCAATTACAGTGATTTGTTAATATTGTAAATATCCAACGGACTTCGACCAAAGACAAAGAAAATGCAGTACATTGAGATTTTAAAATGGTCTATATTTCATAATCATAAGTTGCAAAAGTTTTAGTTTGAGAAAGACTTGAGAACAAGAAAATCAAACATTTTTAATAAGCAGAACTATAGGCAAGTAACTTCAGTCAAGTTAAAATAGCAATATTGCATAATAAAGCAACTACTAGTACATAATAAAACACAATAGAAGTACTGAACACTCCACCAACCAGTACACCAACCAGTACACCAACTAGTACACAAAATAGAACCATGAATGGACAAGTGATAATCAAACAACTCAATCGGGTAGACGTTCGGAAAACTTGAGTAAATTCAAAGGGTTTTATATCAGAACACAGAAAACTGAAGCAAAGGTAACTTTTCAGCAACAAATATCATCACGGGCACCGCTAACTATTATGACGCCATTAAAGCATAATCGTTGTGGACCCGACATAAATCCATCATCTTGTTAATCTGTTGGAGCAGAGGTTGGTTTGTATGCAGGTGGGGTGATATATTGTGTGTGTGTATATACATATATGCACACACATACACCGTTACTTGCGCTATCACAAAAACTAAACCGAGTCTTAACATTTTTTTCAAGGTTTGCCTCCTGACTTCTACACTTCTCTTGTACAGCAGCTCTTACATGACATTTTCATAACTTCCACATGTATTCACTGGGCCCCCTCCACTGCTCTATGGGCCCCCCACAAACACTGGGGCCCATGAATTTATCATGTTTACCCCCCATCAATGCCCCAGTATATCAGTTCCTGAAAGTAACAACAAACATCTACAACCACCACCATGCGAACACTCCAATATGAGTAGTATATTTCTGTACTATTGCTGAAATCACCATTCCCCAATAGACTTCATTTCAAACATAAATAGGCAAAAGAAATTCCAGATTTAAAAGGACACTCCAATATATAGAAATAAATCAACTTAAAAAGAAAACAAAAATCCTGCAGATGTATAACTACCTATAATTTCATTGTGACAACCGTGAGAATTGATCCACTGCATTTTTACCCATAAGTATGTATAGGTTTAGTGTTTAAAAACGTTCTAAACATTTTAGATCGATAGATGCTTTTGGTTGCTGGTGGCTGTTTGTGTCTGTTTTGATGTACCAAATAATACAGAGCTGCTTTAATTATACCATGAACTTGTTTTTCAAACTCCTTTTAACAATGAGTCAAGTTCAGTCGAGGCTCTGAGCTACAGACTAACCCCTAATTAACAGACCCAGGCAGATTATTGGTCTATTTTAGTTCCCATATGTAAGCGCGTCCTCCTGGGAGGCGGACACCTAATGCCCTTGTCTTGTGTGCAGAACTCTTTGGAGTGACTGATGTATCATAAAGGAGACATCAGCTGTCATCCAGGCCTGTCACACTTGTCAGGGAGTCGATTCATTAATCATGTTTGACTCCACATGGGAGAGCCACCTCCATTTGGCTCAGGTCTCAAACACCTGTGGCACCGGGCCAAGCTCCCTGCTCCGGGGCGGATCCACATCTGGAAGAGTTATATGTCAAGATCACGCTGTTAGAGGCGCGCATTAGATGGGATTGATGCCCGTCATCGCTCTTCAAACTTTGAGATGAAACTTCCGTAGAAGATGTGTACGCTGGGGATGAAAAGGCTTTTAACTGTCAAGGCATTCAAGGGTTGGAAGATGATGTTGAAGATATTGGCAAGTGCAGAAAATGTCGGGACGAGTTCTCTAATGGATTCTGACTGGACTCTACCAACATAAAATATCCCTTTGAACTGAAAATGAAATGGAAGTTTTAAACCCACGCTAATGTACTATCACTGTAGTCTGAAACAGGTTTACTATAGTCTATGGAAACAAAGATTCATATAAAACCAGCTGTAAAAACATTTAGTTTAAGGGGTTCATTAATTTGGACGACATGGTAGTGCAGTGGATGGTACTAGTGCGTCATAGCAAGAAGGTCCTGGGTTCGATCCAACAGCAGCCAATGGTGGGACCTTTCTGTTTGGAGTTTGCATGTTTTCCTTGCGTCTGCATGGGCTCTCTTTGGGTACTCTGGCTCCTCCCACCATCTAAACACATGCACTGATAGGTTAATGGGTTTATCTAAATTGCCCATAGGTGTGAATGTGAGAGTGATTGTCTATATATGTGATGAAATGGTGTCTTGTCCAGGGTGTACCCCGCCTTTGCCCTTAAATAGCTGGTATAAGCTTTTAGTGACCCCTGTGACCCTAGTGAGGATGAAGCAGCTTCAGAAGATGGATGGAGGCTTCGTTCATTTATTCATCTTCAGAACCGCTTTATCCTCGAAGTTCGGGCAGTGCTGGAGCTTGTTCCAGCTACCTGTGGGCGAAGGCGGGGTACACTCTGGATGTGTCATCACCTCATTGCAAAGCTGATGCATAGAAACGAACAACCAATCATGGTCACATTCTCACCTGTGGGCAATTTCGACCACAGAGATAAAGAAACACTAGAGGGGGTGTCGGGGCTTTTGTTACGGCAGCGTCCAGAAAAGGTTGTCAGTACTACATGATATAGAAAAGAAACAACTGTCACTAGAAACTAAACTTACAAAGAGAAATTTACTAAGGACATTGGTAAAAAAAAAAAAAAAAAAAAAAGAAAAGCTCAATAGGCCATAGCATCAACATTTGATCATATATCTATTTTGGAAAGTGTCTGGATAAATGCTAGAGTATATACTAGCATTTTATATTCTGATAATTTCGTATTTAAAAGAAAAAAAAAAAGCCATTCTGAGTACGAGTACGAGAAAACCTGAATGATTAAGTTATGAATTGCAGTTTGATTAACAGTTTTCATCTTTTCCAAATGTTTGATGATTGTTATTAAGCAATTGTGTAATTATTAAAAGGATATTAGAATCTACATGCAATATAAATATGCTTACTGCTCAATTTTTAATTTTTTTTTATTCATTTAGGTCTATATTGCGAATGGAATGCCCGTATTTTTTTTTAAGCCCGTGTGATTACGTTATGATATTTCCTTCCATTAATAATATTTATGCTTAAATTTATTTTCTTTTTTGTTGTTTGTTTAGATATATATATATACATATATATTTTAAATAAAAACGTACAGTTGTAAGACTATGGGTAATCCTATTTTTTTTTTTTGCTTTAACCATGAAATACCACTGCCACATGTACATTTTCATAAGGGGGCGGGGCTTAGTTTCCTGTACAAAGTTGGAGGTTTCAGCTTGAGGCAACCACTGACGACGCCATCTCAGACAGGCCTCCTCTGTCTGTTTTTAAATCCCTTCTTAAACCCCATTTTTTCTCCTCTGTTTTTGAAACCATGCGAGATATTTTTAATGTATCATTATTATTCAGTTGTTTTATTTGGCTTTGGTTTTATTGTATTGTTCTTGTTTTAATTTGTTGTTGTTTTTAATGGTAAATATTTTATTTATTTATTCATTTTTCATCTATTCTTGCATTACTTCTGTTTTTATTTGTTTTCCTGTACACCACTCTGGTCCACTGTGTTTTAAAGTGCTTTATGAATAAAGTTGGATTGGATTCATTTAAACACTTCAATCTCTCTAAAGCTGGAAGGACAGTAACAGGGACATGCACAAATCATCATTATTCTCTCAAAGAAAAGTGGATAATGTAAGTTCACCTTTCAAGAGATTTAAAATTATACTTGATATGTGTGTAAGTGTTTTCCCTCTTATAATGAAACCCCATCATTTCATTATTTTGCCACGTGTTCATGGTGACAGTTAGATTCTGCTGTGGACACTGACAGTGACATTGACCCTTATGTTACATCTGATGCTAAAATGCTCATTTCTGGTTCTAATCAGTGAACAACAGCCGAGTCTGCGTGTTGATTTACTTTAACTTCTTTCTGAAGGTTCAGCTGGGGATAAACTCATTTATTGAACATAAAGACAATGATTAGTTTCCATCGTCAGTGTTTTAGGCTGCATCCGTGTTTTACCTGCTGCAGATTGTGATCTAAAGGTGTTAAATACCGTTAAAGCTCCTGGTCCATTTACAGCCGTGCATTGATTCACTCGGTTACTTTATTTACCTTCCCCTGAACTGGACAGCACAGATAAAGGACTGGCGAATGAAACGAGTGGAAACACGTGTTACACCACAAAGCAGCCGTATTCTACATCAGGTCTGGCAGATGCAGCGGGAGCTAATGTTATTTAGCAAATGAGTTTTTTGGCATTTGTTTGAGAATTGTAGCCGGACCTGTCAACTTCATCCACTTCCTCTGCTCTGAACCATCACTCATGCGGCAGAATGACAACTGGACTTGTTTTATGGAAACGGTGCTGAAAACAAATACTGAACATAAGTGGAGCTAGAAACAGGAAGTGGCACCACAACTTAACCCCTTGACACCTACTGATGCCCCTTTGGGGGGGGG